>JAYESA010000010.1:62727659-63257659 GCA_036927795.1 Iris macrosiphon
GAGTGTATATAAACAATACCCATGAATTAAAATTACGAACAAATTAAATACAACAACTACATATAACTAAAAGTTACAAACTTTAATTTCCAGGAGCAACAAATCCACCAATAATATCAACGTCAGGACCAAACTCACCATCGTGCGGGCTGCTGAAGTTGACATAGGCATAGCCAAGCGACGCGCGGGTGGTGACGTCGCGGCAGACCCTGACCGACACCACGGCCCCCACCTGGTTGAACACGTCGTAGAACACGTCGTAGAGCTGCGCGTCGGTCACGCTCGCCTCGAGATCGCCGACGTACAGCGACGTCGACGGGAACTGGTTCGCGCCGCCGGCGGCGTCTCCCGCCGCCGTGGCGGGAGGCGCTCCGTTGGCCCCCGCGGCCATCTGGGGCTGATTCGGAACCTGCACCTGCGCCATCTCTCTCAAAGTCGGTGACTTTTTTGGTTTTTTGGGGGATTTTTTGAGGGTAGATCGGAGGATCTGATAGAGAATCGGCGATTCTAGGTCGAAATTTTAGGGGGTTTGAGGGGATTTTTTGTATTTTTTTTCTCGGGATTTGGGGGATTTTTTTTTTTTTTTTCGTAGAGGGAGAAAAGAAGGTGAGAGAGAAGATTAGGGTTTGGGAGGGCAGCCCGAACTGCACCGCGCCGGGATTTCGGCGTATCGTATCGGGTTTATATACTTGTGTACCGGAAACCCTAGGCGTGGGCGATTGGAGGGACCTGACCGTAGATTGGGGTGACGGGCGACGTGTACGGTGTGGAGGACTAGGACTAGTGACACGAGTTGGGGCTTGATCTTATGACGCGTGAGCTTTATGGGTGGCCCTATGCCAGGCCCAAATGGCCTATATTTTTAATAGGCTAATTAGTGTTTAGATGAGTCTATTTTTGTTCACCAATCAAAACTAGTGTGTATATTCATTCTCCAATTAAGTGTTGTCATATAACATTTTTATGCAATCTAAAATCACTTTGAAAGTAGTTTTGTGACATTTAAAAAAAATTGACTTCTATTTTGACACGTGGCAACACTTGATTGGAGAGTGAACATACACCCTAGTTTTTTTGGGTGAAAAAAAATGGACTCGTGTTTAGATGCTGAATTTTACAAGTAGTTTAAGCTATGCCATTTATTTTTATTTTTTATTTTTTTTCTATTATATACTGGATATGAGTACATAGGCAACAATCAACACATGTTGAAAATGAGGATATAATGGAAAAAAATATTAAAAAATATAAATCTAGGGTCTAGTTTCCAATTGGACATGTCAGGACTTAAACTCTAAACTGATATAAAATTCATGTTCTAAACGCTAATTAGTCCTTTTTAATATTACGATTTTAATATCTACGAGTCTAGATGATGATTAACCCCGAAATGATTGGTTGTGTTTACTCATTGGAATCCACCAATGATCGAGCAAATCACTAATAAATTTTTATTAATTAAAGAATACACATATGTACTATTATAAAGCGGTTTCAAAACGGCTAAAAAATGAGTCGTCTAAACTCTATGTATATCCTCAATTAATTAAGAAAAAGCATAAAAGAAAATATTTTCAAAACTAACTTTTAATCGTAATTAGAATTAGTCCAAATAAACCGTCACAATTAAAAATTAAGGAAAATAAATCTTAACTAATTGCTTAACTACATGATATTATCTACCTATATAAACATATAACTATAATAAATTTTAATTAAAATATAATAATGTATTCATAAATTTCAGGATGATTTACTTAATAAGAAATTATTATTGCGAATTAATTGTAGTTCTGGTAAGACTGTCTAAATTTAGCATCTAAGCAAATATTTGCTCGATGGCAAGCAGAATTAGTCATATTTGATTTTGATATTGAATATATTAAAGGAACTGACAATTCACTTCCTGATTTTTTAACTCGCGAATTTTTGCAGGACTATGAGCCGACGAGACAAAGGGAAGCAACTATGGGTTCCTAGACCAATGACTTAGGGCTCCAATGAGCCAAGAAGCTACTCCAAGAAAACTGGTCTTGGGAAAGGAAAGACCTCTAATAAAGGCATTCAAATTCAAGATGCTGAAGAAGCCAATGTTTCTTCCTATAAGCAGGCAGTTGATGGCATAAATCGTTGACAGTCGTGCTAGGTCTTTACTATCGTTAGATATATCTGAAACTACTGGAGTAGTTAACTAGGACAATAGAGTTTTCATAATAATTATCATTAACAGTTTTATAATTTGATAATAATAACTAGTCATGATACATGTAAGTGAAGGAAGTAGAACCTCAAAAATGCTAATGAACAAAGAGTTAGCAATAGGCTTTAATAAGAAAGCCCTTACTAAGGGTAAATCCATTAAGAATGCTCAGAATTTTGAGTATCCCTCTGAATTAGAGGAACTAAATAAATGGACAATTCCAAAGGTAAAGCCAAATTTTTTTTACCAAATTGGTACTT
The DNA here is from genome assembly GCA_036927795.1 of Iris macrosiphon. NCBI lineage: Eukaryota > Viridiplantae > Streptophyta > Magnoliopsida > Asparagales > Iridaceae > Iris > Iris macrosiphon. The sequence goes on from JAYESA010000010.1 coordinate 62,730,120, forward strand.
TTGACTTTAAATCATCTGTTTCCATTAAAACAATGAAAAAAACTGTTTTCGTGAATAACCCAGAACATTCCTTCAAGCTCATAAGCGAGGAGGACATTGGGCATGTACGTGATGCCTATAATTATGTCCATATTGGATTAATTCAAGTTACATTTAAACCTCTAACTCTATCAGGATTAAATGCATCAATAATGACATCTCTCAGAGATGCAAGATGTTTAGATTGGAGTCAATCCTTAATGGGAGTTATGCAGACTAGCCTCTGTCATGGCCCAGTCTATTTTAATGTTTATCCTAATTTAACTCTGTCAATGACAGACACTCATTTATATGAGTTTGTAACTTTAAATTTGAAAACTTATGGTTACAACTTTTTGCCTGGATCTGAAACTATAGCAGTAATCTATAGGATCCACTATAAGGTGATGAATATCATTGCACCAAATGCAAGGCATATAACCACACCTGGTAAAACTACTTTGGTAGAAATAAATCTATTAACATCCAAAGTAGCAACTAACAGAATAATTTGATGGGATGAAATTAATTTTCCAAAAGAATGAATTTTAAGTCAAGTTGTGTTACCACAACCAATTGTGAACACAGATATTGATCAAATTATTTAGACTAATGACGGAGAAGTAGAAGTGAGATTTACTCCTGTCACGACCCGCACCCGGTGTAAGGGTACTAGTCGGAAACAACGCCCAGCCTACGCCGCAGAATCGGCGGTAGAACGCTGTCTAGATAATCTAAAGAACCACCAATAATGATAGTATACTCAATCACATAACTAAGATAGAAATGAGCACGAATCAGATAAAGAATAGAATAGTCACAATACAACTCATGAGTCTAAAATAATACATCAATGAGTCTGAAGGAATACAGAAATAAGCTGGAGACAAATCAAGTACAAAAGAATATTATGAAACTATAACTCCAGGGTCAACTGTCTCAGTTGGGATAAGTCCCTCTTGAGCCAGGGTCTCAGAATCTAAACCCACAACATCCTGGGGTCCATAAAAGGTAGGGTACCACTCCTCAGTATCATCTGGAAAAATATATCCAGTCAGAAAAGGAGCAGAGTACAACTCTAACAGCAGTTCTCAATCAATGATAAAAACTATGTAACAGTAAATAGCTATGGATAAACAAGATGCACAATAGATAGGAGAGATATATGTACAATAAGGAAATACTGGAAATAAATACAATAAGGAACAATATGCCAATGAAACAATAATACTAATGACTAAGTGTGTGAGTACTAGCTTAACATGTGATCGGCTTGGGCAAGATGCAATGCGGCCTGGCTAATCATACGTGCGGTGCATGATCAACACTATTCTGTTACCAGTACTTTATTCAATAGGGATTTGATCACATATCTATACTAATACTCCCCACCCCCGACTGGTATAATAGATCCAACCACGGTATGCTATGGCACGAGATTCCCCAAGAAGATAGCTAGTCTTCCCGAGAATCGGTGTCTGTACATGTACAAGATAACCAATGAAACAATACTTGCACCATATACACCATATACCAAGGAATAACATCTCATGACGAGATCCGGATATACCAATCCGTGTAACCATAGTGTCAAGAGAAACATGGATATCTACACTAGATACAACGAACATAGAGGATATCATAAATGAGAAACTATCAGAGAATGTACTCGCCTGAAGTCCAATGAACAGTCTCACAGATGTCTGACTCGGTGCCTCGAAGACCTAGATATGGAATACAACATCAATACAAGGTCCCGAAAAAAGAACAAGTTAAACTAGTCAACTTCTAGGTCAATAAGTCAATTCTAAGTCAACTGTCAACTGTGGTCAACTCTAAAGTCAACTAAAGTCAACTATGGTCAAACCAAGGTCAACCTCACAAAACATATATATATATAATAAATAAGCATAATAATATAGAATATTAAATACAACAATTAGGAATCAAGGTTTTGAACCCAATTGGTATCCACACAAAGAATGCTCAAGATACATATAGGTATATTATTACTCTAATACATAATATATTATATATAAACTAATATATTATATATAAATAAAATAATAACAATACTAGTATTATATCTCACCACAAATACATTTATATATACGTATATATATACAAATATAATATATAAACTAAATTTGCCCAATTGTCACTGAAAACAGTGTGCTAAAACACTAGTTTTCAATAAACAGACTTATAGTGTCAGTCCCTACTGTCACAGCAAAACCGTCGCCAAAACGCTGTGAAATAAATCCACTGCTGTCACAGTTTGATGACAGTTCAAACTGTCACAGAAAACCGTCGCTGTAAAACTGCTGCTCAAACCCGCCCGCTGCATTAATGACAAAACTGTCATTAATGCCGAACACTGTTACAGCAGCTGCTGTTTTAATGACAGTGGTTGTCATTAAATGCCGCTGTTACAAAAACAAATAATATAACTATATATATATTAATATATATAAATCAAATATAAATCAATATATATATATATAAACAATTAAATAAATATATACTTATATATATATATACATAGTCCTACACAATTAATTACTAATAGCTACAAAACACATTGCATGTATTAATATACATATTTTAACATAGCTAGAAGCACACATAAAAATATATTCATTAATATGCAATTAATTATATAATAATTATAATTAATATAATTACTCATTTAAACACATAAATATATTTTATAAAACATTTATGTATAATTTATTTTATTAATATGTAGTAACATATATAATTGTATGTCAAGAAAGCTACATATATATTTACACATCATATTTTAGTACACATAAAATATATAGATCTATGCTACAATAAATACCATAATAAATACACTAAAATAAATATATAACATCTATATATATTTACTAATTATAATACAAGAATTAAAGCATAAATAATTAGATCTATACAAAAACACACACAATTGGAGAGTATCACACCGTATCACACTAGATCTAGGATACGCATGCGACACGAGTCCAACACACAACCAATTGTACCCCGAAGGACACAAACAAGTCACAAATAATATTTATGAACAAATCAAAGTGTCAAAAGTAGATCTATGTGTCCGTGTCAAAATACGACATGTACAAAGTCCCGTGTCGGAGGGAAAACCCCCAAAACGACACGTATCACCAAATTGTTGGGATACGAACTACATGTACCCAATTGTGGACACGACACTAGCCCCAAACACATAAGCACATGCCCAATTGATCTATAGGATCAATTGACACACACAACAAAATGTCAATTCGGAATTCCCACAAAATTGACACAAAAAGCATCATAACTTTCTCCATGGGTCTCCTATGAACACAAAACCAAGTCCTATGGGTAGTACATACATATGGGTTGATTTTACATGATTAAATCTCAGATTTAGAAGCTATTTTAATGGTAAAAACTGAATTATACCTATTGGGAGATGGATTCCCAATGAAACCTCCAATTGAGATGAACTTGCTTCCAAATTGTAGATCCTTGCTCCTCTTTGTAGATCCTTGCTTCCTCCTTCTAGATCCTTGCTTCTCAACTTTCTAATGGTGAATTGGGAAGAATTTGGAATGAATTTGGTAGGGAATTGGAATGGGAATGGAAGGAATTTGGTAGTGGAAATTCTAGATCTAGATTTGAAAATGAGAATGAGAGGAGAGAGAAATTTCCCCCCTCTAATATAGGCCGGCCAAACCCCTTCCCCAAGCAATTATGAAATGTCCAATGTACCCCTTGGGGCCTCTCATGAAGAAATAATTAAGGAAGGAAGCTTCTAGTCTAATAATTTAATTAATTTAATCCATCTCCTTAACAATGGGCTTTCTAAATGGGCCAAGTCTAACTAATTAATTCATGTTGGTCAATGGGTCCAAACTAAACTAGTTGGGTCCACTAATATAACTCCAAAATAATTAAATAACATCTAACAATAATTAAATAATACAACAAATAATTATTTACCATGTACAATATTTAATTAAATAGGAAAAGACTAAAATACCCTTTCCTAAAAAATGTGGTAGTGACAAGTCTACCCTCCTTAAAATAATTTCGTCCTCGAAATTCAAAGACGAAAACTACCCCCAGAAAATCACAGAACAGAACTAAAGAATCACAATTAACTAATGAACAGAACATAACTAGAAAATAACATACCTCAAGGTACAAACAAATATGGATAACGCTCTCGCATTTCATCCTCTCTCTCCCAGGTAGACTCCCCTGGAGAGTGATGCCTCCATGCGACGCGTACCAAAGGAATAGTCTGGTTCCTTAGCACCTTCTCTCTCCGATCCAGAATCTCAACTGGCTGCTCTGGATAGCTAAGAGTAGGGCCCACCTCTATCTCTGAGTGATCCAATACATGACTAGGATCTGCTACGTATCGTCTCAACTGCGACACATGGAACACGTTGTGCACTCCCTCCAATGCAGGTGGCAAGTCTAGTCTATAAGCAACTGCACCGACCCTCTCTAGAATAGTGAAAGGTCCAATGAATCGCGGACTAAGCTTTCCGCCTCCACCGAAGCGAATCGTGCCTCGTGTCGGGGAAATCCTCAGAAACACCAAACTACCCACCTATAACAAAACACCACCTTAAGAACTTAATCTATAACAAACAAGAACAAACACAAACAAAAATCTAAACTATACCTCAAACTCCAAAGGTCTCCGATGGCTATCGGCCCAATGCCGCTGTCTGTCCTGCACCACTCGAAGTCTGTCTCTGATCAACTGAACCTTCTCTGCTGCATCCACAACCATCTCTGGCCCAAGCAAAACTCTCTCTCCAACATCGTCCCAAGACAAAGGAGTACGACACCTCCGACCATATAGAGCTTCAAAAGGTGACATCTCTATACTGGCCTGGTAACTGTTGTTGTAAGCAAACTCTACCAAATGGAGATGGTCCTCCCAAGAACCCCCGAAATCTAGTACACAAGTGCGCAACATATCCTCGAGAGTCTGCATAGTCCTCTCTGACTGCCCATCTGTCTGGGGATGATATGCAGTACTGAACTTGAGCTGAGTGCCCAAACTCTCCTATAAACTCCTCCAGAAATGAGAAGTGAAACGACTATCTCGATCTGAGACTATGCTGACGGGAACTCCATGTATCCTAACAATCTGCCTCACATACATCTCTGCCAGCTTCTCTGTAGACAAACCCACCTTGAAAGGCAAAAAGTGGGCCGACTTGGTCAACCTATCAACAATGACCCAAATCGCGTCTTTCCCTCCTGGAGATCGTGGAAGTCCGGACACAAAATCCATAGTAATGTGTTCCCACTTCCACTCTGGAATGGATAATGGCTGAAGTAAACCTCCTGGCCTCTGCCTCTCGGCTTTCACCTGCTGGCACACTATGCATCTGGATACAAACTGTGCCACTTCCCTCTTCATGCCATACCACCACACTCTCTCTCGCATATCCCGATACATCTTGTTAGCACCTGGATGCATGGAATACTGAGAGCGATGCGCTTCCTGCAACACCTCCTCTCGCAACTCTCCACTAGGCACACACAATCTAACTCCATGCCTCAAAGATCCATCCTCTGTAATAGTGAAATCATCCTCCAATCCTGCTCTCACCTGAGCTCTGATACTCCTCAGAGATACATCATCATACTGTGCTGCCTTGATCCTGTCCATCAGATCTGAGTGTATCTGCAATCCCCACATCTGCATAGCACACCCAGGAACAATCACCTCAATGCCCAAGCTCTCCAAGTCCTCCAACAAATATCGATCCTGCGTCAAGAACATAGCTACCGGATACCTGCTCAAAGCATCGGCAACTACATTGGCTTTCCCAGGATGATATTGCAAAGAGATATCAAAATCCTTTATCAGTTCCAACCACCGACGTTGCCTCATGTTCAACTCCTTCTGCGTGAAAACGTACTTCAAGCTTTTGTGGTCTGTGAAGATCTCCACACGCTCTCCGTACAAATAATATTTCCACAACTTCAGGGCGAATATGACGGCTTCCAACTCCAAATCATGGGTAGGATAGTTCTTTTCATGAGGACGCAATTGCCTGGATGCATAGGCAATCACTTTCCCATGCTGCTGAAGAACACAACCCAAACCCTTCCCCGATGCATCACTATAAATAGTGAAACCTCCGGACCCTGATGGCAACGTCAAAATAGGAGCAGACGTCAACCTCTTCTTCAACTCCTCAAAAGCAACCTGGCAATCCTCCGTCCAGACAAACTCCACATCCTTCCTCGTGAGTCTGGTCATCGGCTCGGCAATCCTCGAAAAATCTTGCACAAACTTCCTGTAGTAGCCTGCCAATCCCAAGAAACTCCTGATCTCTGCTACTGAACTCAGAGTCTTCTAAGATTCCACTGCTGAAATCTTCTTCGGATCCACTGAAATACCATCACCAGTCATAACATGCCCCAAGAATTCCACCTTGTCCAAGAAAAACTCACACTTGGACAACTTCCCATACAGCTTCTCCTTCCTCAGCACATCCAACACAATCCTCAAATGCTCCTCATGCTCCTCCGGTGTCCTCGAGTATATGAGTATGTCGTCGATGAACACCACCACGAACTTGTCAAGGTACTGGTGGAACACCTTGTTCATCAAGTTCATAAATACCGCCGGTGCATTAGTCAAACCAAACGGCATCACCATAAACTCGTACTGACCATACCGAGTTCTAAAAGCAGTCTTCGGTATGTCCTCCGGCTTCACCTTTACCTGATGGTAGCCTGATCTCAAATCTATCTTAGAAAACACCTTGGCACCACTCAACTGATCAAACAGATCATCAATCCGTAGCAAAGGATACTTATTCTTGATAGTGAGATTATTCAAAGCTCTGTAATCAATGCACATGCGCACCGATCCATCCTTCTTCGGTACAAACAATACCGGGGCTCCCCATGGTAAAGAACTCGATCTGATAAACCCCTTATCCTGCAATTCGTCCACCTGTTTCTTCAACTCAACCAGCTCGCTGTTGTTTACTCTATAGACATGCTGCGAAATTGGTTCTGCACCTGGCACCAAGTCTATAGAAAATTCAACATCTCGATCTGGCGGCAATCCTGGCAATTCCTCAGGAAACACATCCAAGAATTCTGCTATCAACGGATGTGGCAACTCCTTGTCTTCCACCATAGCTCCACAAATAATGCCTTCGCCTTGCTCTGCAGCTCCTCTAGCAAGCTCGAACTCTGGCTCCCCTGGCGGACCAAACAAAACTCTACCTCCTCTACAATCTATGCTAGCACGGTGCCTACTCAACCAATCCATTCCGAGTACAATGTCGTAGCTCGGAAGTGGCATTACAAGTAGACACGCACTCAACTCCCGGCCTCCCAGAGTAACTCTCCGATCCTTGCAAATATCATTAACCAGGATAATGCCTCCCCCGGTCATGATCTTGCAAGTCCTAAGCAAAGACTCAGCTACCAAACCATGCTTTAGAACAAAAGAAACAGATACAAAACTATGGGAAGCACCACTATCAAACAAAGCTAAAGCTGGAATGGAATTAAGAAGAATAGAACCCGCGATGACATCTCCGGTGGGTTCCTCCTCTTCGACGGTCATAGCAAACGCTCGTCCCTGCCGAGCACCTCCCTGCTGCTGATGCTGGACAAAACGCTGCTGCTGTGTCGGAAGCGGTCCCCTCGGCTGTGCTGCAGGTGGTCTCGTCTGTGCCCTCGGAGCTGGAGCTGCTCACTGAACTGCACGACGAGGACACTCCCTCGATTGATGCCCTTCAGTACCACAATACAAACAAACTCCTAGCCTCCTCCTGCAAACTTCTCAGATGTGGCCGGGCTTCTTGCAGAAGTTGCATGGAGCTTGCTGTAACTGTCTCTGCTGCTGAGGTGCCTGGTGAAAAGGTGCTCTAGCTGGAGTCTGGTTCTGTTGTGGCTGCTGGAAAGGTCTGGACTGGAAATGAGGACGTTTGGCAGATACTGCACTGCCGTTGGCCCCCAGAAAAGAATCACGGTCTCTCTTGGTCTTCAAACCCAGATCCCGCTCAACCTTGCGTGACTCCGCAAGTATCTCCGAGTATGTCTCATAAAAAGACGAAATGAGAATCTTCACTTCCTAGTTTAGACCCTCACGGAAACGAATAGCTCGAACCTCCGGCTCTCTCACCAGATACTCTGCAAATTGTCTCAACCTGCCGAACTCCGCAGCGTATTCCTCCACAGACATGTTCCCTTGAATGAGACTCTCAAATTGTCTCCCCAAGTCAAGCCTGTCTACCCTGGCGAAAAACTTCTTCTTGAAAAGGTCCTTGAATACCTCCCAAGATTGTCCTACGTCAACTAGAACCGGCTCATTCCTGAACCAAGTGCGAGCGACGTCGAACAGTTGAAGTCCTACCACCTCAACCTTCAGATCTTCAGAAAGACAAGACACCCTCATAAGATGCTCAATGTCCTCGAGCCAATCATCAGCATAGACGATGCCCTCCGTCCCCTTGAAAACCTTAGGCTCCAGTTTCTTGAAGTCCTGAATGTTGCCTGGCCGAAGCTGAGCAACTTGAGGAACAACCTGCTGCTGGACCGGAACTCCTCTCTCAACTACAGCACGAGCAAGCTGATGAGCACTCTCGATGCCCTGCCGTAGAACGTCGGTCTGCCTCTGATGTGCCTCTGACTGAGCCCTCTGTGCCTCGAGCATCTCACGAAACAGTGTAAATATCTGTGATGCCTCTGCTGGCACAGGAGGTGGAGGTGGAAGCCCCTCAGATACAGCTGGCACAGTCCTCTGAGTAGGTGGTGGACCTCCGAAGGCAGCTGACACTCCAATCACCGGAGAAGTGACTGGTGCAGGCCCTCGGGATGTCGCAGACCTCTCAGAAACTGCTCTCCCCTGCTGTGATCTAGTCTTAGGCGGCATCCTGAGACAAAGCGAAAGAAAGAATCAATATGGCACAAGATGTAAGACATCAAGGAAAGGACAAGTTTAAGGGATCAAGTATCAATATCAAAGGAGAATAGTTGAATCAAAAGAATTTTCCTAGATGTGATTGAGTATCTCAGCCTATATCCTATATCCTATCGCAGGCTCGCAGTAGTACAACTAAGTTGTCGCACTACCACGACATCACATACTTGTGAAGCTAGGACCTGCATGGGCCACCACCAAAAACTTGTCACGACCCGCACCCGGTGTAAGGGTACTAGTCGGAAACAACGCCCAGCCTACGCCGCAGAATCGGCGGTAGAACGCTGTCTAGATAATCTAAAGAACCACCAATAATGATAGTATACTCAATCACAGAACTAAGATAGAAATGAGCACGAATTAGATAAAGAATAGAATAGTCACAATACAACTCATGAGTCTAAAATAATACATCAATGAGTCTGAAGGAATACAGAAATAAGCTGGAGACAAATCCAGTACAAAAGAATACTATGAAACTACAACTCCAGGGTCAATTGTCTCAGTTGGGATAAGTCCCTCTTGAGCCAGGGTCTCAGAATCTAAACCCACAACATCCTGGGGTCCATAAAAGGTAGGGTACCACTCCTCAGTATCATCTGGAAAAATATATCCAGTCAGGAAAGGAGCAGAGTACAACTCTAACAGCAGTTCTCAATCAATGATAAAAACTATGTAACAATAAATAGCTATGGATAAACAAGATGCACAATAGATAGGAGAGATATATGTACAATAAGGAAATTGTAAACTCCCTCATTTCTGTGCAATTTGGTATTTTTAGGAATCAGTAATTTTAATCAGACAAATTACGTAATTGCGCAATTTCCCAATTTTAGGACTTTTCTGCAATTTACAGAATTACAGGGGTTTTTCTGTAAATTACAGCGCGAGGTGGCACCCTCATATTGGCAGGTGAGCATGCACGTGACACGTGTCAAGTGGGACCCCTAAATATCCTGAAAAATCAGGATAAAATATCCCAAAATATCTAAAATTATTAAATTACTAATTTACCCTTAACATTTAAACTAATTACCATTATATCCTAAACCCTAACCCTATTTAAACCCCCCCTCACCCGAGCTCCTCTCACTCCCCACACCCACTCCGGCCACCCTCCGCCCACCGGACCACCGCCAACCTCCTCGCCCCTCCCTCGGCTACCCCTCCGACCATCGCCACCCCCTCCGGCCACCGCCTCCGCCGCCCTGAGCCCCCGCAGCACCCTTCCTTCTTTCCTTCCACAGCAGCTCCTCCCCCTCCGACCGCCCACCATCGCCACCCTAGCCGTCGTGGACCACCGCCACCACCCCCATCCACTCCGCCGTGACCTCCCCTACCGAACCACCCTGCCCCCACCGCCCCACGACGCCCTCCTCCGCCGGCAGCTCCCCCGCAACCCTCCACCCTCACCCGCACCGATACTGCCACCCCCACTCCGACCATCCCCCACCGCCCCTCCGGCCACCCCTGACCTCCGCCACCACCACCAGGGCCTTCGCCTCCCTCCTCTCCGTCCACCCATCCGCCTGCACCGCCCCCTCCGCCACCACCCTGGCCGCAGCAGCCCCCGCAAGCCCCGCTGCTGCTGCTGTTGTTCACCACCACTGCCACTGCCACCACTCCTCCGGCCAGCCACCGCCACCTCCGCCGCCGTCCTCCCACCGGCGGCAAGCCCAGTGGGCCCCTGTCTGACAGGTATACCCCCCCCAATTTTAAATACGTATATACGTATATATGTATTAATGTATGTATATATGTATATATATAGGTATATATGTACCTATATATTTATATATATTAATATATATTAAATATATATATATATTATATCATTTATATTACTGTATATATACAGTATAATTATACTGTATACATATATTATCATATATTTAATGTGTATTTAATATATATTTATGTATATATATATATATATCTCTATGTATATTTATACATATATAATATATATTTAATGTATTATATATTTATATATATATATATATTGTATATATAATTATTATTATATTTACATTAAATATATATATATATACAGTGTATATATATTTATGCATTTTCATTATTTAATATGCATTTATTTCATTTATTTATTTATATATATATATATATATATATATGTATATATTTATGTATATCTAAGTATAATTAATATATATATTTATATATAAATATCTATATATATAAATGTATTATATATATTATATTGCTTATATATATATATAATTATATATATATATAAATCAGTGTTATATATACACTGCTATTATATATTATATATAATACTATAAATATATACACATTTACATTTCTGCATTTTCATTCCTGTATTATATATATATATATATGTATATATATATATATATATATATATATATATATATATATATATATATATATATATATATATGTATATATATATAATGTATTATCTATATATATAATATATTATTATATTATTATTAATAAATATTGCTGGATAATACAGCATATGTATATATATATTTTACATTCAGCACTGTCATTTCCTTTTATCATATATATATATATATATATATGTATATGTATATATATATCTATATATATATATATATATTATCTATATATTATATAATATAATACTGTATAATACAGTATTGATATACGTATTTATATTTCCAGCACTGTCATTTCCTTTTTATTATATATATGTATATGTATATATATATATGATATATATACTAATATACTGGATATACAGTATATATATATATGTATTTAAATTCCTGCATTTTCTTTTCTGTTATATATATGTAAATATATGTATATATATATATGTATTTAAATTTCTGCATTTTCTTTTCTGTTATATATATGTAAATATATGTATCTATATATGTATTTAAATTCCTGCATTTTCTTTTCTGTTATATATATGTAAATATATGTATCTATATATGTATTTATTTCCTGCACTATCTTTCAATTTATTATATATATATATATATATGTATATATATATATATATATCTATGTATATATATTATCTACATATAATATATACTATATAATATAGTGCTGGATAATACAGCCTATATATATATATATGTATATTTACATTCTGCACTGTCTTTTCATTTTATTATATATATATGTATATATATATATATATATTATCTATATATAATATATGCTATATAATATAGTACTGTATAATACAGTACATACATATATATATATATATATATATATATATATATATATATATATATATATATATATATATATATATATATATATATATATATATATATATATATATATATATATATATATATATATATATGTATTTTCAATTCCTGCAATTCTTTCTTTATTATATATATATGCTATATATATACATACTACTATATTATTATATCTATATATATATACTCTATATATATATATGTACCTTATACTATATATTTGACTATATATATATTGTATATATATACTAGTATATTGTGCTCTTTTATTTTAATTTGATATTTACAAAGCCCTGTAATGTCTTAAACAGATTATATCTCCAAGCACAGTCAGTGACCCCCTGTCACAAGAACCCTCAAACATTGACTGTGAGCACAGGTTTTTCAACACAATCAGGGAGTAGGCAAGTATACCTTGCCAAGTTTTTACTGTTTAAATTATTAACTGTTGAATGTTCATTTTAGTAAATTTATATATAACAGTATGTATCTGAGACTGCCTCGGGTACCGTCAACAAGTACATTGACACGTAGTGTAATTAACTAGTTTATACAGACTTACCACCAACTGTGAGGGTATCCTAATATCCTCTTAGACCCTATCACGGGTACACACAACAAGGTTGCACTTCATTTTGGGATGCAAGTTTGCGTAGTTGATTAGCTACCAGTACGTACGACGTGCATCACGGCTTAGAACAAAATCAGGAAGGTTACGACTTGGCATTAGTTACATTGGGCGGGGAGAACGACTAAAAGACGTATGGGACACCCACCTCTTTATCCTGTGGCCGCACTCGATGGAGTGATACGGTTGTTATATATATATTCCTGTGACCATACTCATCGTAGATGGAAAATTGTATAGTGCCCTTGAACGGGGGCATATGTGTCATATACTAGCCAGTCACTACGGATTGGTGAATTACGTCAGCATATGTCTAGCCACACTTTCCCATACGTACTAGGTTGTCTCAAATTGCATTCACTTAGCTGGTTAGCACCCTGTATTTATTTATTCAGTATTTACATACATGGCATGTTATTTTTCTGTATCTTGTTACGTCCCTCTGAGGACCTGGTTCCCTGCTAGGTTTAGCTGAGACACTCTACCCCACAGTACCTGGACCTGGACAGGAGACTGGATATGCCCTGAGAAGGAGTTAGAGGAGATGCCATCAGAGTCTGCCTGAGTACATCTGGAGTTGGAGCTATATATTTAGAGGACGATGCGCTAGTTTATCCTACTTCACTTTTGCTTATCTTTTGTAGTGGGTTTGTTCCCACCTGACTTTATCTGATTTGTGTATGACATTTCAGACTCAGCATCTATATATTCAGCACATATTTCCTGATATTTCTGTGGATGAGATTAGATTTACCTGTATTAGACTTGTAGTATTTTAGGACAGCGTAGCATGTTACTTTGGGTCCATTAAATTGGGTAAACCCTTAGTGACATGTCAGCTGGCCAATGCCACGTGGCCTAGTTCCGTATATTTTTGGGACTGGGGCGTGACACAGTTTTAGTGGTGGCCCATGCAGGTCTAGTTAATTGCTAGTGGTATGATTACATGCCCAGCAAGCCTGCAATAGAATAGGAATACTAGGTCTCATCCACACTGACTCTATCCTTAAAAAATTTTATTGCATCCTGTTTGATTATCATTTATTATTTTCCTTCGTACTTTTCTAAATTTTTCTATCTTCTTCAGAAATATGGACATACCCGGTGGACATGCGATTGATGGGGTTGACCAAGCAACAGACCTCTCGCCAGATATCCAAAGAACCCCAACCCCTCCGAGAGACCAATCCCCGAGAAGGATGCTGGTCAATCCGACAACCCCGTACCTTCACCAGGATCCTGCCCAGGGAGCAACACCAGCCCAGCAAGAAGGGCAAACTTCCCAGGCACCAACACCGCAGGCGGAGACACCTTTGCCTTTACCTCCAGCCCTTGCAGCCCTGATGCCACAATTTGAGGGACAGCCTCAAATGTTTCAGTTTCTTCAAGCCATGTTACAACAAACTGAAGCCCTGAGACAGGCTCAGTGGCAACAAACAGAAGCCCTGAGACAGAGCTTGATGACAGCTCTGGAGAGGACAGCTGCCCCAGCACCAACACCTGCTCAACCAGCTGGCACTGTCCAAGGCTTTCGCCGGATGAACCCAAGAACCTTTAAGGGCAGCGAAACTCCGGAAGAGATCTCAGACTGGATCTCCAACACGGAAATGCTGCTAGAAGGTTCACAGCTTCACCCCGACCTATGGATGACCGCAGTAAGGGCCCAACTAAAAGGAAACGCCCATCACTGGTGGGACTCCATCGAGCGCAGCATCGGCAGAAACCATACTTGGGAGCAATTCCTGGAATACTTCAATGCAAAATACTTTCCAGCTACGGTCAGAGATGATCTATACTCCCAGTTCCTGCATTTGGAACAAGGAAATATGACAGTCGACGCCTACGACGCAGAGTTCAGTCGACTAAGTCAATTCGGTGCCATCCTAATACCTAACAAGCTGGAGAAGGCCCTGAAATTTCATCACGGCCTTACCCTCGAGCTCCAAGGGTATACTACGATACAGTCAAGGATTTCCTACGAAGAAGTTCTTTCAGAGGCAAGGATACAAGAAGCCATTGGCCGAGAAGCACGATGCTCAAATCCAACCATATCAGCCAGAGACCAGACCGGAGCAGGAAGACCAATCTGTCACCCGGGAAATCAGGCACAACACAAGACAGGGCCATATCAATACAAGGAACTTCCGACTTGTCACTATTGTGGCAGGAAAGGACATTATGCCAAAAACTGCCGAAGAAAGTATAGACTATGCCTGATATGTGGAGACAATCAACATAGGGCCAGAGACTGCCCACAACACAGAGAAGCAGCACTCCAGAACGGGCAAGGACCAGCAGCACCAGCCCAGAGAATGCAACTTCCTACTAGAGGTCAACATCTACTAGCATCTGGAAGATTTCAGAGGGGACCACCCTTGGCCACTCAAGATTCGCAGTACTACCTAGCCAGACAACAAACCGAAAGACAAAGGCATGAGCAGACCTTTGCACTAGCTACAGTTGCAGAGGAGCTGGAAGGAGAAACCAGTGCAGGTACCATTTTAGTTACATCAGTATCTGCAAACCGCATTATTTGATTCTGGCACTACACTGTCATCATATCTAGTAGTTTCGTAGCCATGCAAATAGCCACTTTTACATGAGAAGGCCTTGTTCCAGTTACCAACATTACTAAAGCATGCTAGTAGTCATGTATAGTAGAGTAATGAGGACGCGATTCTTGATACATCCAATACCAAACTCCAACGTTGTCTTAGACATGGACTGGTTAAGCTAGTCCAAATGCTATACTAGACTACGGGAAGAGAAGCGTCATCTTTAGACCACCAGGTTATCCATATAGATATAGATAGTACCTAGGATAGCAAATCATAGTAGTTAACCCTAGTTACCTGATGACCTATAATATCCGACCTAAATTATGTTCCACCCTTAGATAAGGATCAGGACAAAAACAGATAGGTAGATTGCTAGATGTTGATTGCTAGGCTCAATCATATGAATAAAATGATAGCTGATTACTATAGCCAGTATCGGGAATAGGACAATTAGATTGAAGGAGAGAGGGTAGACAGATGTTAACCTTGAGTTAAACATCGTGAACTACCATTAATGTACGACCTGCTGTAAACCTGGTGATACCCATATAATTTGGATAAAGGGCACACATAGAGTAAAATAGGAGGGCATGTGTTTTTGAAGAACTCACCTACCTGAGGAACTATCAGACTTGGAAGAAGAGGAAAACTAAGCTCGAGGTACATCGGACCCTTCGATGTGTTGGAACGCATCAGAGAAGTTGCTTACAAGTTAGCATTACCTCAGACATTGGAAAGTACAAGACGTCTTCTACGTATCTCAGCTAAGGAGATACTCTCCGGATACAAGTCATGTGCTGGACCATTGAAATCACTGTTGAAGCACCGTAGAACTCCTAGAACGAAACGAGAAGATGTTGCAAGGCCAGACTATCCCTCTAGTTCGTATTGCGTGAAAACATCATGCACCAGGCAAAGTAACCTGGGAACGAGAAGAGGATATTCAACAATGTTTCCCCCATCTATTTCCAGACCAGGGTATGTCCAAATATTTCAAATCAATTCTCAGCTATGTCTATGTTTTAATATTTCAAATCAATCAATTTTTTTCGTTCTCATTATATGTCTGTTTTTATTTCGAGGACGAAATATTTTAAGGAAGGTAGATTGTAAACTCCCTCGACCAGATTTCAGTATTTTAAAATTATTTTTATGCTAATTAGAATTCTTGCAACTTTTTAAAAATTTATTTATTACATATCCTATAGATTGTACACCTGTCCATTACCCAATTTATTTAGAGCATTACACTAGCTGTTATTCCCAAACAAGTTCACATACCTGCCCTAGACATGTTAGACTATTTTTATGAATTTTGTGCAACTCCCAGATACTTCGTTTTGTGCTTCATTTTAGCCGCACAAATATCGTTACAAACGTACGTAATTAATTCCTATTTAATTTCCTGCTCTTTACCCATCTCTGTACCCCTAAAGATTTGAGGACCAGTAGGCACCTGTTTTGCCCAAACAAAAATACGATAATATTCTACACTGAATATACTACAATTAGTGTATTGACACCGTAGAAAAATTATGACCCTACCTGCCCCTAAATAATTAGTGAACACCGTGCGCAGTATTTATTAAATAATAAATACGGTGACCCGTATCACCCAAAGAATCAGACCCTGCCCCTGCCCAGGCTCACCCCCACACTTCCCAAGGCATTCCCCCAGCTTTTCCCCTCATTTCTGTGCAATTTGGTATTTTTAGGAATCAGTAATTTTAATCAGACAAATTACGTAATTGCAAAATTTCCCAATTTTAGGACTTTTCTGCAATTTACAGAATTACAGGGGTTTTTCTGTAAATTACAGCGCGAGGTGGCACCCTCCTATTGGCAGGTGAGCATGCACGTGACACGTGTCAAGTGGGACCCCTA
Source organism: Iris macrosiphon (assembly GCA_036927795.1). Lineage (NCBI taxonomy): Eukaryota > Viridiplantae > Streptophyta > Magnoliopsida > Asparagales > Iridaceae > Iris > Iris macrosiphon. The sequence continues at coordinate 62,747,418 of JAYESA010000010.1, forward strand.
AATATCCTGAAAAATCAGGATAAAATATCCCAAAATATCTAAAATTATTAAATTACTAATTTACCCTTAACATTTAAACTAATTACCATTATATCCTAAACCCTAACCCTATTTAAACCCCCCCCTCACCCGAGCTCCTCTCACTCCCCACACCCACTCCGGCCACCCTCCGCCCACCGGACCACCGCCAACCTCCTCGCCCCTCCCTCGGCTACCCCTCCGACCATCGCCACCCCCTCCGGTCACCGCCTCCGCCGCCCTGAGCCCCCGCAGCACCCTTCCTTCTTTCCTTCCACAGCAGCTCCTCCACCTCCGACCGCCCACCATCGCCACCCTAGCCGTCGTGGACCACCGCCACCACCCCCATCCGCTCTGCCGTGACCTCCCCTACCGAACCACCCTGCCCCCACCGCCCCACGACGCCCTCCTCCGCCGGCAGCTCCCCCGCAACCCTCCACCCTCACCCGCACCGATACTGCCACCCCCACTCCGACCATCCCCCACCGCCCCTCCGGCCACCCCTGACCTCCGCCACCACCACCAGGGCCTTCGCCTCCCTCCTCTCCGTCCACCCATCCGCCTGCACCGCCCCCCTCCGCCACCACCCTGGCCGCAGCAGCCCCCGCAAGCCCCGCTGCTGCTGCTGTTGTTCACCACCACTGCCACTGCCACCACTCCTCCGGCCAGCCACCGCCACCTCCGCCGCCGTCCTCCCACCGGCGGCAAGCCCAGTGGGCCCCTGTCTGACAGGTATACCCCCCCCAATTTTAAATACGTATATACGTATATATGTATTAATGTATGTATATATGTATATATATAGGTATATATGTACCTATATATTTATATATATTAATATATATTAAATATATATATATATTATATCATTTATATTACTGTATATATACAGTATAATTATACTGTATACATATATTATCATATATTTAATGTGTATTTAATATATATTTATGTATATATATATATATATCTCTATGTATATTTATACATATATAATATATATTTAATGTATTATATATTTATATATATATATATATTGTATATATAATTATTATTATATTTACATTAAATATATATATATATATACAGTGTATATATATTTATGTATTTTCATTATTTAATATGCATTTATTTCATTTATTTATTTTTATATATATATATATATATATGTATATGTATATATTTATGTATATCTAAGTATAATTAATATATATATTTATATATAAATATCTATATATATAAATGTATTATATATATTATATTGCTTATATATATATATAATTATATATATATATAAATCAGTGTTATATATACACTGCTATTATATATTATATATAATACTATAAATATATACACATTTACATTTCTGCATTTTCATTCCTGTATTATATATATATATATGTATATATATATATATATATCTATGTATATATAATATATTATCTATATATATAATATATTATTATATTATTATTAATAAATATTGCTGGATAATACAGCATATGTATATATATATTTTACATTCAGCACTGTCATTTCCTTTTATCATATATATATATGTATATATATATCTATATATATATATTATCTATATATTATATAATATAATACTGTATAATACAGTATTGATATACGTATTTATATTTCCAGCACTGTCATTTTCTTTTTATTATATATATGTATATGTATATATATATATATGATATATATACTAATATACTGGATATACAGTATATATATGTATTTAAATTCCTGCATTTTCTTTTCTGTTATATATATGTAAATATATGTATTTAAATTCCTGCATTTTCTTTTCTGTTATATATATGTAAATATATGTATCTATATATGTATTTATTTCCTGCACTGTCTTTCAATTTATTATATATATATATATGTATATATATATATATATATCTATGTATATATATTATCTACATATAATATATACTATATAATATATTGCTGGATAATACAGCCTATATATATATATATGTATATTTACATTCTGCACTGTCTTTTTATTTTATTATATATATATGTATATATATATATATATATATATATTATCTATATATAATATATGCTATATAATATAGTACTGTATAATACAGTACATACATATATATTTATATATATATATGTATTTTCAATTCCTGCAATTCTTTCTTTATTATATATATATATATGCTATATATATACATACTACTATATTATTATATCTATATATATATACTCTATATATATATATGTACCTTATACTATATATATGACTATATATATATTGTATATATATACTAGTATATTGTGCTCTTTTATTTTAATTTGATATTTACAAAGCCCTGTAATGTCTTAAACAGATTATATCTACAAGCACAGTCAGTGACCCCCTGTCACAAGAACCCTCAAACATTGACTGTGAGCACAGGTTTTTCAACACAATCAGGGAGTAGGCAAGTATACCTTGCCAAGTTTTTACTGTTTAAATTATTAACTGTTGAATGTTTATTTTAGTAAATTTACATATAACAGTATGTATCTGAGACTGCCTCGGGTACCGTCAACAAGTATGTTGACACGTAGTGTAATTAACTAGTTTATACAGACTTACCACCAACTGTGAGGGTATCCTAATATCCTCTTAGACCCTATCACGGGTACATGCAACAAGGTTGCACTTCATTTTGGGATGCAAGTTTGCGTAGTTGATTAGCTACCAGTACGTACGACGTGCATCACGGCTTAGAACAAAATCAGGAAGGTTACGACTTGGCATTAGTTACATTGGGCGGGAAGAACGACTAAAAGACGTATGGGACACCCACCTCTTTATCCTGTGGCCGCACTCGACGGAGTGATACGGTTGTTATATATATATTCCTGTGACCATACTCATCGTAGATGGAAAATTGTATAGTGCCCTTGAACGGGGGCATATGTGGCATATACTAGCCAGTCACTACGGATTGGTGAATTACGTCAGCATATGTCTAGCCACACTTTCCCATACGTACTAGGTTGTCTCAAATTGCATTCACTTAGCTGGTTAGCACCCTGTATTTATTTATTCAGTATTTACATACATGGCATGTTATTTTTCTGTATCTTGTTACGTCCCTCTGAGGACCTGGTTCCCTGCCAGGTTTAGCTGAGACACTCTACCCCACAGTACCTGGACCTGGACAGGAGACTGGATCTGCCCTGAGAAGGAGTTAGAGGAGATGCCATCAGAGTCTGCCTGAGTACATCTGGAGTTGGAGCTATATATTTAGAGGACGATGCGCTAGTTTATCCTACTTCACTTTTGCGCTTATCTTTTGTAGTGGGTTTGTTCCCACCTGACTTTATCTGATTTGTGTATGACATTTTAGACTCAGCATCTATATATTCAGCACATATTTCTTGATATTTCTGTAGATGAGATTAGATTTACCTGTATTAGACTTGTAGTATTTTAGGACAGCGTAGCATGTTACTTTGGGTCCATTAAATTGGGTAAACCCTTAGTGACATGTCAGCTGGCCAATGCCACGTGGCCTAGTTCCGTATATTTTTGGGACTGGGGCGTGATAGAAATACTGGAAATAAATACAATAAGGAACAATATGCCAATGAAACAATAATACTAATGACTAAGTGTGTGAGTACTAGCTTAACATGTGATCGGCTTGGGCAAGATGCAATACGGCCTGGCTAATCATACGTGCGGTGCATGATCAACACTATTCTGTTACCAGTACTTTATTCAATAGGGATTTGATCACATATCTATACTAATACTCCCCACCCCGACTGGTATAATAGATCCAACCACGGTATGCTATGGCACGAGATTCCCCAAGAAGATAGCTAGTCTTCCCGAGAATCGGTGTCTGTACATGTACAAGATAACCAATAAAACAATACTTGCACCATATACACCATATACCAAGGAATAACATCTCATGACGAGATCCGGATATACCAATCCGTGTAACCATAGTGTCAAGAGAAACATGGATATCTACACTAGATACAACGAACATAGAGGATATCATAAATGAGAAACTATCAGAGAATGTACTCGCCTGAAGTCCAATGAACAGTCTCACAGATGTCTGACTCGGTGCCTCGAAGACCTAGATATGGAATACAACATCAATACAAGGTCCCGAAAAGAGAACAAGTTAAACTAGTCAACTTCTAGGTCAATAAGTCAATTCTAAGTCAACTGTCAACTGTGGTCAACTCTAAAGTCAACTAAAGTCAACTATGGTCAAACCAAGGTCAACCTCACAAAACATATATATATATAATAAATAAGCATAATAATATAGAATATTAAATACAACAATTAGGAATCAAGGTTTTGAACCCAATTGGTATCCACACAAAGAATGCTCAAGATACATATAGGTATATTATTACTCTAATACATAATATATTATATATAAACTAATATATTATATATAAATAAAATAATAACAATACTAGTATTATATCTCACCACAAATACATTTATATATACGTATATATATACAAATATAATATATAATATATAAACTAAATCTGTCCAATTGTCACTGAAAACAGTGTGCTAAAACACTAGTTTTCAATAAACAGACTTATAGTGACAGTCCCTACTGTCACAGCAAAACCGTCGCCAAAACGCTGTGAAATAAATCCACTGCTGTCACAGTTTGATGACAGTTCAAACTGTCACAGAAAACCGTCGCTGTAAAACTGCTGCTCAAACCCGCCCGCTGTATTAATGACAGAACTGTCATTAATGCCGAACACTGTTACAGCAGCTGCTGTTTTAATGACAGTGGCTGTCATTAAATGCCGCTGTCACAAAAACAAATAATATAACTATATATATATTAATATATATAAATCAAATATAAATCAATATATATATATATATAAACAATTAAATAAATATATACTTATATATATATACATAGTCCTACACAATTAATTACTAATAGCTACAAAACACATTGCATGTATTAATATACATATTTTAACATAGCTAGAAGCACACATAAAAATATATTCATTAATATGCAATTAATTATATAATAATTATAATTAATATAATTACTCATTTAAACACATAAATATATTTTATAAAACATTTATGTATAATTTATTTTATTAATATGTAGTAACATATATAATTGCATGTCAAGAAAGCTACATATATATTTACACATCATATTTTAGTACACATAAAATATATAGATCTATGCTACAATAAATACCATAATAAATACACTAAAATAAATATATAACATCTATATATATTTACTAATTATAATACAAGAATTAAAGCATAAATAATTAGATCTATACAAAAATACACACAATTGGAGAGTATCACACCGTATCCCACTAGATCTGGGATACGCATGCGACACGAGTCCAACACACAACCAATTGCACCCCGAAGGACACAAACAAGTCACAAATAATATTTATGAACAAATCAAAGTGTCAAAAGTAGATCTATGTGTCCGTGTCAAAATACGACATGTACAAAGTCCCGTGTCGGAGGGAAAACCCCCAAAACGACACGTATCACCAAATTGTTGGGATACGAACTACATGTACCCAATTGTGGACACGACACTAGCCCCAAACACATAAGCACATGTCCAATTGATCTATAGGATCAATTGACACACACAACAAAATGTCAATTCGGAATTCCCACAAAATTGACACAAAAAGCACCATAACTTTCTCCATGGGTCTCCTATGAACACAAAACCAAGTCCTATGGGTAGTACATACATATGGGTTGATTTTACATGATTAAATCTCAGATTTAGAAGCTATTTTAATGGGAAAAACTGAAATATACCTATTGGAAGATGGATTCCCAATGAAACCTCCAATTGAGATGAACTTGCTTCCAAATTGTAGATCCTTGCTCCTCTTTGTAGATCCTTGCTTCCTCCTTCTAGATCCTTGCTTCTCAACTTTCTAATGGTGAATTGGGAAGAATTTGGAATGAATTTGGTAGGGAATTGGAATGGGAATGGAAAGAATTTGGTAGTGGAAATTCTAGATCTAGATTTGAAAATGAGAATGAGAGGAGAGAGAAATCCCCCCCTCTAATATAGGCTGGCCAAACCCCTTCCCCAAGCAATTATGAAATGTCCAATGTACCCCTTGGGGCCTCTCATGAAGAAATAATTAAGGAAGGAAGCTTCTAGTCTAATGATTTAATTAATTTAATCCATCTCCTTAACAATAGGCTTTCTAAATGGGCCAAGTCTAACTAATTAATTCATGTTGGTCCATGGGTCCAAACTAAACTAGTTGGGTCCACTAATATAAGTCCAAAATAATTAAATAACATCTAACAATAATTAAATAATACAAAAAATAATTATTTACCATGCACAATATTTAATTAAATAGGAAAAGACTAAAATACTCTTTCCTAAAAAATGTGGTAGTGACAACTCCCCATGATATATCTTGATTATCAATATCAGGACAAAAATCTCTACCTTCTACAATAGGGTCAACTTCTTCCAATAAAGAAGAAGTAAATAAAATTAAAATCACTGATGATGCAATAGCACATCCCTTATATAAGGAAAAGAGCAAAATAGACTCTCCGACAATGTCGGAAATGGAATTTACTTCTATTTAATGGAATTTAAGATCAATCAAAAAATTCGGGACATTCTCAATAGAATGTACTATAAAAATGATGAGTTTGTAGTATGGTTTGAGAAAACCTATTCTATTAAAAAGAGATATGAGTTCAAGGATGAATATTACAATCATCTAGAAAAGAAGAGAAGGATAATACCCTTCGTTGACTAGTTTGTCCAAAAATATGTGGATACAGAATTAACACAAATTAATGTGTTAGAGGAACATTATAAAATTTGGAATACTGATACAGGATCAAGTAGCGGTACAACCAGATCAATGTATCCACCAAATGAGTCAATCAAACTTACTGTCAAAAATATGACAGACAAAATTGATGCTATTTCATTTGTCAAAATTATTGATAGCAAGGAAATAATTATCACAGAATTACAGAAAGCCTTACGGCAAAATAATTACACTAATATGTTTATCCAAGTCATGGGTCAACAACTGACTAGAATTGAAACTGCCTTGGAAAATTTACTACATAAACTTGATAAAATAAAATATTTAGATCCTTCTGGGAAAAACTCTTTTAGGGAGACTTCTAATATCTCTATAAAACCTCCTCTTGAGGTAAAAGGGTTTAAAGTTACTAAGACCCCAGAAGTTACTAAGGAAGATATAAAAGAGCTAATAGCTTAATTCAAAAGAAGTAGTAATCTTCAGACTAGCAATGCTGAAGAAAGAGAATTACAAGAGCTAATAGCACAAGCAAAGCAAAAATTTGCTACTATTAGTGACAATACTAATATGAATAAAACTGCCATTAATGATCTCACTGAAAGCATTCAAGTTATTAATGGCCAGTCTTCAAATACTTCTGAAATATCAGAAGAAGATCAACAAACTGAGGATCCAATTAAAGATAAAATTAATCCACATTAGATTGAGGATCTTCAAAAATCTTTTGTTGAATCGAAAATACATAATTCTAAAATTTAGGCGGTTAAATATGGTAAACCTAGCCTGATGAAATATTACTACCAAAGACCTACTCCTACATATGTACTATTTGAAGAAAATGATACAATAGTACAAAATCATTATAGTGGGGGAGAAATCTATGAATGCAACATAGATGGTCTTACAGATAAACAAATTCATGATCAGTTGCATCGAATGATGATGTACTCTAATGTTGCTAAAGTTGTTGGAAATAATGATAAAGAAATTGCATAATTTATCACTTGCGATTTTACTGGAACTCTTAGGGGTTGGTGGAATAATTGTCTAACCGACTCACAGAGACAAGAAATTTTAAGTGCTGTTAAAACAGAGACAAGTTCTGAGAATAATATTCAGACAACCAAACCTGATGCAGTATATACTTTAATCATTACAATTTTGGAACACTTTACTGGAGGAATCTCCGATCATGGAGAAAGAGTAAGAACTCTTCTTCAAAATTTAAGGTGTCCAACTCTTACTCACTTTAGATGGTATAAAGATACTTTCTTAAGTAGAGTAATGTTACTTGGTGATGCAAATAATGCTCACTGGAAGTCAAAATTTATTGATGGACTTTCTAATCTCTTTGCAGAAAGAATAAGAAAAGGTTTGAGAAACCAAAATAATGGTGTCATTCCTTACTCTAATTACACTTATGAAAATTTAATCAACAAGTGTATTGAAGAAGGTCTAGCTTTATGGAATGACTTGAAGCTAAGACATCAACTAAAATCTCAGAGAATTTCTGAGAAAAGACAACTGGAAGAATTATGTGACCAGTTTGCAATGGATACTTTCAAACCTCTTACTACAAAGGGGAAGAAGAAAGTAAAAGAATATAAGGAATATAAGAGACCTTATAAAAGGAAAATATATCCTTCAAAAAGGCAAGATACTACTGTCAATAAAGACAGTAAGTACTCTAAAAAGAAGAAATCTTCTAAGAAAAATATCATTAAATGTTATAAATGTGGAAAATTAGGCCACTGTGCTAACAAATGTTATACGAAAAAGAAATTGGAAGGGATTGAAGATAAAGGGTTAAGAAAAACTCTTTATAAATTAATGATCAATTCTGATTACGAAGAAAGCTCATCAAATGATGAATCTAATGATGAGACTACTGATAATTCAGTTAATGAATGTAATAAGAATTGTCAATGCAACAAATGTATTGCAGATAAAGATATTAACTACTATAAATCTATAATAGAATGAATGGGCTATCAATAAATACTTTAACCCTTAATGAGAAAAGGGATATTATTGAAGCCTTATTAACTGATAAAATTAGTTCTGAAATAAAAAATAAAATTATAGAAATAATGGAAGATAGTCCTTTGAATAAGCTGAAGGAATCATTGAGAAGGCGAAATCCTCGAATCACTGAGGAAGAATTAAAAAAGAAATATCTTCAATATATGCAAACTCAGTTTGACTCAATTTTTGAGACAGATGATATGTCTGTTAATTCTACTAAATCCGATAAGATGGCTGAGGACCATATTGAAGAAGACTCAGAAACCTTCTTCCAGAGGATGCATCATAGAGTCACTACTCAATCATCGGACGAAGACGATGAAGTTGTAAACCCCCAGAATTTTTTAGAAATAAAAAATAAATTTTCGGGAATTTTCTGTGATTTTTAACTAATTAAAATTAATGTTTTCTGGTATTAAATTAATTTTGTGATTTTATTAAATATTAAAATATTATGAAAATAATATTTTTGAGTGTAAAATGAAGAATTAGACTTACTGTAATTTTCCTAGAATTTATTGGACCCCAAAACTATTTTTAAAGACCTAAAAATTAATGTTTTTAATTATCTTAGAATGAACCGAAATAAACCGGTTTAATCCTGAACCGAACCCATTATTTAAACCCAACCCAAATACTATTGGATCGGGTCAGATCTGAACCCGACCCGACCCACTACCCGAACCCGACCCGACCCGTTATTTCTTAAATGCTACAGTAACCCTAAATCCCTCGATCCCCAACCGCCCCTGCCGACGCTCCGGCTCCCCTCTCCGCCGCCGGCCGTTACGATACCGTCGCCTGCCTCTTCCCCTTCACCTTCCCTAACGCCAACGGCCGCCTCCGCTCTGCCTCCCCCAAACGGCTGACCGACCACCTTCCCGCTCCTCCCTATAAAACCCCGCCCTTCACCACCGTCAACCCCTCACACCCACCGCCACCACTCGACCCCGATCCCCGACCACCTCCGTCGTCCCTCCACTAGCCCAGCCCCGGCGGCGTCTCCCTCCAACCTCGACAGCCCCATCAAACACGAGCCCATCTGGCAAACTCTGCCACTGCCAGCCGCAGACACAGCGCCGCCACCGCCGTGCCTCGCCGCGTCGTTCTGTCAAAAACATCAGCTAGGTACCCGCCTTCCCGTGTATGTAATTCCATGTACGTTAATCCATTTTCCGTTCTGTCGAATCGTGCGCGTACCATGCGTGACCCTCTCGAACCCCGTGCAACTCGTTCGGGGTATCGTATCCTGTGTCGATCGTAAACCGCGACGCAAAAATAGGAAAATATTTCCCAATTTCTGAAAATTTAGAATTTGTCCCGAACTCCCCAGTTCACGACCGTTTTGTGACCAACCTGCTAAATGTTTTCAAAATCCACTTAAACAGTTATTTAGACCACTTAACCAAATTTTAAACCATGTTTTTAGTTCAATTTATTGAGCTGTAGTTTGTAATATTTTTGAGGGTAAAAATGAGCAAAACAGTGGGTATTTAAAACCCTGATTTTCTCGAAACTGGGTACGCCCCGCTAAACGAGATGACTTGGTCGTGTGCGAACTTCACCGAAAGGTGCGCACCGTTAATACGGACGTGAGGGATTTCGTGAAAGTTGATTTGGATGTGCGTGCACACCGGAATCAACGCGTAACCGTCGACAACACCCCGTATCGGCCCTGTTCTGAAACTTGTTGTAACTTCGTGTGCGCTCGTCGTCTCGAAACGAAACTTGCGCACAGCGATACGCTGGTCCTGTGACCCAAGTTTGGTTCGATTCTGAGAACGTTAACAAAATCCCGTATCGTGGGCCCCGCGGCTCCATTTGACAGGCAATTTTGTGATCGGCTCATCGGATCCAGTTCTAGACATTCCTTTGGGTTCGTATCGTCGTTCTGGACTTGTAGACACTAAGTTTGATAAAATTGGAGAACTTTGTCTCTGGCATATTTTTCGGTGCGAAGTGGGCCACATGTGGACCTCGCTTTGACCAGAAACTGTCACTTTTGCCCCTGTGTCCAAATTGGACTTATGGACAGGCAATTCTAGCTATTTGATATCTTCTGAACATGATGGTAATGTTTATTTCAGTAATCGGAGGAGTACTTAAAGATCCCGCTGATACCGGAGCGACTATTGGTATTCAAATCCCAAGCAAGTGTACCTTACCAATCTTGCAGTAATTGCTACATAATGTTCTCTTGATTTAATTACATGATGTATCTGTTCAACCTAGGACCGTGTGACATTACTTAACGTCCGAACAAGATTCGGGTGTCAACGCCGTACGCGGAGTTGTGTAACATCACCTAGAGATTGATATCGTGACCATATATATCTTCGTGCTTGCATTATCAAGTACATCATACCATAGGATACTAGACACTGTTCATGAGACAGAATCTTCCTGAGATATTCATGGTGATTCTGTATAGGTTACAGGATTCGTGACATAGATATTACATATGCTTAGGTATCATTATGACTTGCTGCATTAGATATGATCTTGTGTGTCATGGACATGAGACGTGTGATTACATTGGGTGGGGAGAGACACACATGCTACAGGCTGATTTTATATATATATTTATTATTGTGAGGCCGTAGACTCTACATCAGAGCTAGGCACATTATGTGATATTACTGCTACCCGGCTCCCCGACACCGAGCTTGTAGCAGTCTCAGCCTGAGTCTAGTGATGCTCTCATTTTGCATATCACTTAGCTGGTTACATAGTTTACCCTATTGATTCATTTATTATTGTACTGCATTATTTTGGCTTGAGTTATTCTTGTACCTTGCTATGTCCCCTGAGGACCTGGATCCGGATTATGTCCCCAGGTTTAGCAGAGGAGATCTACCCCGAGGTATACGGAACAAGAGCAGAAGTTGGAGTAGTACCATTACCAGAGGACGAGGTGATCGCTGGATTTCTCCTATCACGCCCCAGTCCCAAAATATATGGAACTAGGCCACGTGGCATTGGCCAGCTGACACGTCACTAAGGGATTACCCAATTTAATGGACCCAAAGAGTCGTGCTACGCTGTCCTAAAATATTAACAAGTCTAAAACAGGTAAAGTCTAATCTCATCCATAAAATATCAAAGTATACGGGAATAAGTGCTGAAATATATAATGCCAAGTCTGAAATGTCATAGTACAAATCAGATAATGTCAGGTGGAAACAAATCCACTACAAAAGATAAAGATGCAGAAATAAGATAGACTAGAGCATTGTCTATCTAGGCAAGTAGCTCCATCTCCAGGTGAACAACTACTAAAGATCAGGGAGTAGGTGTTCCAGCTCCAGGTGCACTAAAAGATCAGGCAGACTCTTATGGCAGCTCTTCTAACTCCTCCTCAGTGGCATATCTAGTCTCCTGTCCAGGTCCATACACTGTGGGGTAGAATACCTCATCTAAATCTGGAAGGGAACCAGGTCCTCAGTGGGATATAACAAGATACATAAAAACATGCAATATATGTAAATACTGAATAAATAAATACATGGTGTGCTAACCATCTAAGTGAATGCAATTTAAAGACCTTATAGTACGTATGGGAAAGTGTAGGCTAGACATATGCTGACTTAATTCACCAATCGTCGTGACTGGCTAGTATATGTGTCATATGCCCCCAGACACATGGGCACTCTGCAATCGGCCATCTCCGAGGAGCATGGTATACGAAGGTATAACATTCAAGGAAGGGGGTGTCCCATACGCCTACTAGTTATCTTCCCCGCCCAATGTAACTAATGCTAAGTCATAGCTTTCCTGAATATTCCTGATTTTGTGCTAAGCCGTGATGCACGTCATACGCACTGGTAGCTAATCGAGTACGTAACTTGCATCCCAAAATAAAGTACAACCGTGTTGCGTGTACAAGTGTTAGGGTCTAGGAGGATATTAGGATACCCTCGCAGTTATTGGTAAGTCTACTAAAGTCTAAGTTAGTTATACTACGTGTCAACGTACTTGTTGACGGTACCCGAGGCAATATCAGATACACACAGTTATATGTAAGTCTACTGAAAATAACATACAACAGTTTAATGAATTATACAGTAAAACTTGGCAAGGTATACTTGCCTACGTCTCTGTGCTGGAAGTGCCAAAAACCTGTTCTCGCAGTCAAGTCTGAGGGGTCCTATGACCTGGGGTCACTGACTGCGTCGTAGGTGCACTCTGTTCAAGACGTACATGGTTCGTGAATTTAACATTTAAATGATGCGTACATTAAATACCATAGTATATATTTATACTTAAATACAGATATATGTAAAGACATTATTATATATAATTAATATATAATTAATATATATATAATACATATTAAAAATATATACTATATATAGCATTTATACTTATGTATATATAATAAGTACATAATATATATAATTTAGTACATAAATAATATATATATTCATATTTATAGCATATAAATATAAATGTATAAATATAGTGTTTATATGCTTAATATAAATATATACATACATATATATATATATATATATATATATATAATATATATATAATATAAACACATATACATATTTATATATGGTATATATAAATTGTAAGAAGAAAAATAATAATAATATATATTATATATATATAATATATATAACAGTATAAATATGCTTAATATAGTATATACATAAATATAAATATATAATATAATTATATATAAAATGCAAGAAAATAGTAAAATATATATGTTATACATATATTTTATATACTTAATAATATATATATTTATATATATATTAATATATATATATATATATATATATATATACATATTTAATAAAAAAGAATAAAACATATATATATATATACATATATACATATATAGGTATATATATATAGATATATAATATATATATTAGTAATAATATATATATATATTTATATACATAGTATAATAGTATAATATATTATATACTATATTTATATACTGTATTTAATATAATAATAATAATAATATATATATATATATATATATATATATATATATATATATAATTATATAATACAATTATATATAAAAATATATATATAAATAAACATATATATATATATACATATAAAATAAAATACATATATTTAATACATATAATATAATATTATATACTGTATATATACTGTATAAATACAGTAATATAATTATATAATATAATATATATAATTATATATTAAAATATATATATATATAAACATATATATGTATATATAAATATACATATATATATACATATATTCACACATATATAATTAAATACGTATATACGTATTTAGAGGGGGGTATACTGTACCTGACAGGTGGGGGACCCCTAGGCGTCGTCGCCGGCGGGAGGACGGCGGTGGTGCGGTCGGTGGCTGGCCGAAACGGTGGCAGCAGCGGTAGTTGCAGGCAGCAACAACAGCAGCAGCAGCAGCAGCTTGCAGTAGCTGCAGCGGCGGCTGCGGCGGCGGTGCAGGATGGGGGATCGGCGGAGGAGGTCGGGGCGAAGGGGTCGGTGGTGGTGGCGGTGGTCAGTGGTGGCCGGGGGAGGAGTTGGAGGCGGTCGGGGGTGGCTGGGTTGCAGTGGTTGGGAAGTCGGGGGAGGACGCTGCGGGGAGCTGGCGGTGGCTGTGGTGGTCGTGGGGCGGCGGAAAGGTGGTGGTCCGGTAGAGGGGGTCGAGGCAAAGGGGATGGGGGCGGTGGCGGTGGTCTGAGGTTGTCGGAGGTGGTGGTTAGGGGCGGCCGGGTTGTGGGGGCTGCTGTGTGTGGAGTTGGGGGTTGGGGCACTGCGGGGGCTGCCGGCGGCGGTTGCGGCGGCCAGGGAGGTGGTGCGACGGTCCGACATGGAGGCCAGGGGGTGGCGAAGCAGGGGGCAGAGGTCCGGTGGTTGTGGTGGCTGAGAGTGGAGGTGTGGGGAGTTCGGGAAGGGGGGGCTCGGGTTTTATAGAGTTTAGGGTTAATGGCATTTAGGTAAATAGTTTAAAAGGGGGGGTATTTAGGTTTTTTGATTTAAATATCTAGATATTTTAGGATATTTTTATGTGTAGATATTTTATGGTGGGACCCACTTCCAAATGGACGGTGTAGGTTCACCCTCCAATAGGAGGTTGACACCTCACACTGGAAATTTGCAGAAAAACCCCTACAATTTCATAAATTGCATAAAAGCCCTATTAATTGGTAAATTGTGCAATTACGCAATTGTCTGGAAAAAACACCATATTCCTAAAAATGCTGAAATGTACATAACTGAGGGGGAATGCTGTGTGAGGGCCCTGAGGGGGTGGGGGTGAGCCTGGGCAGGGGCTGGGCCTGGTTTTGGGTAATGCGGGTCACCGTATTAATTAATTAGAAATTAATGCGCACGATGTTTATTAATTATTTAAAAATAGGTAGGGCCATAATTTCAGTGCGGTGTAAATATACTAAATATAGTATACTCAAAGTATAATAATAACGTATTTTTGTTTGGGCAAAACAGGTGCATGTTGGGCCTCTAATCTCTATTGGAACAGATATGGGTACAGGTCTGGGAATTTAATTAATAATTAATACGTACGTTTGTAACGATATTTGTGCGACTAAAACAAGGCACAAAATAGAGTATCTGGGAGTTGCACAAAGTTTAGAAAAATAGACTAGCATGTCTAGGGGAGGTATGTGAACTTTGTTTGGGGATAACAGTCAGTGTAATGCTCTAAATATTTGTGTGATGGACAGGTGCACAAATCAATAGGATATGTAAGCAAAATAAATTTAAAAAGTTGCAATAATTCTAATTTGCTAAAAATAATCCTAAATTAATATTAAATGCTGAAATCTGGTCGAGGGAGTTTACATCTCCTGAGTATCTGCTTATCTATACTCAGTTATTTTTGTTATTTCCTGTTTATTGAACTGATGTATCAAACTTATTATCGGGTTGTTCCCCGAGATATGTTTTACTAAGAATTAATATTGCTTTATATTCCATATTGATCGTATTTATTTCTGTGGATGAGATTAGTACCATAGACCCTTATTATTGTTTTACAGCTTAAGTACACCTTGATGGGTCCATTAAATTGGGTTTGCCCATTGGTGTGTGCTGCTGGCCATTGCCATGTGTCTAGTCCCTCGATATTTTGGGACTGGGGCGTGACATAATTTTTTTGGTGGCCCATGCAAGTCAAATGGCTAAATTGTTTCGGTTTCAACTTAGGAACTGAGCAAGCCTGCGACAAGGATACGATAAGTTTTAGGATCTCATCCACTTGATTGAATCGTTCTTGATATCTATATCGGATTCGAATTAATTTCTTGACATGCATCCTGCCTTGATTCCTCTGTGCTCCTCTTATAGTTTATTTTGGATGCAGAGTAATGGATCCACGAGCAAATGATGAGACTCCTGCAGGATCACCACGAGGTGCTGTGGTAACCAACGAAGATGAAGTAACACTAATGGATGGAGGTCAATCAGCACATCAAAGTAGTGAAGCCAATCAGCATACCTCAAGATTCTGGCGAGACGATATTCTACCTCCGCCACAGTTTACTCCACTAATGCCTGTATTCCCACAAGGACAGACTATGGACGGACAACAGATATTACAAATGATCTACGCAATGATGCAAGCTCAACAGTAGATTCATCAAGAGGCTCAGCGTCACGAGGCAGAGAATTTGTGAAACAGTATAGTAACCGCACTGGAGCAGGCGAACCTACCAGCTCGACGGCCATCGACGGGCTCTATCACCGATTTTTGCCAGCTGATGCCCCACACCTTTTCTGGCAAGGAGGAGCCCAATGAAGTTCATGAGTGGCTCACAAACACTCAACATCAATTAGAAGCAGCTGAGCTTCCAAGAAAACGTTGGATGACTGCCGTCAGAATGCAGTTGACGGGCAATGCACATCACTGGTGGCTATCTGAGGAGACACGGCTCGGACCAGACCGAGTCACTTGGGAAGAGTTCTCTAGACTCTTTCGGGAGATGTATATTCCATCTATTGCACGATCAGAACTACGAGATAAGTTCAACCGCCTCACTCAAGACAATATGACAGTGGAAGAATACAATGCGGAGTTTATTCGCCTGAGTCGCTTCGCCCCTACCTTGATTCCGACAGAAGAAGAGAAGGATGAAAAGTTCTTCGACGGACTAAACTTTGAGCTACATAGAATGATCGGATCCGTTGCACCTACTTCATACTCGGACGTTCTTGCTGCAGCTCGACGCATGGAGCGCGTCACCAGGAGAGAGTCCATCCTGAAACGGCCATTTATACCAGCACCAACCAGAGCATTACACGGGGAGTCTGCAAAGCGACCTCAGAAGAATCCACCGCAGAGAGCAGCACCAAGAGCCCCATCCCTTCCTACTTGTCATTACTGTGGCAAGGTAGGCCATATTGAGAGGGAGTGCAGACGCAAGTTAGGACTGTGCTTGCTTTGCGGATCCAGCCAACATGCAGCTAAGAATTGCACGAAGCATCGAGAAGAAACACCGATGGTTCACCAACGAGCACCAATGGTAAACCAATAAGCTTTACCAGCACCGAGGCCAGCCTATCCAGCATTGGGAGCACCACAGACGGGAGTTGAAGGAATCATACTACCAGCTCCAGGAGGGTATCAGCCGAGGCCACCTTTGGCACCCCAGGCAGCACTCTTCCAACAGGCCCAACAACAGCAGAGGAATCCACCGCAAGGACGCGAACAAGTTTTTGCGATGACCATGGAGGACGCGCAGACTCATGGAGTAGCAAATGCACGTAAGATTTAAGTTATTCATAGCTATCTATTCCTAGTATTGCTTTAGCACGTGCTGTTAGTTCATGACCTTAGCCTTAAACCTAGTAATTTTGAACTTATTAATAATTGATAACCTAGTTTTTCTAAGCTGTAGTTTTCTTTGCTCTAACCAGATTTCCTTCACTCTTGAATTATCTAACTTTTATTGTCTAGGGAAATACTTTATTCCTTCCCTAGGTGTTTTGCTTAACACTCATCATTCAATTTTTTCTTGATCATGATTCTTTGGTTGTGTCGTGCTTCGAACATATTTTGCAACCGTGTCATCTCTTCTGACTGATTATGTTTCGTTATTCCTTGATTGCGAGGACGCAATCCTCTTAAGGGGGGTAGATTGTAAACCCCCAGAATTTTTCAGAAATTAAAAATAAATTTTTGGGAATTTTCTATGATTTTTTAACTAATTAAAATTAATGTTTTCTGGTATTAAATTAATTTTGTGATTTTATTAAATATTAAAATATTATGAAAATAATATTTTTGAGTGTAAAATGAAGAGTTAGACTTACTGTAATTTTTCTGGAATTTATTGGACCCCAAAACTATTTTTAAAGACCAAAAAATTAATGTTTTTAATTAACCCAAAAT
This sequence comes from Iris macrosiphon, assembly GCA_036927795.1. NCBI lineage: Eukaryota > Viridiplantae > Streptophyta > Magnoliopsida > Asparagales > Iridaceae > Iris > Iris macrosiphon. The sequence goes on from JAYESA010000010.1 coordinate 62,765,694, forward strand.
GAACTGAAATAAACCGGTTTAATCCTGAACCGAACCCATAGTAAACCAAACCGAACCCATTATTTAAACCCAACCCAAATACTATTGGATCGGGTCGGATCTGAACCCGACCCGACCCACTACCCGAACCCGACCCATTATTTCTTAAATGCTACAGTAACCCTAAATCCATCGATCCCCAACCGCCCCTGCCAACGCTCCGGCTCCCCTCTCCGTCGCCGGCCGTTACGATACCGTCGCCCGCCTCTTCCCCTTCACCTTTCCTAACGCCAACGGCCGCCTCCGCTCTGCCTCCCCCAAACGGCTGACCGACCACCTTCCCGCTCCTCCCTATAAAACCCCGCCCTTCACTACTGTCAACCCCTCACACCCACCGCCACCACTCGACCCCGATATCCGGCCACCTCCGCCGTACCTCCGCTAGCCCAGCCCCGACGGCGTCTCCCTCCGACCTCGACAGCCCTATCAAACCCGAGCCCCTCCGGCGAACTCCGCCGCTGCCAGCCGCAGACACAGCGCCGCCACCGCCGTGCCTCGTCGCGTCGTTCTGTCGAAAACATTAGCTAGGTACCCGCCTTCCTGCGTATGTAATTCCCTGTACGTTAATCCATTTTTCGTTCTGTCGAATCATGCGCGTACCCTGCGTAACCCTCTCGAAGCCCGTGTAACTCGTTCGGGGTATCGTATCCTGTGTCGATCGCAAACCACGACGCAAAAATAGGAAAATATTTTCCAATTTCTGAAAATTCAGAATTTATCCCGAACTCCCCAGTTCACGACCGTTTTGTGACCAACCTGCTAAATGTTTTCAAAATTCACTTGAACAGTTATTTAGACCACTTGACCAAATTTTAAACCCTGTTTTTAGTTCAATTTATTGAGCTGTAGTTTGTAATATTTTCGAGGGTGAAAATGACCAAAATAGTGGATATTTAAAACCCTAATTTTTCCGGAACTGGGTGCGTCCCGCTAAACGAGGCGACTTGGTCGTATGAGAACTTCACCGAAAGGTGCGCACCGTTAATACGGACGTGTGGGATTTCGCAAAAGTTGATTTGGATGTGCGTGCACACCGGAATCAACGCGTATCCGTCGACAACACCCCGTATCGGCCCTGTTCTGAAACTCATTGTAACTTTGTGTGCGATCGTCGTCTCGAAACGAAACTTGCGCCATCGGACTCGTAGCGATACGCTGGTCCTGTGACCCAAGTTTGGTTCGATTCTGAGAACGTTGACAAAATCCCGTATCGTGGGCCCCACGGCTCCACTTGACGGGCGATTTTGTGATCGGCTCATCGGATCCAGTTCTGGATATTCCATTGGGTTCGTATCGTTGTTCTGGACTTGTAGATACTAAGTTTAATAAATTTGGAGAACTTTGTCTCTGGCACATTTTTTGGTGCGAAGTGGGCCACATGTGGACCCCGCTTTGACCAGAAACTGTCACTTTTGCCCCCGTGTCCAAATTGGACTTATGGACAGGCAATTCTAGTTATTTGATATCTTCTGAACATGATGGTAATGTTTATTTCAGCAATCGGAGGAGTACTTGAAGATCCCGCTGATACTGGAGCGACTATTGGTATTCAAATCCCAGGCAAGTGTACCTTGCCAATCTTGCAGTAATTGCTACATAATGTTCTCTTGATTTAATTACATGATATATTTGTTCAACCTAGGATCGTATGACATTACTTAACGTTCGAACAAGATTCGGGTGTCAACGCCGTACGCGAAGTTGTGTAATGTCACCTAGAGATTGATATCGCGACCATATATATCTTCGTGCTTGCAATATCAAGTACATCATACCATAGGACACTAGACACTGTTCATGAGACAGAATCTTTCTGAGATATTCATGGTGATTCTGTATAGGTTACAGGATTCGTGACATAGATATTACATATGCTTAGGTATCATTATGACTTGCTGCATTATATATGATCTTGTGTATCATGGACATGAGACGTGTGATTACATTGGGTGGGAAGAGACACACAGGCTACAGGCTGATTTTATTTATATATTTATTATTGTGAGGCCGTAGACTCTACATCAGAGCTAGGCACATTACGTGATATTACTGCTACCGGCTCCCCGACACCGAGCTTGTAGCAATCTCAGCCTGAGTCTAGTGATGCTCTCATTTTGTATATCACTTAGCTGGTTACAATGCAGAGTTTATTCGCCTGAGTCGCTTCGCCCCTACCTTGATTTCGACAGAAGAAGAGAAGGCTGAAAAGTTCTTCGACGGACTAAACTTTGAGCTACAGAGAATGATCGGATCCGTTGCACCTACTTCATACTCGGACGTTCTTGCTGCAGCTCGACGCATGGAGTGCGTCACCAGGAGAGAGTCCAGCCTGAAACGGCCATTTATACCAGCACCAACCAGAGCATTACACGGGGAGTCTGCAAAGCGACCTCAGAAGAATCCACCGCAGAGAGCAGCACCAAGAGCCCCACCCCTTCCTACTTGTCACTGTGGCAAGGTAGGCCATATTGAGAGGGAGTACAGATGCAAGTTGGGACTGTGCTTGCTTTGCGGATCCAGCCAACATGCAGCCAAGAATTGCACGAAGCATCGAGAAGAAACACCGATGGTTCACCAACGAGCACCAATGGTAAACCAACAAGCTTTACCAGCACCGAGGCCAGCCTATCCAGCATTGGGAGCACCACAGACAGGAGTTGAAGGAATCATACTACCAGCTCCAGGAGGGTATCAGCCGAGGCCACCTTTGCCACCCCAGGCAGCACTCTTCCAACAGGCCCAGCAACAGCAGAGGAATCCACCGCAAGGACGCGGACAAGTTTTTGCGATGACCATGGAGGACGCGCAGACTCATGGAGTAGCAAATGCGCATAAGATTTAAGTTATTCATAGCTATCTATTCCTAGTATTGCTTTAGCACGTGCTGTTAGTTCATGACCTTAGCCTTAAACCTAGTAATTTTGAACTCTTTAATAATTGATAACCTAGTTTTTCTAAGCTGTAGTTTTCTTTGCTCTAACCAGATTTCCTTCACTCTTGAATTACTTAACTTTCATTGTCTAGGGAAATACTTTATTCCTTCCCTAGGTGTTTTGCTTAACACTCATCATTCAATTTCTTCTTGATCATGATTCTTTGGTTGTGTCGTGCTTCGAACATATTTTGCAACCGTGTCATCTCTTCTGACCGGTTATGTTTCATTATTCTTTGATTGCGATGACGCAATCCTCTTAAGGGGGATAGATTGTAAACCCACAGAATTTTTCAGAAATTAAAAATAATTTTTTGGGAATTTTTTATGATTTTTTAACTAATTAAAATCAATGTTTTCTGGTATTAAATTAATTTTGTGATTTTATTAAATATTAAAATATTATGAAAATAATATTTTTGAGTGTAAAATAAAGAATTAGACTTACTGTAATTTTTCTAGAATTTATTGGACCCCAAAACTATTTTTAAAGACCAAAAAATTAATATTTTTAATTAACCCAGAATGAACCGAAATAAACCGGTTTAATCCTGAACCGAACCCATAGTAAACCAAACCGAACCCATTATTTAACCCCAACCCAAATACTATTGGATCGGGTCGGATCTGAACCTGACCCGACCCACTACCCGAACCAGACTCGTTATTTCTTAAATGCTACAGTAACCCTAAATCCCTCGATCCCCAACCGCCCCTGCCAACGCTCCGGCTCCCCTCTCCGCCGCCGGCCGTTACGATACCATCGCCCGCCTCTTCCCCTTCACCTTTCCTAACGCCAACGGCCGCCTCCGCTCTGCCTCCCCCAAATGGCTGACCGACCACCTTCCCGCTCCTCCCTATAAAACCCCGCCCTTCACCACCGTCAACCCCTCACACCCACCGCCACCACTCGACCCCGATCTTCGGCCACCTCCGCCGTCCCTCCGCTAGCCCAGCCCCGACGGCGTCTCCCTCTGACCTCGACAGCCCTATCAAACCCGAGCCCCTCCGACGAACTCCGCCGCTGCCAGCCGTAGACACTTCGCCGCCACCGCCGTGCCTCGCCGCGTCGTTCTGTCGAAAACATTAGCTAGGTACCCGCCTTCCCGCGTATGTAATTTCCTGTACGTTAATCCATTTTTCGTTCTGTCGAATCGTGCGTGTACCCCGCGTGACCCTCTCGAACCCCGTGCAACTCGTTCGGGGTATCGTATCCTGTGTCGATCGCAAACCGCGACGCAAAAACAGGAAAATATTTTCCAATTTCTGAAAATTCAGAATTTGTCCCGAACTCCCCAGTTCACGACCGTTTTGTGACCAACCTGCTAAATGTTTTCAAAATTCACTTGAACAGTTATTTAGACTACTTGACCAAATTTTAAACCCTGTTTTTAGTTCAATTTATTAAGCTGTACTTTGTAATATTTTCGAAGGTGAAAATGACCAAAATAATGGGTATTTAAAACCCTGATTTTCCCGGAACTGGGTGCGCCCCGCTAAACGAGGCGACTTGGTCGTATACGAACTTCACCGAAAGGTGCGCACCGTTAATACGGACGTGTGGGATTTCGCGAAAGTTGATTTGGATGTGCGTGCACACCGGAATCAACGCGTATCCGTCGACAACACCCCGTATCGGCCATGTTCTAAAACTCGTTGTAACTTCTTGTGCGCTCATCGTCTCGAAACAAAACTTGCGCCATCGGAATCGTAGCGATACACTGTCCTGTGACCCAAATTTGGTTCGATTCTGAGAACGTTGACAAAATCCCGTATCGTGGGCCCCACGGCTCCACTTGACGGGCATTTTGTGATTGGCTCATCGGAATCCAGTTCTGGACATTCCGTTGGGTTCGTATCGTCGTTCTGGACTTGTAGACACTAAGTTTGACGAATTTGGAGAACTTTGTCTTGGCACATTTTTCGGTGCGAAGTGGGCCACATGTGGACCCCGCTTTGACCAGAAAATGTTACTTTTGCCCCTGTGTCCAAATTAGACTTATGGACAGGCAATTCTAGCTATTTGATATCTTCTGAATATGATGATAATATTTATTTCAACAATCGAAGGAGTACTTGAAGATCCCGCTGATACCGAAGCGACTATTGGTATTCAAATCCCAGGCAAGTGTACCTTGCCAATCTTGCAGTAATTGCTACATAATATTCTCTTGATTTAATTACATGATGTATCTGTTCAACCTAGGACCGTGTGACATTACTTAACGTCCGAACAAGATTTGGGTCTCAACGCCGTACGCGGAGTTGTGTAACGTCACCTAGAGATTGATATCGCGACCATATATATCTTCGTGCTTGCATTATCAAGTACATCATACCATAGGACACTTGATACTGTTCATGAGACAGAATCTTCTTGAGATATTCATGGTGATTCTGTATAGGTTACAGGATTCGTGACATAGATATTGCATATGCTTAGGTATCATTATGACTTGCTGCATTAGATATGATCTTGCATGTCATGGACATGAGACGTATGATTATATTGGGTGGGGAGAGACACACAGGCTACAGGCTGATTATATATATATTTATTATTGTGAGGTCGTAGACTCTACATCAGAGCTAGGCACATTACGTGATATTACTGCTATCGGCTCCCCAACACCGAGCTTGTAGCAGTCTCAGCCTGAGTCTAGTCATGCTCTCATTTTGCATATCGAGTCTGTATAGTACATTCTGACTGACCATCTGTCTGCGGATGATAAACTGAGCTAATTTTAGACCGATACCCAAACTCTGCTGAAGACTCTGCCAAAAGTGAGATACGAATCTAGAATCTCTATCTGATACGATGCTGACTGGTAATCCATGAAGCCTGAAAATCTGATTCATGTACATTTGAGCCAACTGCTCTGTAGATTGTCCTACTATGAAATAAAGAAAGTGGGCAACCTTCGTGAGTTGATCCACTATTACCCAAATAGCATCTCTACCAGCTGGGGATTTAGGAAGACCGATCTCTGATGTTCAACCTATTACCCAAATCTATGGTAATATGGTCCTACTTTTATTCACTATTACCCAAATCTATGGTAATATGGTCCCACTTTTATTCCAGAATTGGTAAAGGTTGAAGAAGTCCAGCCGGTCTTTGATGTTCAGCCTTGACTTGTTGGCAAACCAAGCATCGAGAGACAAACCGGGCTATCTCCCTCTTCATACCATTCCACCAAAAATGCTGACGAATATCTCTGTACATCTTCATCCCTCAAGGGTAAACGGAATACTGAGAACTGTAGGCTTCTGACATGATCTCTTGATGAAGGTCTCCGTTAGGTACACAAAGACGATTCCCAAAATGGAGTATCCCATCACTGTGAATACTCAGTTCTTTTCTACGCCCTGCCTCGTATTCTGCTCTAAGTCGCTGAAGCATGACATCCGTTGACTGTGCTTCTCTGATCCGTTCTACGATGCTGGAATAAACTTGTAGACCTGCCATCAATGCTACGTTGCCAGGCAATACTACTTTTATGTCCATCTCCTGAAGATCTTCTAAAATCTCTCGCTGTGCCGTAAGAAAATAATCTCATGATCTCCGGCTCAAAGCATCTGCCACGACATTAGCCTTCCCTGGATGATATTGAAGGTCAAGATCATAATTTGTTATCAGCTCTATCCATCTCCTCTGCCTCATGTTGAGATCCTTCTGGGTAAAGACATACTTCAAACTCTTATGATCGGTATAAATCTCTACTCGATCTCCATATAGGTAATGTCTCTAAAGTTTGAGTGCAAAGACAACTGCTGCTAACTCCAAGTCGTGCGTTGGATAATTCTTCTCATGGTCTCGAAGCCGCCGAGACACATAAGCTATAACTTTGCCATCCTGCATAAGAACACATCCTAATTCTTTGCCTAACATATCACAATATACTGTGAAACCACCTGTCCTATCTGGAAGCGTCAAAATATGTGCCATGACCAACTTCTGTTTGAGTCTCTCGAAAAAGGTTTGACATTCATCTGTCCAATCAAAGTGCACATCTTTATAAGTTAACTGTGTCAAGGGTACAATTTATTTTAGCAAAGTTTGACATAAATTGTCGGTAATATCCGGCTAATTCTAGGAAACTATAAACTTCTGCAACTGTTCTCGGTACTGGCCATGTCTCAACGGCTTCTATCTTCTGGGGATCCACTTCTACTCCACCTTTAGCAATAATATACCCTAAGTATGAAATACGATCAAGCCAGAATCTCACTTGCTGAACTTGTTATGTTCTCTAAGGACTTGAAGAACTGCGCGAAGATGTTGCTCGTGCTCTGCTTCGTTCTGACTGTAAACCAAGATATTATTGATGAATACTATCACGAACTTGTCCAAGTATGGCATAAAAATACGATTCATGAGATCCATAAACACTACTGGCGCATTGGTTGCTCCAAAGGGTATTACTAGAAACTCCCAATGTCCATATCTTGATCTGAACGTTGTCTTGGATATATCTTGCTCTCTGACTCTGATATGATGATATCCTGACCGTAAATCAATATTGGAAAACATCGCTGCTCCACTAAGCTGATCAAAAAATTTATCGATCCTTGGCAAGGGATACTTGTTCTTGATGGTTACCGCATTTAGGGTACGATAATCAACACACAAAGGGAAGTTCTATCCTTTTTCTTTACAAGAAGTATTGGGGCTCCCCAAGGTGATCCACTAGCATGAATGAATCCCTTGGTTCTCAATTCTTTAATCATCTGGTACAAGACTTCTAACTCTGAAGGCGCCATCCTGTAGACTCTCTCTGACACTGGTGCTATTCCTGAAAGTAGATCAATGCTAAACTCTATCTATCTTTTGGGTGGCATGCCTAGAAGCTCTTCTGGAAACACATCTGAAAACTCACTGACTACTCTGGGCAATGGTACTTTTATTGTTATTGCCATCCCCATGATCGCTGATGAAGACTCCGTCTCGTCTCTAAAAAATGAGAATTCTTCTTCTCGGGGAATACGAAAGATAACCTTTCCAGCATGGCAATCTATCATCGCATATCGGGCATTCAACCATTCCATGCCTAAGACGATATCATAATCTCTCATAGAAAATTCTATCAATCTAGCAGAAAAATCTCGTTCGCACGCTACGACCCAACATGAGGTATAAACTCTATCTACTCCCACAATACCGTTACTAGTAAGTATATTCAGTCTCACTGATAATGATTCGGGTTCTAATCCAACTCGTGTCGCAAAATGTGCAGACATAAAAGAATGAGATGCACCAGAATTAAACAATACTGAAGCTGAATGAGAGTTGACGAGAACGGTATCTGCCACCACTTTACCTGAAGCTAGCTGATCCTCCACAGTGAGTGCCATAGCCTATCCTCGTCCTCTCGGTGCTGGTTCTCTCTACTCTAAACCTCTATGCCTGGTTTATACTTGAGCTTAAGCCTGCGCATACTATTGTGGCCTCTGCTGCTGGAATACTTGAAATTGGGTCGACAAAGGCCTCGGACCCTGGTTCTGCTGAACCGGCACAGGGGACCTATACTGGGGTCCTGCCGGGGATGATGATGATGAGCTAGCCCTGTGTGGGAAAGTTCTCACTCTATGGATTGGTGCTCCACAGGCTAAGCACAACCCTTGTGCTATACGACACTATGAAATTACGTGTCCTGGTTTTCCACAATGTGCACATCCTACAGAAGAAGATATCCTTCGCTACTGAATTCGAGTTGGTACTGTTTGATGGACCGAGGCTGTTGAAACCGGCCTTCTCGAAGATCTGATGGTCAAAGCCTTAACTGTCGAGGCAGGTGTTGAAGACTAGTTATAAGAACTGCCTGAAGTATGGGTTCTCTTACGACCCCCGGTCCCATCTATAATTATCTGGGAGGTATACTCATGTCTTCTTGCTGCTTTCAATACAACATCAAAATTCTGGAACTTATGCTATTCCACTGGTAGGATGATCTCTAGGTGAAGTCCCTCCTGGAACCTCTTTGCTTTGTCTAATTCGGTCGCCACCAAGGTGGGAGCAAACCGACCGAGTCTGCAAAATTCTGTCGCATATCCGTCAACAGTCCTGTCCATCTTCTTTAAGTTGTTAAATCTATGCTTCAAGTCATAATTCGATTCTGCGTCAAAATACCTCGTCTGGAATCTTTTACTAAAGACGGCCAAAGGGATGGGTACTGTTAGTAAAATCATCTGTGCTGTCCACTAGTCACGGGCCAAATCTAACAACTATAACCGTACCACTGAGACTTGCTATGTAGCCGAAACTACATCTGCCTCTAGAATAGCCTAAGTGTTCTGAAGCCAAGTGTTTGAGGCAATTGCATCCTCAGTGCCATAGAAATACGAGGGTTGGAGGTGCTTGAAATTGCTTGCTGAGTTGTTGGAACGATGTTCGTCTCTTTCCAAAATCTCTTGTAGTGATTGAGTGAGCACGTCTTCTCGATATCACTGAGTTACCAATAATTCCTGAAGGATACCAATAAGCACATTGTTTTTCCCTCCTGTATCAGGTATTGGTTGCACGGGAGGTACTGGCTGGATTTGGGGCTCTTCATTTTGAGCGGTTTTGGACCCGTCCCCGGAATACTGAGGCTCAAGGGTTTGCTGGGCATTGGGATGCTGTCCTGCTATTGGAGGAACTCGGAACAGATGATTAGAAGGACCAGGAACAGTGTCCCTGAAAGATAAAGGACACGAGGATCATCAAAAGGGACGTGCATGATTGATCGAGAATCAAAACAAATATTGAATCAAGTTTTCATGGATATAAATTCGACACCGGAGGAGATCAAGGAGTAGCATGATTGAGACATCTAAAACACATTGGTAAACCCCCACACTTCTGAATTTTAGACCTACATGGGCCACCACTTAAGCCATGTCACGCCTGAGAACCAGAATACTAGATAGCAGGGGCAGACAAAGCCAGCTACTTACACCAGAGTACTCTATACCCCGAGATACTGGCACATGTGAGGGTTTACTCTACAATCCAATAATCATTCATGGATCAAGAATTCCTAGATGTCTCAATCTCAAGCAAGCAATAAGTTACATGATATATGATCACCAAATATATAATAGTAAGGCGTCCCAAAATATACATACATCGAAGATCATGAAGCTAGTTACCAAAAATAAAGAACTAACAGAGTACAATATTACATAATCAGCTCTAGCTATAGTCTAGAATATGCTTTATATGTAGGCCTTCAGGTAGCAGTATCACAAATCCCAAAACACGAGCTAAACATGAGCTCGGTGGCTAAACGCCTTAAAAGTATAATTATACACGATCAAGTGGGTGATGAAAGAGAAATCCCCTCATGTCCTCGGGTGCTCCTCGTGTTCACCATCTTGAGAAAGGAAGTATGGGAGATCCTGCGGTCCTGCTCCAAAATTTGGCCATACAAAAGTAGTGGGGTCAGACCCCAAATAACAAGTACCACAAGGGAGCCAAACTTATGAACTAAAACCAGCATACAGAAAAATCAGTAAGAATAATAAGTAATATAATATTTAAACAGTTTTGGAGTAATTAAACAAGGATATTTAGAATAAATACTCTGGTTACCATTTTTGGATCAACTGTTAATTAAATAAGGACATGTGTAGAATAAAAATCAAGCAATTACGGCCGATCATGCCCTACGACTTGCTATCATTAGCTAACTAGGGTTATCATAGTCCTAGTTACTAACACATACAGTTTGAGATTTCTTACTGCCACATGCCTTACAGACTATCCGGGTTATCCAAACGAACGGGTACATAATATAGGTTTATCAGGTATAATCATTTTCTTATTTTTTTTTTCTGGTAGTGCAACACTCGTCCGTGTGTTGGAAGAGTGCACTTCACGACGGAAAGCTCCAAATCTATCAGGTGTCGCTGGGATACTGGGATTGCATGTAGCCAGGAAATCTCTCTAGATGCTTTCTAGATTATTATTCTAGTTATTAGCCTGGATAATTATCCAGAATTCTCGACTGCGGTGCTCGGGAACCTGCCTTAGACATGATGCAAGACAGGACAGTAACTTGACAAGCACAATCAAAATCAACCACGAAAATACATGACATGCAATACAGGTGCTACTAATAGCTTTGATCAGGGCAGTTACAGGGATTCTCAAGTCGAGAGTGCGCTACATCGAGCCACTACCAGGAGTACCAGGATCAGAAGTATCAGGGTTATTAGTTCTATGTCAAGATTCAGGAGTTCATTCATAGTGTACAATCACTTATCTCATGTCAAAAAATCAAGATCCATATCAAGAATGTCACGTTCAAAAAATAATCAGGATTAACTAAAATAACTGGATAAAAGAGAACCACAAAAACATCAAGTGCTAAGAATTACTAATAAAAAAATAATGGCATATAGGTGCATAAATCAATAATTTAGGGTTGGCGCATAATCAGGCAAGAAAATAAATTATCCGCATATAATGGGCCAAAACCACTATTGGTGCATAAATGGCCAAAATAGCATTGGCACACAAATGGACAAAAATAGCATTGACGCACAAATAGCCAAAAACAACATTGGCGTACAAATCACTCGTCCGGGCAGTTCTGGTGCACTTTGATACAAAAAGTGCTCCGAGCAAAAGTTGCCATACAAATGATACTAAAGCGCACTTCTAGAACCTTGGGGCACGATGATAGAAGTACGCGAACCAGGAGCTTGGAGTACTTTCATCAATCTTGCTAGCAGAGAGGTTGGCACACAATGATGAAAGTACACAAGCTATAAACTTGGCACACTTTAACCAAGTATGCTAGTAGGGAGGTTTGACACACAAATCAGCGTGGGAATGTCTACTAAAAGATAAAACATAAGTCTCAAAGCATGGCACAGCAGTCGAGACATGACATTCGAGAACACGACAATCGAGGCGATGCCAAAGTCAAGGTTCGCCCATCAAGAATACTCATAGAAAGGAATTAGTGCCCCAACAGAGGCTTGGCACACTTTCTCTTGATTGACAAGGCTGAGCGCTCAAATGTGCGTCGTTGAGAATTTTCTTCAAAAGTGCATCCACATTTCTGATAGCCTTCGCACACTTTTGCAAGGGTTTGATTAGATGATATTCGTACAAAACGTACGCATGAGGAGTAAAGTGCGCCCAGAGTACTCAACATATCTTGGCGTACTTTTTGCAAGGATTTGAATACTGTGCTGAATGCAAGCATTTTTACAAGAATTTGAATGTTGTAGTGGACGCAAGCATTTTTACGAGATAACATACAGTGCGCTCAAGTTTTCAAGGGTCTCATACACACTTTTCATAAAATTGCTCATTCTTCTCCGGCCAGCACAGTTTGTGCTCTGACTTTGTTGTTCTCAACTTTCCTGTTCAAGATCAAATACGAGTGTAACAAAACTAAGGTTACAAAAGAGTCTACAACACAGTTCTAAGCTACTAAAGATATGCATATAAATAAGCTAGCAACTAAATATAAATTTAGGTTTATCAAGAATCTCCCAATTCATGGGTTTACTTGGTTAGCAAGATGTGCTTGCCTATGGTCAAGTTCTAGCCTATACCAATACTACCAAGTTACCTACAGCCAAGGCCAAGCTCGGCTGCTGCTCTCGGCTGGGGAAGAAGTGAAGAAGGAAAGAGAAATAAAATGAATCAAAAAGTGAAGGAAAGAGAAAGGTTGAGTATATATAGGAAAATCTAGATTTGTAGGCCATTGGATCATAATCCATGCCCCTCACCCGGGTTCATCACAGCCACACACAAGAAAACCAAGGGACCAACGGTCCAAAGTATGCAACTAAGGGAAATTTACAAAAATAACCTAAACAATGCATGAATGACATAAATCATAAAGTAAGAAATTAAACAATAAGCAAGCTATACACGTATAATATACGTATCTCGGGTGCGTATGCTAGAATAGTGAGATAATTCTCACAAATGATAACTCCTCCTCCTCTGGAATTTGCACCTGTCCTTCGGGATTCTGCCGGGTAGGTATCCTTGGTTGCAGTCTCTGAAATACCGACTGCCTATCTGTAGGTACTGCTACTTTGGCACAGCAGCAGTTAATGACAATGTTGGCACAGTGATGTCCGGGAGCGGACACCTCATATGTATTTTCCTCACTTTGCGCTTGTGATTGATCATGTTGCCCAAGTCAAGCAAGGGGTGATTCACCTTTACACCCTCATTATGAGCACAGGCAGATCGAGGACATGGGTGTGTAGGCGTTGTCTTTGCTCCCTAACCTAGGATTCATACAAAAACTTTCCCCATATCTCTAGTATAAGACTTTTGAGACCGACCCTGTCTACTTGCCACTGCGGGCTGGACGCATGAGTCAGTTTTGTACAACTTTAAGTCAGGGGCACGTATAACAGTTAGCGATGCCTACTAAAGTTCAGTCGAATGATCAGTTGCTTTAGTTTTGAGAGCTCTCATTGCCCTAGACTTCCTTATTCTAGAACGTACTAGTGCATAGTATGAGGATTCAAATTTTAAATTTTTTTCTTTCTCAGCATGGCGCATGGAATCAGTGCCACATGAGATTCGATCGAAGACAGAGCTTCTGTTGTCGTCGGGGCCGCATGCGGCCATCAGCCTGCGGTTGGAGTCTGCTGCCGCATGGTCCTTCTTATATGGCCTTCTCTATGGCCACATAGAACGTGCCTCAGCACCCAAACTTCTAGCATCGTAGTGTTTTCCTGGGTTGAGCATTTCCATTTCAGACGAGGCTGCCGCATGAATAGGGTTAGCCTGGGTAGATGCGTGATGTGTGTCTTGAGCATCAGGTAGAGAGGCAGGGAGCACATGCTCTATAGTTGGGCGAGGCACAACGGCCTTGGCTACCCATGTCCTGCGGGTCTTCTTAGGCCTTGCTAGCCTTGAAGAAGGACTCGTGCTGCCATTGGAAAGTATTTTCTAAAAAGCTTCTTGGTCGAAGCATACAACCAGTATCTTCTGGATCAAATCTAGCTTCATCGCGTTGGACTGTGTCAAGACCTTCTCATCAGAGGAGAAGGATGTTCCTAGCAGAGTCGCCATCTTGTTCTCCATTGATTCAAATTTGAAACAAGATTTTTTTTTACTAACAAACAAGAGAGTACAAAGAAATCCTAGACAAAAAATCTAAGTACATTTTTTTTGATCTGGGAATTATGACAAGGGAGATCGAGTACTACAGCGAATCCTTTAATCTGTTGACGGTCCAACGAGGGAACAAGGAAGATTTTTTGTGTTATCTCTCATGTGGTAGTGTATGTTCCTGTTTTTACCCATCCATGTTATGGGTATGCTACCCTGATATTTATAGCCATCCTGTTGACGGGCTATATATGCCGCATATGACTCTGTTTGGTGGCCGCATGGGGCTCCTTTAACAGAATACGGCTGTAACTATGGCCGTATGCTACGGACAGGCTGCCACGTGGCCTCGGTTGGGATATGCTGTTGATGAAATCTCGGTTAGATAACGGGTTTGTTTTAACCCATTGTGTGCATGACTTGGTCAACTGGACACGTGGTCAGCACCGATTGTGTGAAGATCTTTTTGGTTGTAACAGAAAAAATTATGCAAGATAAGGGCCGCATAGAATCTTAGTCGCATACGTGCTCGCTTTCAAGCCTTGGTCTGATGAACACTTTGGCTGCATGGAGTTGAGGACGTATGGAGTTGTGGCCATATATGAGCTCTTGTCGAACACTTTGTTTATACAAATATTATGACACATGGGGCCGCATATGAGTGAATATGTAGCACTGCACGCCTGACAGAGTCATTAATGGGCTGATGTAACTTTTGTGTTTTAGTATATCATATTTCTCACGTTTCTCGAAGCGGTTAGTTCAATAAATGCCATGTCAGACTTTTATGACAAGCATTGAACGCCGTGTTAGGGGATCATATGCGATCCCCAACTCTGTGGCTATTCGAGCCGCATAGATGACTCTTACAGACTATGCGACTTATCTTCATTTCGAGGGTGCATGGATTCTATGCGGCCAACTTGCATGGGTTCAGATTTTTTATGCTTTTATAGCAGTAACATGCATCGGTGCTGCCGTAGTGGCGTACTGAGTCATGATAATTTGATGCATATTTTGTATCATGGCATGCATATCTTTGAGCGCGGCCTCAAGAGATTCGAGGCATTGTTCAGTATTTTGTGAAGTAGAAGTGTCTTGCTCATCACTAATAGCATAGATACTAATATCTCTGTGGTCGACTGAGGGATTGGTGGACTGGATAGTGTAACTGGAATCCATACTGTCTATTTCTGATCCGGAAGGATTGCTACCCCCAGGGAACTCGGCTTCAGATCCTAAGGAATGGATCTTCCTCGTCTGAGGGAGTTCTTTATTTTGGGAGCGAGTATTGAGGTACACTCCTTCGAAGGAATTGTCAAGATGGTCAAACCTTCTCTGGCTTGCAGATGTCGCAGCACCACGTATTGCACGCCTCGTACTGTGAGGAAGTTTTGATGCCATGTCGACAGAAGTAAAGGATAACTCATTGTCTTCATCTTGTGAATCACCTTGTCTACTAGAAAACTATTTAGAAGATAAGGAATATACAACCGGTCAAAAATGGACCATTTAGTAGTCGATTAGACTATTTGTGTACAACAATAGTTGATTACAATTTGATGACAGCGACAACAATGCTCATTTGGAAGCTCCATTGCGGGCACATAACTCTCTTTCTAATTACGCTTTTTTACAAGAACATCACGTAAGTCAGAGGAAGGAGGAAGAGGAGGCAGACTCTGCCTTTTTTACATTAGACTTAGAATGTAAGCTTTTAGTGCCCTGCGTATAAAGCGCATCACTGCGTTGGGCAGCAGTCCTCTGTGGTATACACCGGGGTACTGGAGTGGAAGAAGAAGCCTTCTGTCTTTGTGGGCACAACTTTGCACGTAGGTCTGGAATTTTATGTGCATTCTGTATAGCTTTAGTACACGAGACACACAATTTCCTATCTGTAGCGTGTGTAATTTGAACATGCGGGAGAGGAGCCTTCACTGACTTTTGTTTTGTGTGCTGATAGAAGTCAAGATGTGGTAGTTGTTTTGTGCACTCAGAGCAGCCATGACATGACAGTTTGGCCGTGTCACGAGTAATGATTGCTAGTATGCATGTACTTTTTCTTGGTCGCGGATTGGTAACAACAACATCCTTGCCTCGCATGTTATGCCACACGTGTAAAGTTTCAGAAGCTTGGGAATGACCAATTTCCTTGGCATCGTAGTGAATTCCTCTGCCAAGGAAAGGTTGGTTCAACCCTTGCTTGTTGTTGTGAGAGATTCGCGATTTGCTCCCCTTAGTTGACACAATGGCGTGGCTAAGGGGGGTATCCACCAAGTCAACGATCGGGAATGAAATAGTTGAAGAATCTGCCAAGTCACAGACTGGGGATGAGGAAACAACGAGTGAGTCCTCATTGCTAGCATTCAGGACTCCCTTACCCTTGTTGACAGCAGCATCAGGGTAGGAAGAATGGGGCTTGAGCAGCCAAGTCTTGCGAGCCTTTTTTGACTTGGTTGAGGTTGCAGATTAGGGGCTTGGACTACCCCTAATGAGCATTTTTTTCATAAGCTTGCTGGTTGAATTGCACAACCAGCATCTTTGTGTTGTTCCTAATAATGCTGTGTCAAGTTAAGCTACTACCTTCTCGTTAGAGGATAAGGCTGTCCCCAGCAGAGTCGCCATTTTGTTTGCCATAAACAAAAAGTTGTAAGAACTTTATTTTAGAAACTTGAAAAAAATGAAAGGTACAATAAATCATATACAAGAATCTAAAGTACAATAATTTTGGAAAGTATATCTATGGAGATCTGATCTGCGGTTGATCACTTTACTCCTTGGACCACTTGACAATGAATAAATGCAAGAATACACGAACAATTGGAGAAGAAGGGTGTAGCAACAATGGCAACAAGTTTTTGTGTACCCTTTCTGTCTGTCTCTCTGTGTCTGTGTAGTAGGATGCACTGACCCACTATTTATAGCAGCTCAGTATTGAAATGGTTATTAGAGAGTGTGAGTACAAATGAGCAATATGCACTGTGTTTGATCATTTGTGTGCATATATTTGAGGATTTTGCCACCTACTTTTTGTAAAGTGGATGCACAATTTACTGATAGCTTGACACGTGGCTCCCTATACGTGAAAGGCTCAGGTAGTGGTTATAGTTAGCAGTACACGTTTTACGAGAATTGTGGTGTGAAGTACACATCATTATAACCGCTCACTGTGAGTTGTTGGCATACCTTGGAGTGGAATAGCATGTTGGTGTACTGCCATTGAAGAAATATACCCATTGGCATATTCAGGATGTATATAAGTGTTGGCGTACTCAGTGAGAGATAGAAACAACGGCATACTCTAACTGAGTTATCAATGTTGGTGAACTCAGGGAGAGGCAGCACCATTGGCGTAGTTCTGCTAAAGTATCAATATTGGCGTATTCATGAAGAGATAACATCAACAATATACTATATCTGAAGTAGCTCTATTGGCGTACTATAGCAAAGCAGTAATGGTGGCATACTCGGACTGAGACAACAATATTGGTCGCAAAATGATAACCTGGGTTGGCATGCCAAGAAAATCTCTGTATTAGTGATTCAATCTCCTTGACTATTATATCAGACTGAGGCGGCAGCTTTTGATATGGAAATATTGGCGTACTATACCAAAGACATCATGTAGGTGTACTGAGGCGAAGCAACGACCTTGGCGTACTGTGGCAAAGCAGGAAGGTTGGCGTACTAAGACGAAGTGGCAGCATAACTTAATCGCTAAACAATAACCTGGGTTTGTGTGCTTTAGAGATCCTCTGCATTTAATGACTTGATCTCCTTGACTGCTGTGCCAGCCTGTCAACTGTCAGGTTCGTTATATTTAATGTTTGGGGGGGGGGGGGGGGGGGGCGACTTGATCATTGTACGCCATCGTATTGTCTTGGATGAATGGTGGTATTGTACGCCACTGAGATTAATCACATGAAGTGCGCCACTGTTCCACTGTCTGGATATTGAGGGCTTGTACGCCACTGTTCCAAACTTTAATGACATACACCACTGCTCTGCGTACTTTTTATGCTTTAACAATTCACTGCAACCTAGCCCCCATATTAGGTGAACACATCACCAAAAATATCACACGGGCACTCCCAATGCACAGCCATAAACATACAACCAATACCACCATTAATACATACACCATAATACACTAATAACACACAAGAATACTGACATCAACTAACACATTCTAACACAATGCACTAAACCCACACACTTTGTGTGCACTAAGCCATGGTACACAAGTATCATGACTCAAGATACTAAGATACTCATGATACACACCACCTACACCATGAATCATCATAGATATATATAAATTATGATATGTATACAATTAAAATAATGAAATATAATGCAATTAATGAAGAACTACTACCAATTGGCTCAAAACTCCCAAAATATCCAAATTACTGACACGTACCATGGTGTATTATGATACGAGCTATATGTATCCAATTATGGACATAAACATAATTTTATACAACCAATTAGACATCAATATACATAATAAACCATATGACCAACACTTAGTGTTCCAAATTCGAAATTCCACCAAAATAGACACAAAAATACATAGATCTCGTAGATTTGGGGACAATACCACATAGTTCTTTGCCTAATGGGTTAGTCATGGCCATGGATGGGTTCCTAGAGTCTCAATTAAGTAATCTAACATTGAATATGATAGGGAAGGTGAAATTATACCTATTGGGAGTTGGATCACAATAAAACTCGTCCAAGCGGACATAATGGGTGAAATAGACACGATCTCCTGGCAAGCTCCTCTCCTATGGATCTTCTTGTAATATCCAATACTCTAGGCCTCCATAGTGATGAGAATGAGTTGAATTGGAAATGGTTTGAGTAGAATTTGGTAGAAAATTGAGTGAATTGGGGAATAAGTAAATTTGAGGATGAACAAATGATGTAATGAAGTGCTAATGGAGACTATTCCCCTTGGGAATAGGGCCAGCCACTAACCCTAGGTTGGGTGAAGGTGGTTGGTCCAAAGTACCCCTCTCCACACTCTTCTAAATTCTTCTAGATTTGTCATGAAGATTCTTAGTGGTTAGGATGGCATCTTATTTAACTAATGAAGGTATCTAACTAATGAATTGAAGGAATATTCTATCCATACTAATTCACTTAATTAATTATAGGTGCTAAGTCATGAACTATCATAATGTCACTAACTAAGTCTATTAACACTAGTCCATTCTAATTAGCTAACACATAAACCAAAACCCAATATTATTATAAATATATACTATTACTAATATAATTATCAAACAATATTGAAATGATAAAAATACCCCTCTACCAATTCTAGGTGGTTACAAATTCTACCCCCTTAAAATAATTTTGTCCTCAAAATTAAAAGACAAAACTAGCACTAGAATAGAACAATCACAACAAGAAAGGAAAAAAATATCATACGACTCGAAAAGATAGGGGTATCGCTCGCGCATCTCATCTTCCCTCTCCTAGGTAGACTCACTCGGAGAGTAATTCCTCCACGCGACATGAACCAAAGGAATCGTATGGTTTTACAATACATTCTTCCTGCGATCCAGAATCTCCACCAGTTGCTCTGGATAGTTGAGAGTCAGGCATACCTCGATCTCTGAGTGGTCCAATACGTGACCAGGGTCTTCCACGTACCATCTCAGCTACGACACATAAAATATATTATAAAATCCCTCTAATATAGGTGGTAGGTCTAGTCAGTAGGCCACTGCACCGATCCTCTCTAGAATACCGAAAGGTCCGATGAACCGTGGACTAAGCTTTTCGCCTCTACCAAAGTAAATTGTGCCCTGTGTCGGAGAAATCTTCAGAAATACCATATTGCCAACCTAGCACAAAACAAGGCCTTAACACAAAATCTAAATAAAACAATCACAAGCAATCATGAACACAAAATTCTATACCTCATACTCTAAAGGTCTCCGGTGGCTATCGGCCCAATGCCTCTGTCTGTCCCGCACCACTCAAAGTCTATCCCTGGTCAACTTGACCTTCTCTGCAGCATCCACAATTATCTCAGGCCCCAACAAAGCTCTTTCTCTAACATCATCCTAAGACAAGGGAGTACGACATCTCCGATCATATAGAGCCACAAATGATTACATCTCTATACTAGTCTGGTAGCTGTTGTTATAAGCAAACTCTACTAAATGAAGATGGTCCTCCCAAGAACCCCTGAAGTCTAGAACATAGGTGCGAAGCATATTCTCGGGAGTCTGAATAGTCCTCTCCGACTACCCATCCGTCTGAGGGTGATATGCAGTACTAAACTTGAGTTGGTTACTTAAGCTAGCCTATAAACTCCTCAAGAAGTGGGATGTGAAGCGACTATCCTGATCCGAGACTATGCTCACAGGAACCTCATACAGCCTGACGATCAACCTCACATACATCTCTACCTGCTTCTCCATAGACAAACCCACTTTGAATGACAAGAAGTAGGCCGAATTGGTCAACTTGTCAACGATGACCCAAATCTCGTCTTCCCCCCTGAAGATCGTGGAAGTCTGGAAACAAAATCTATAGTGATGTGCTCCCACTTCCACTCTATAGTAGGTAATGGCTGAAGTAATCCACTTGTCCTTTGTCTCTCTGCTTTCACCTGCTGGCATACTAAGCATCTGGATACGAAGCGTGCCACCTCCTGCTTCATGCCATACCACCACACATGCTCTCTCAGATCCCTATACATCTTATTGGCACATGGATGTATAGATTACTGAGAATGATGCGCTTTCTGCAATACCTCCTCTCATAAATCCTCATTCGACACACACAACCTGGTACCATGCCGCAAAGAACCATCCTTAGCAATGGTGAAATCATCTGCCAATCCTGCCTGAACTTGAGCTTTGATGTTCCTCAGAGCCACATCCTCATACTATGTTGACTTGACTATTTCCATCAGCTCTGACTGAATCTGTAAGCCCCATATCTGCATCTCTATCCCAGGAACTACCACCTCGATGTCCAAGCTCTCAAGATCTACCAATAAATATTGGCCTGTCGTCAAGTATTTAGCTACCGGATACCTACTCAAGGCATCAAAAACTATGTTAGATTCCTGGATGATACTACAAGGATATATCAAAGTCCTTCATCAATTCCAGCCATCGACTCTGCCTCATGTTTAACTCCTTGTGGGTGAATACGTAGTTCAAGATTTTATGGTCTGTGAAGATCTCTACACGCTCTCCGTACAGATAGTATTTCTATAGCTTCAGAGAAAAAATGACCATTGTCAACTCTAAATCATGGGTAGGATAGTTCTTCTCATATAGACGTAATTGCTTGGAAGCATAGGCAATCACCTTCTTATTCTGCTTAAGAACACAACCCAAACCCATCCCAGAAGCATCACTATAGATAGTGAATCCACCTGTACCCGATGGCAACGTTAAAACATGAGGTCATCATAGGCAGCCTGCCACTCCTCAGTCCACACAAACTCTATATCCTTCCTAGTGAGTCTGGTCATCGGCTCTGCAATCTTGGAAAAGTCCTTCACAAACTTCATGTAGTAGCCTACCAGACCCAAGAAACTATGAATCTCTACAACTATGCTCGGTGTAGACTATGCCTCAACTTCTGTAATCTTTTTCGGGTCCACTGAAATCCCCTCTCCGGTCAAAACATGTCTAAGGAACTCCACCTGTTCCAAGGAAAACTCGTACTTCGAGAGCTTCCCATACAACTTCTCCTTCCTGAGGGTCTCCAATACAATCCTTAGGTGCTCCTCGTGCTCCTCTGTCGACTTCGAGTAGATGAAAATATCATCGATGAACACTACTATGAACTTGTCAAGGTACTGATGGAACACCTTGTTCGTCAAGTTCATGAATACCACTGGGGCATTAGTCAACCCAAACGACGTTACCATAAACTTGTACTAGCCATAGTGATTCTGAAAAGCAGTCTTCTGAATGTCTTCCTTCTTCACTTTTACCTGATGGTAGCCTTACCTCATATCTATCTTGGAAAATACCTTCGCGTCGCTCAGCTGATCAAATAAATTATCAATCCTTGGCAGAGGGTATTTTTTCTTGATAGTGAGGTTGTTCAATGCTCTGTAATCGATGCACATGCGCATCGACCCATCTTTCTTTGGTACAAACAATACCGGAGCACCCCTAGATGATAAACTAGATTTGATAAACCCCTTGTCCTATAACTCATCCACATGCTTCTTCAGCTCTGCCATCTCACTGTTATTGATCCTATAGACATGCTGTGATACTGGCTCTGCTCCTGGCACCAAGTCTATAAAGAACTCAATATCCTTGTCTGGTGGCAATCCCGAAAACTCCTCTGGAAAAACATCAAAAAACTCGGTTATAAGGGGACGGGATAACTCCTTCTATTCAATCATAGCTCTACAGATGATGCCCTCACCCGGCTCTGTTGCTCCTCTAGCAAACACAAACTCTGGCACTCATGGAGGAGGAAATAGCACTCTACCTCCACGATAATCTTTACTAGCATGGTGCATACTCAACCAATCCATCTCAAGTATAGTGTCGTAGCTCAGAAGTGGTATTACAAGTAAGCATGCACTCAAATCTTGGCCTCCCAAAGAAACTCTTCGCCCCTTGCAAACATCACTGACGAGGATAATGCCTGTCCTAGTCATGATCTTACAAGTCCAACCCAAAGGTTCAGCTACAATATGATGCTTAAGAGCAAAATATACATATACAGAGTTATAAGTATCACCAGAATCAAACAATGCTAAACCTTGAATTGTCACGCCTGAGTCCCAAAATACCGAGGGACTAGCCACGTGGCAATGGCCAGCAGCACAACTCCAATAGAAAAAACCTAATTTAATGGACTCATTAGAGTGCACTTAAGCTGTATTATCTAAATAATATAATAAACTTTTAAGTCTCAATCCACAATGAAACAAAACACAAGAATGGACAACATATATTCTGGTGTGCACCACAATCAATACTTGTCTGAATAGACTCGAAGAAACAATAAGAGTCTACAAAACTAGGCTATAGCAGCATATATAGTAAAGGGAAATGATAAACATAACTACGGTAGAAATGATAACAATACCTGATTCCAATGCCTGCATGACGAGATGATACACATCAGAATCTACAGAAAACTCAACCACAATCTATACTGCAAAACTGGCAAGGGACCAGGTCCTCAGACGAACGTAATAAGGTACAATAAATAGCATGCCAAGTAACAGTAAGAATATGCCAAGTTCTCAAGGGTAACTATCATAACCAACTATGTGAATGCATCTGAGAACGTACTCGTCCGCTAAACCACATGGACTTGTAGGTCTAAATAGATATAATAGTAACTGGGCATGAATAGTAGTGATAGGTACGAGCAGGCCCCGTCAAGGTACCTGCAACACTATAGGCCCCAAAGTGCAAGCATCGGTAGCAAGTAGTAAGTGGTAGCCCAACGGTACGATAAGTTCTCCCCAATCTCCATGTATCTAACATCTCATGTCGATAATACACATAAAAAATACTAACTATGTCTCGAGTCAATAAGAAAGATACAATCAATTCAACTATCTCATATCACGAGTCATGTCCTAACACAGAAGCCGAAAACCTCGAATATCTCAAGTAAGTCTTCTGTACATGAAGTCGGGTACAGTATCCTAGGGTATATCGTACATGATTTAGCACGAACAAGATAATACGATGATAATGCAATCTAATGATATCCAATTTCGCATACGAAAGTCGGCACCCGAATACAACTCGGAAGCTAAGTATCGCTACGGTCCTAGGGTCACAACAAATACCTGCAAAGAACTAGAAATAGAATCAAAAAGTAGTAAAGCAATAAGCACAGAATACTGGAACAAAGACAAGATACACTCGCCTACTGCCTGCTGCTGTGGTACTATCTGACTGGTGTCCTCAACCGGAGGTGCAACGATCCAAGTTGCCCTATTATAACATATTCTAATCAATACACAATCTAATGTAATTAATATAGAGGAATACGATCGTTGCACAACGTCAACTATTATCGTGACGGTCGTGCCAACAATCAAGCAGTCACATGACATAGGATAGCGTGCCAATAAAATTGTACTATGCTACTGTCTCTTATATCGCGTAGGTCTCGTACATCTGGTTATCATACGTACGTTTAGACAATTATATGATTTTCGATAAGCGTGTTTCTACATGTACGTAGATATGATACGATGTCTCCAAGACTCGCAACAACGCTAAACTATACTTCCAACATGCATGTAGCCAATCAAACACACATGTCGACCTCAAATAATACTGAATTATAGATGAATTAAATTATGGAATTATTACTTATTTTGCATCCATAAAGTTTCGTTGCTCGTTGACTAGGTGTTCTAGCAACTCCACAATGAGGTTGTGCTTGCAAGGTTGCCAACTTGTATAGAAAACCATTTAACATATAAAATACATTAATTAATGTTGTAAAAATTATTATTTAATTTCTAGAAATTTATATTTTAATAATAAAATAGCAACATCTATCAAAGCTAGATTTTTATGATTACCACATTGCCATGTATTGGTTTCGTGTCATCAAAGATTAGTTTTGCATATAAAATTAGGATTTCTAATGCATGAGGGTTTCATCATTTGTCATCTAAAATGTATATGGGTTCATAAGAGGGTTCTCATATGGATAAAATAAATATAAAATAAAGTTACGAAACTTGCGTGATCGCGATTACGGCGGAGGCTTTTCTTGCGATACAAAATTTTTGGAGTGCCAAACAGACTCCAAACTCTACAAAACTTGAGGAAGATCTTGGAGGATTCATGTAAGATTTAAATCTAGGATTTTAAGTGTTTTTTAGGGCTATGGGGATGCCCGAACAGTAGCTGCAACCAGCAGCTCTCTGTCGGCCTCAAGGGGGAGGCCGACCTATATTCTAGGGTTTGTCAACCCCTTTGGGCTGATGTGGAGGATAGGTAGGAGGAGAGAAGGAGATAAGAAGGAGTGGAGAAGGAGAAGAAGTCATGGGAAGGAGGGAGGAGGCTGTAGAGGGCGGCCACAAGAGGGAGAGGAGGTTAGGGTTAGGGTTTATGAAGGGGGTTGTTTGATATATATAGTGTTAGTTGTTGGACCCCTTTTGGTTGGGTTTGTAATGGGATTAAAGCTTTGGTACATACCTAAGGGGTTTGGTTTAGCCCTTGGTGAGGCTTTGGGTGCACTTGGGTCTAGTTGTTTTGGTCTGGGTTGGGTTTGAGTGCAATTGCACAAGAAGGTTTACTAATGGTATTTTAAGTATGTCATTTGTTGTGTTATTGGGTTGTTATGCATGTGTGAGGGTTTAAATATAAAAGTTACATATTATTAAGTAGGGGATGAGTGTGGGGTAGTGTACATGTCTAATAGGAATTGGTTTGAGAGCCCAGGTTGGAGTTTGGGCTTGGTTGGGTTCGACTAGTCAAATGTAGGTAGTTTTATGATATCAAAGGTTCGTGATGTTTGTCAATATTTTTGAAGCATATGGTAGATCAAACTAATGCAACACCCATGTCCCAAGTATAGTAGGTCCAGCCAAGATCATTAATATGAATTTTGTTTGAAGAAAAAAGGTTGTGCATTGCTCAAAATATCTAAGCCATGACAAAGTATCATATATATATAAGAAAGATTTAGAAATTAATTCTTTAAATCTATCTAATTAAATAAAATAATAAAAATAATGATAAATTATCAAATTACTCATATTCCAAAATGAGGGTGCTTACAGGAATGGAGTCAAGAAGAACAAAACCTGCAAGCACGTCTCTGACGGGCTCGGTCTCCTCGACCGTCATAGCGAACGACCTGCCCTGAGGTGCACCCCTATGCTGGTGATGAGCAAAACGCTGCTTCTGGGTCGGGAGTGGAGGTCCCATCGGCTGTACTGCAGGTGCCACATGTGCTCTGGCTGGTCCTCTCTGAGCAGGTGCTCCACAAGGAGGTGGATGACCCTGACCAAAAGATAGTCTCTCAACTGATGTGCAGTCGAACCACAAAACAAGCATGCCCCAACCTCTTCCTACAGACATCATGGGTGTGCCCTGGTTTCCCACAGTACACACAATAAACATTGTCTACTTTTTTGGCTGCTGTTGCACCTGTTAGACGGGAGCTCGAGCAGGTGCCTGATGCTGCTGCTGCTAGTGATGCTGAAATATCCTCTACTGGATTTGGAGACGCTTAGATGGTCCCACACTACTACTAGCACCACCAAAAATATCATGACCTTTCTTGGGCTTGAGGTCCAAGTCCTCCTCTGCTATCTGAGCCTCTGCCACAATGTCAGCAAAGGTAGCGGTACGGCTCGCAGTAGTGTGTACTCGAATATCTCTGGCCAAATCCTTCCAGAATCCGTGGGCTCAGTCCATAGAGTCCCTGACCATATACTCTTTGAAGCGGCTCAGGCGGTTGAACTCTGCAGTGTACTCTTCTACAGACATATACCTGCACCAGGTTCTGGAACTGGCTTGCCATAACCCCTAATGCCATATCAAAAAAGAACTTCTCCTTTAAGAGACCCTTAAAAGTCTCCCAAGTCAGTCTTGGTACAAAAATTCTCATCTCAGTACGGAACCAAGTAAGTGCGAGGTCGAACAGCTGGCAACCTACTACCTTGATCTGCAGACTCTCTAGGATCTGGGCCACACGCAGAATTCTCTCTATATCCTCCAGCCACTCATCGGCATACAGGATCCCCTCGATGCCTTTGAACTCTCGAGAAAGCATCCTCTTGAAGTCCATAATAGTGCCCAGCCTCTGTTGCTGAGCGGATTGCTGTTGAGAGACTCTCTCGACGGCCTGCAATGCCACCTGATGGGCATTCTCCATGCCCTTCCTTATTAGAGCAGTCTGAGCTCGGTGTGCCTCTACCTTTACCCTCTGAGCCTCATCCTGAGCATGCTGAGCCTCCGCCTACATCCTCTGGGCATCCACCATGCCCTGGATCAATGTAAACAGCTGTGCCCCGTTGGTGGGCATGCCTCCAGGAAATGGAAATACTGGAGGAAGAGAAAGACTCTCCGAAACAGCCAGAGCAACTCCCAGAATAGATGGAGGTGTAGCATCACCAGCTACCCCCTGAACAACATGCTGGGAGGTAGCTAACCTCTCGGAAGCTTCAGCTTCTCCTGAGCGACGAGATCTGGTCTTCGATGGCATCCTGAAAATAGATCAGAACAAGAAGAAGTCAATATGGTACAAAATAAAATATTATTAAAGAAGGACATCAATTATCAAATAAAGCAAGTATTCAGAATGAACAAGAATTAGCAAAATTCAATTAGATTAGAATTTTCCTAGTTATGATTGAGTATTCTTTCATCCTATCCTATATCCTATCGCCGGCTCATAATAGTACTTAAAGTCTGAGTACTACTACGATATCGCACTAGTTGCTACCTTAACATGTACGGGCCACAATAAAAATGTGTCAGGACCCGTACCCAAAAATTGGGTATGAGTCATAGGTACATCCAGCCTACGCCACAACATCGACGATAGAACGCTATCTAGATCAATAATACTAACTATCAATCTCACACAATAATATGATCATAACATGCCAATAATATCTCAACTCCATAAGGAGGACAAGATGACAATATATAATGATAATACTCAATAACAAAAAATCTAGTAGGAAGATAAATGGCACGATATGATATAAGCAAGAGAAATCCAAAGTCACAAGTCTAGATAAGTCTAGCAACACCAAACATCAAGTCTAAGCCAAAATATAATATCCCAAATAGTCTAAGTATCTGGAGACAAATCCAGTTTAAATAAGAAATACTAAAGTATAGCTAAACAACAACTATCTGTGTCTCTCCCTCCACTGGAACCTGCTCCTCCTGAGAAACATGATCATACTCAGCAACCTCACCCTCCTGGGGTCCGTAGTAAGTAGGACAAAAGTCCTCCAAGTCAAGGCCTAAAAATATTATCCAGTCAGGATTTGAGCGAAGCACATAAACTAACAACAGTTCTATTTAATTGACAAAGACTATAAAACATTAAATTAATATAAATACATGATGGAGAAGAATGCTGGAATCATAATAGAAAAGTAAAACTGGTATCATATCACATGTAGGTAATAAAACAATAAGTAAACATGTATATGACATGTATCAGCAGATATGAACTTAAATAAAGGAATACCTATAAATCTCTAAGTGTTTGAAATACTAGTTCATTATGTGATCGGTTTGGGAACATGGATCAGGCTAGATCATATATGATTGGCTATGAGTCATGAATACAATATAGGATTAGGTACAATCATATGTGATTAGCTATGATGCACGAATATATGGTCCTGCTAACCATATGTGAGGTGTAAGGTTAGCTATAGTGTACATATAGGGGTTATGATCACAGAACCAACTAGTACTTCTCCGTCCTTGACTAATACAATAGATTCAAATCACGACATCTCCTGGCTAGAATCCATATATACTAGCCCGTGTAACATCATGTCAGGAATCAAGTATAATACTACTAATACATGTATCATAGAAATCATCAAATAATTGAAACTGTCAGAGAATGTACTCGCCTGTGGTCCTGAGCAATGAATACCAAACAATACTCGAAATAGAATCCAAGTGTCCTATATATGAAGTATCATGTTAGAGGGTGATTTGAAATAATAAACATGCTTAACTAGATTGAAATGAGATTTCTAGGTCGTTTCTAGGTCCAGGGTGTCAAACTAGGCCAATACCTCAATTGTAGGTCCACATAACCTATTTAGTTGGTCCAGTATCTATACTAGTTAATATTGGCTAATACTAGGTTAATATATGCATTCTAGGTTAATACCTTATATGTATCTAGATACTAAGTATCATAACTCTCTATATATACTATATGTATATAGGTATCAATACCTTAGCTTATACCCATAACCTTAGCCATTTAGTATATCTCCTTAATACCTTATTAATATCCATACCTTGATATCTAACTCTAACACTAATACCAATACCTTAAAACCTCTTTGGCACATACATGAACCCCAAGTTCTGATACTGAACATCAACCTCACTCACTCTCACAATACCTCAACTTCACTTCAACCAATTCTCTACCTATATGCCTAAACTTAGGTCATAGGTCAACCTGGGGCAGGCCTTCACTAGCACTCACTCATATATATTTCAACACTCAAACCCCATACCATATCCTTATTATAATACCTCAACTTATCATTGGTACCCCTGAGTATCAGTACACCTTGGTGACCAACTCTAATACCCGATAACTGAGATGCATTATAATACTTGATTTAGACCCCAAAGCTTTATCTGCACCATCTGGACAGTACATCAAGGCACTGACAACCAACTGGCCTGAGCCTCTACCTAATTTCCTGTACTGTACTTGCAGTTCCCAAGGTGCATTATTGTACAAATTGAAACTGCAGTACCCTACTACAACTCCTATTAATATTCCTACAGCAGGGGCACTCCTATCTGACCAATACCCGAGCCTATGCTCACAGTCACACACTGCACACAAGCCTACCCTACATATACTGCACTGATGCATTACCCCCACACAGTACTGCTATTCGAGCTCAAGGCTCTGTAGTCAGAAATACACTGACACGAGTTCAGGCAACCCTCCAAAGCACTACAGAAGATATACCCAGGTTTGTAGTCTTCCCGAGCAGTTATTCTGAAATAACATTCTCGCTACTGCTCTCATACTTCCTCATGCCTGCAACTGAACACATCCCTCACATAAACCTGAACACTAACTTCAGCTACCCCACCAATATTCGACTATCAACTTATAGAAAATGGTTGTTGTTGCCATACACACCTCCATTACACACCATATTCCCTCTTGCCTGATACACTGTAGCCTAGCCCCCATCTCAGGTGAACACATCACCACAAATACCACACTAGCACTCCCAATGCACAACCACAAACATACAACCAACACCACCACTAATACATACACCATAATACACTAATAATACACAAGAATACTGACATCAACTAATACATTCCAACACAATGCACCAAACCCAAACACTTGGTGCACTAAGCCATGGTATACAAGTATCATGACTCAAGACACCAAGATACTAATGATACACAACACCTACACCTTGAATCATATATATATATATATATATATATATATATATATATATATATATATATATATATATATATATATATATATATATAAATTATGATATGTATACAATTAAAATAGTGAAATATAATGCAATTAATGATGAACTACTACCAATTGGCTCAAAACCCCCAAAATACCCAAATTATCGGTACGTACCATTGTGTATCATGATACGGGCTATACGTATCCAATTGTGGACACAAATATAATCTCACAATACTAATTAGACACCGATATACATAATAAACCATGTGACAAATACTTGGTATTCCAAATTCAGAATTCCACCAAAATGGACACAAAAATACATAGATCTCCTAGATTCGGGGACAATACCATCTAGTTCTTTGCCTAATGGGTTTGTCATGGCCATGGGTGGGTTCCTAGAGTCTCAATTGAGTAATCTAACATTGAATTTGATGGGGAAGGTGAAATTATACCTATTGGGAGTTGGTTTCCAATAAAACTATGGTGAAATAGACACGATCACCTAGCAAGCTCATCTCTTATGGATCTCCTTGTACTCTCCAATACTCTAGGCCTCCATGGTGATGAGAATGAGTTGAGTTGGAAGTGGTTTGACTAAAATTTAGTAGGGAATTGAGTGATTTAGAGAAGAAGTAAATTTAGAGATGAACAAATGATGTAATGAAGTGCTAATGGAGACTATTCCCTTTAGGAATAGGGCTGACCACTAACCCCAGGTTGGGTGAAGGTGGTTGGTCCAAAGGTCCCCTCTCCACACTCTTCTAAATTCTTCTAGATTTGTCATGAAGAATCTTAGTGGTTAGGTGTAAACCCTCTGACCAAAATATAGGATTATAGATTAAATTAGTATTATTCGGGATTAATTATTGGGGTTATAATTCACTACTGTGTTTTTTTATTCAATTGTTGTACTTTACCGTTATTTAAATATCTAGAGTACTACACTAGTTTCTGCCGTCCAACAAATATTACACACTTGACCTAGACGTACCAATCTTTAATCCTGACCTTTGTGTCACTCGTATATTCACTCTCTTGTGCTTTATTTTAATTTTACAATATTCACGCACATTTTCTAATTTTAACTCCAACTTTGCATCCTTGCAGGTTCCAATCGAAATTGGAGACACAACCTCGACCCTTTTCTCACAACCAAATTATTGACAATAATTTATTCCGAGTCTACTACGTCCATGATACTTATGTCCCACCCAATTTAAATTCTATGCACTCCTAATTAATTAAAGAACACCATTGACACTAATTTTAACTAAATTGGTACAATGACTCAACCTAACTCAAAACTAGATCCAACACCAACCCAAACCCACACCCACACCCACACCCTCATGGCTCATACAAAATACCACACACCAATTTCCTCCACTATAACACACCAAACATGATATTTTTCCACATCCAATCCACTTTTTTCTCTTTGTGCAAGTCCTAAATTATTGGAGACTTCTGTGCAAATAGCTAGCCATGTGTCCACCTCCTATTAGTTGCAACAAATAAAGAATACCTAATTCTTGAGGCTTGATCGGTCACATACATTCTCCCTCTCTCTTTGCATGGTACTATGCAACATCAAATATGCCTACTTTAAATCCTAATCCTTCATTCAAACTTTATTCCATCACCTCCACCAATTCCTTTATGAAAACCCCCCTCTCCTTGGGAACCTAGCCGGCCCTAATACCTAGGCAACACCTTCTCCCTCTCTCCTTATTTAAAACAACACCCTCTCCCTCTCTTCCTCAACATGTAACCACCATTAACCACCATCACGACCATTAACCACCATCACAATCTTCACCACCCCCAACTCCGAGCACCTCCTTCACTTCACCACCTCCGGCAACCAAGCAACCACTACGACCACCACCACCACCTTCACGATCACCTCTACCACCTCCTTTACTTCACTACCTCCGGCCACCAAGCAACCACCACGACCACCACCACCTTCGCCACCATCACCTCCTACACCACTGCCACCGTCATCACCACCATCATCTCCGCCAACCACCACCACCAGTAGACCGCCGTCCTCCTCACGATGAGCTGTCGCTGCTGTAGCTGCTGCTGCTGCTTCAAGCCGCTACTGCTGTTGTTAAAGCTGCTGCTACTGCTGCATTTTTCCGCTGGCTGCCGCCGTCCTGGCCCCCGTGGCGGAGCCGCTGCCGCAGCAGCTGCTGCTGTTGCTGCGCCTACTGCTGCTGTAGGTGCTATCGTTGTTGTTCTGGCAGGAGCAGGCAACCGGAGCACCCCTCTATGACCAACGACCCACCCCGGAGCACCCCCGATGACCGATGACCCCTTCCACTGCGTCCTCGACCACCTGCGGCCGCCAGAATACCCCCCCAGGTCGGAGCACACCCTCTCGACAGCAGACCCAAGCTTCACCCCCTCACTTCGAGTCAAAATTTCTCCCTCTACGCTCAACCGATTTTCGAAATGCCTTCTCTGGTATGCTCTCCATATAACCCTATTTCAATGTCTTCATTTGGAATAATTTAATTTGGTTTCTATTGTTAGTAATTTGAGTGCCAATTCATGAGAAAAAACTATTTTATAAATCAATAAAATTTCCCGATACGGAGTTGGTCCCGTCAATCCGGGCAACCTCGTCGCGTACCAATTGCACCAAATGACGCGTATCATCAATATGAACGTATGGGCTTTTACGGAACATGATTTGGATGTACGTGCACACCGGAATCAACACGTATCCATCAAAAAGTACCGTATCGACCTGTTCTGACACACATTCTAATTTTGTGTGTGCCTGTCATTTCGTAACGAAACTTGCATTATCGGATTCGTAGCGTTACGCTGGTCCTGTGACCCAAGTTTGGTACAATTCTGAGAACGTTGATGAAACGTCGTTTCGTGGGCCCCACGGTTCCACATGACGGGCGATTTCGTGATCGGCTCATCAAAATACAGTTCTGGATGTTCTATTGGGTTTAAATCATCGTTCTTGACTCGTAGACACTAAGTTTAATAAATTTTGTGAAACTTTCTCTTGGGTACATTTTTCAGTGCAAGATGGGCCCACTTGTTGATCCCGTGTTGACCAAAAACTGCTTTTTTGCCCCTGTATCCAAATTGGACGTCTGAATATACTTTTCTGAGTATCTCACTCATTCTGGGACTGTTGGTGATATTTGTGACAGCATTCGGAGATATCTGCTCCAGTTTCCATCTTGCGCTGCTACTTTCCTGGCGAGATCGTGTTCGAATCTTCACCTGACTTCCAGGCAAGTATACCTTGCCTTGTTATACTATTTAAATTCAGTTAATATTATATATTGTGCTCTCTATATTATATAAATGTGCGCATCCGAGAATGACTCGGGTGCAGTCGACGAAGGCGTCGACATTAGGACTTGTGTTTGACTTAGCGTCTAGTGGATGTACCCTAAGTGGCAGAGTTATCATTATAACTCTGAGGCCTTGACACGTTTCATTTCATGTCACGGAGTGAGTTCATGATAGGATACGGGTTTACGCACTCGACTGGCCATCGGTGCGAGTAGCTCATGTGATGGTATTTAGCGTAGTTGTATTGCTTTAGGTGACTTGCATTATAGTTACGATATGTCCACGTCGTACTTGAGACTTTTACATTGGCATTGGGCGGGGAGGACAACTAGTAGGCGTATGGGACACACACCAAATATGATATTTTTCCACATCCAATCCATTTTTTTCTCTTTGTGCAAGTCCTAAACTATTGGGGACCTTTGTGTAAATAGCAAGCCATGTATCCACCTCCTATTGGTTGGAACAAATGAAGAAGACCCAATTCTTCAGGCTTGACCGGTCAAATACACTCTCCCTATCTCTTTGCATGGTACTATGCAACATCAAATATGCCTACTTTAAATCCTAACCCTTCATTCAAACTTCATTCCATCACCTCCACCCATTCCTTCATAAAAACTCCCCCACTCCTTGGGAACCTAGCTGGCCCTAATCCCTAGGCAACACCCTCTCCCGCTTTCCTCATTTAAAACAATACCCTCTCCATCTCTTCCTCAACATGCAACCACCATTAACCACCATCACCATCTTCACCATCCCCAACTCTGACCACCTCCTTCACTTCACCACCTCCGGCCACCAAGCAACCACCACGACCACCACCAACACCTTCACGATCACCTCTACCACCTCCTTCACTTCACCACCTCCGGCAACCAAGAAACCACCACGACCACCACCACCTTCGCCACCATCACCTCCTACACCATTGCCACCGTCATCATCATCACCACCATTATATCCGCCAACCACCACCACTAGTAGACCGCCGTCCTACTCGCGGTGAGCTGCCGCCGCTGCTGCTGCTTCAAGAAGCCACTGCTGCTGTTAAAGCTGTTGCTACTGCTGCATTTTGCCGCTGGCCGCCGCCGTCCTGGCCCTGCGCCGCCGCTGGCCACCGCCGTCCTGGCCCCCGTGGCTGAGCCGCTGCCACAGCAGCTGCTGCTGTACTACGCCTACTGCTGCTGTAGCTGCTGTCGTTGCTGTTCTGGCCGGAGCAGGCAACCGGAGGACCCCTCTATGACCAACGACCCACCCCGGAGCACCCTCGATGACCGAAGACCCCTTCCACGGCGTCCTCGACCACCTGCGGCTGCCAGAACACCACCCGAGGTCGGAGCACCCCCCCTCGACAGCAGACCCAAGCTTCACCCCCTCACTTCGCGTCAAAATTCCTCCCTCCACGCTCAACCGATTTCCGAAATGCCTTCTCTGGTATGCTCTCCATATAACTCTCTTTCAATGTCTTCATTTGGTATAATTTAATTTGATTTCTATTATTAGTAAATTGAGTGCCAATTCATGAGAAAAAACTATTTTATAAATCAATAAAATTTCCTATACGGAGTTGGTTCCGTCAATTCGGGCAACCTCGTCGTGTACCGATTGCAACGAAAGACGCGTATCGTCAACGTGGATGTGTGAACTTTCGCAGAACTTGATTTGGATGTGCGTGCACACCGGAATCAACACGTATCCATCGAAATGTACCGTATCGACCTGTTGTGACATACGTCCTAATTTCGTGTGTGCCTATCATTTCGTAATGAAACTTGCGCCATCGGATTCATAGCGTTACGCTGATCCTGTGACCCAAGTTTGGTTCAATTCTGAGAACGTTGACGAAACATCGTTTCGTGGGTCCCACAGTTCCATATGACGGGCGATTTCGTGATCAGCTTATCGGAATCTAGTTCTGGATGTTCCGTTGGATTCGTATCATCATTCTAGACTCGTAGACACTAAGTTTGATGAATTTGGAGAACTTGTCTCTGGCACATTTTTTGGTGGAAGATGGGCCCACTTGTGGACAATGTGTTGACCAGAAACTGCATTTTTGTCCCTGTGTCCAAATTGGACGTCTGAATATACTTTTCTGAGTATCTCACTCATTCTGGGACTGTTGATGATATTTGTGACAACATCCGGGGACATCTGCTCCAGTTTCCATCTTGCGCTGCTACTTTTCTGGCGAGTTCGTGTTCGAATCTTAGCTTGACTTCCAGGGAAGTATACCTTACCTTGTTGTACTGTTTAAATTCAGTTAATATTATATATTGGGCTCTCTATATTATATAACTGTGCGCGTCCGAGAATGACTCGGGTGCAGTCGACGAAGGCGTCGACGTTAGGACTTGTGTTTGACCTAGCATCTAGTGGACGTACCCTATGTGGCAGAGTTATCATTATAACTCTGAGGCCTTGACACATATCATTTCATGTCATGGAGTGAGTTCATGATAGGATACGGGTTTACGCACTCGACTGGCCATCGATGCGAGTAGCTCGTGTGATGGTATTTAGCGTAGTTGTATTGCTTTAGGTGACTTGCATTATAGTTACGATATGTCCACGTCGTACTTGAGACTTGTACATTGGCATTGGACGGGGAGGACAACTAGTAGGCGTATGGGACACCCACCTCTTTATTTATGCAGATTCCGTGTTCTTCAGAGCGATACAGACGATATTATTTATGCAGATTTTGCGTTCTACGGAGCGATACAGATATTATTATTTGTGCAGATTCTGCGTTCTACGAAGCGATACGGACGTTACTATATTCAGGCGCCGCGTTCTTCGAAGCGTTACGACCGTCATTACATATGCGAGGGCCCTTGTTATGGGGGCATATGTGGCATATACTAGCCAGTCACGATGATTGGTGAATTACGTCAGCATGTGTCTAGCCTACACCTACCCATACGTACTAAGTTGTCCTCAAATTGCATTCACTTAGGAGGATAGTTCATCCTGATTTACTTTACTCAGTATTTATATTATGGCATGTACTTTTTGTATCTTGTTACGTCCCTCTGAGGACCTGGTTCTCTTCCAGGTTATTTGAGCAGTTTGGATGAGGCTTGATCTGGTGGTGTGTTGGATATCCTTGCAGGTATCATTATATCTTTCCTCTATTACAGTTATGTACTATTTCCTATTGTGACTCTGCTATTGTAGCCTAGTATTTTAGGCCTATATTATTCTCTTGGTCTATTCGAACGGCTGTATTATTGGGCTGCAGACTAATGATGCGTACCGTTCCTTCTTGAGATTTTATTTACCATGGATTGAGATTTAGTTTAGTTGTTGGATATTAGAAATAGATATTTAGCTTGATCACTTAACCTTGGACAGCGTAAGTGCACTTAGTCGGGCCCATTAAATTAGAAAGCCCTACGGAGTCATACCAGCTGGCCATTGCTACGTGTCTGGTCCCATACGTTTTAGGACTGGAGCATGACAAGGTTTTATTGGTGGCCCATGCAGGTCAGAGCATTTTGTTTCAGTTACGTTACTGTACCGAACGAGCCTGCAACTTAGGATTAATGTTGAAATAGATCTTAATCCATAACTGATTTTAAAACTCCTCTTGTATTCGATTGTCACCCTTGGACTTCATTATTGTATTCGTTTATTTACCGTCGACATCGTTAATATACCGTCAATATCGTTAATATTGTTTCTCATCTTCCTTATTCTGGAGATATGGATGCTCGCGCACGATGATTTCCTCCAGGAGCAGATCTTAGTCAAGACGGAAGAATGTATGATTGATGTGATATTTTATGAGAAGATGGTTACCTTTAGTAGGGTAGGTTGATAGGTTCTTTCTAGATGTTAGAGCTAGTATAGATTGTTAGCATGAGAATTGAACCTAGTAGTAGACGTCTGGAACTGATAAAAGCCTACATTTCCTTAAGGTAGTAGTGATTTGTAAGTATTAGAAGCTAGAAAGATTGTTTGATTCTAAGGCTCTAGAATAATTTGGGAAAGACATAGCTAGATGCTAGGGGTTAGTTGTAGCCCCATGAATGTGATACAAGAAATTAGTTGTAGCCTCATGATAGTGATACAAGGGAATGACATTATGAACGTGAGAAGACAGAATTTTAGACTCACATCTAGAAGAAGATTATTTGATACTAATAAAAATAGGGTATGAAATAACACTTTATATAGCAAACCATAGTGGTTAATCTCTAGTTGCCTTGTGACTTTCGGTACCAGACCTAGAAATTTTTTACCCTTTAGATAAAGATGATTATATGACTAGGCTAAAATAGATTTGTGGATTACTAGATTGGTTGTTGATTGACTTGACAACTTAGGTACTAGGGTATAGCTTCTGGAATCAGATTTGATATACTTGATTTGTTTGGGTTGTCAGCGTCTATTGGACTCATGGTTTTCACCTTTGAAAACTCGATTAGTTGAGCTAGTATCTGAAATAGAGCAATTAGATTGAAGGATGAGAGTATCGACATATGTTATAGTCTTAAGTTGGATATCGTGAACTACCTATAATGGATGGCCAGTTATAAATAAGATGGTACCCATGTAGTTGGATGAAGGGTATGCATGGAGTAAACTAGGAGAAACCTCAGGTTCGAGGTAAAAAGGTATAATGGAAACAAGATGAGATTTGCGAGAAGTACCTTACATTGAGCTTTTAAATTAAGAGAAAGATCTAGGAAAGACTAAAAAATTTATCATAGGAAAGACTGAAATTTTTATCACTCGATAGTTGCCTCGAAGATCGATACTATGAAGCGGAAGGTACTGGGCCATGTTTGACGGAGTTTAGAGTTGAACACAAGATCAACGTACTAGAAAGATATGAAGGTGTGTATTTATGATATAGACTTGAGGGATAATAATTATAGTATTTATGAATTGTAATGCTTTTAGAATTTTGAGGATTTAGCGCAGGTAGAAATTGTTGATCAGCCTCGAAGTGCTATGAATTTTAAGGAATCAAATACAGGGTTATATCACACACTGACTCATTGGTCAATCGGTAGAGGATTACCAGTAGACTCTTAGATTATATATTGACACCTGAGTAGGGGGTGTAAATGGAAGATAGAAGTCTGATAGGAATGATAGCTGAATATTGAAGTTTACATATAAACCGCTTAGGAATAGAGATTTAGATTTTTGACTAATATGACATGAGCTTGCGGAACCTAATACTTAGTAGTAGGTGGTGTTATGGGAACCTATCTCCAATTTACCCTAGCCGATGAATTTTAGGAATCGTATTATTGTTAATGTATTTGTTATATTTTATTCTAGGATATTTAGAATGATTGAATAGATATTTATTACATAATTCATATATATTCTTATTACTATGTATTGAGTAGAGACTTATGTTGTATTTCATTACATATATTTCTCCTAAAAATTGTTCGAGTTGAGCTTCTAGACTATGTTGACTGACTGACTAGATTAGACTTGTTGCTGCTAAGACTGATTATAAGAAGTTAGGTTGCATGATTCCATTGTGGATACTATAGGATGATGACGTTATACCTAGGAAAGAATGTTGAGATATTAACCGTCTTAGTTGAAAAAGAAAAGAAAAGAAATTTAGATACTACATAAGTGGCTTGAGAATTTTGTGCTTATAAAATTTTAGTGCCAAATCCCTGCAGTCCTTCGAGAGTAAAAGAATTATGTTATTTTCTTTATAGATATTAGAAGTTTCAAACTTAGATCGTGTCGCAACATCCTTGAGTAACCTAGGCTTAAATGTGGTAATTTTCTGGATGATGATTAGCATGAGAACAATGACGAGATAGTTTATGATGGTGAGAAGATGTTTAAAGGACCAAATGCCTGAAATGATTAGATTGTACGTATGTGGCAGTTTAAGGTAAAGAGAGTAGAGTAGGACTAAGTACCAAGTTGTGTATATATTTAGAGATACATGGAGTTTATTATTGGGGAGATGGATTTTGAATTTCGAGGTTAAATTTTCTAAGGTGGATAGATTGTAAACCCCCTAACCAAAATATAGGATTATGGATTAAATTAGTATTATTCGGGATTAATTATTGGGGTTATAATTCACTACTGTATTTTTTATTCAATTGTTGTACTTTACAATATCTAGAGTACTACACTAGTTTCTGCCGTCCAACAAATATCACACCCTTGACCTAGACGTACCAATCTTTAATCCTGACATTTGTGTCACTCGTATATGCACTCTTTTGTGCTTCATTTTAATTTTATAATATTCGCGCACATTTTCTAATTTTAAATCCAACTTTGCATCCTTTCCCGTTCCAATCGAAATTGGAGACATAACCTCGACCCTTTTCTCACAACCAAATTTATGACAATAATTTATTCTGAGTCTACTACGTCCATGACACTTGTGTCCCACCCAATTTAAATCCTATGCACTCCCAATTAATTAAAGAACACCTTTGATACTAATTTTAACTAAATTGGTGCAATGACTCAACCTAACCCAAAACTAGACCCAACACCAACCCAAACCCACACCCACACCCTCATAACTCATACAAAATACCACAAACCAATTTTCCCCACTACAATACCCCAAACATGATATTTTTCCACATCCAATCCACTTTTTTCTTTTTGTGCAAGTCCTAAACTATTGGGGACTTTTGTGCAAATAGCTAGCCATGTGTCCACCTCCTATTGGTTGGAACAAATGAAGAATACCCAATTCTTGAGGCTTGACCGGTCACATACACTCTCCCTCTCTCTTTGCATGGTACTATGCAACATCAAATATGCCTACTTTAAATCCTAACCCTTCATTCAAACTTTATTCCATCACCTCCACCCATTCCTTCATGAAAAATCCCCCTCTCCTTGGGAACCTAGCTGGCCCTAATCCCTAGGAAACACCCTCTCCCTCTCTCCTCATTTAAAACAACACCCTCTCGATCTCTTCCTCAACATGCAACCACCATCACCACCATTAACCACCATCACCATCTTCACCACCCCAACTCCAACCACCTCCTTCACTTCACCACCTCCGGCCACCAAGCAACCACCACGACCACCACCATCACCTTCACGATTACCTCTACCACCTCCTTCACTTTACCACCACCGGCCACCAAGCAACCATCATGACCACCACCACCTTCGCCACTATCACCTCCTACACTACTGCCACCATCATCATCATCACCACCTGTAAACCCCCTCACCCAAAATTAGGCCTACTTGGCATAGAGAGTGAAACTAGGGATAGTTGAATCCTATTAGAAATAAGACACAACATTTTATTTAATTATACAATATTTATATCACCTAGTACACCTTACCGTTGCTTCGATAATTGGAGCACTACACTAGCCATTGCCTTCCTAAAAATTTCATATCCTTATCCTAGACATGTCCACCTTCTATTCTGACCTTTGTGTAACTTATAATTATGCTCTCTTGTGCTACATTTTAGTCGCACGATATTCGTCGCAGACGTTTATATTTAATTCTAAATAAATTTAACTTTATATCCTTGTGCGTTCCAATCGAAATTGGAGACACAATCTTGACCCGTTCTGAGCAACTTAATTTATGATAATATTCTATCCTGAGTCCTCTATGTCCATGATACTTGTGTCCCACCTAATTTTATCCCCATGTACTTCTAATTAATTCAAGAACACCGTGTGCATTAATTTTAATTAATTTAACTCAATTCCCATCTTTGTGTAATTTTTCAATTGTTGAGCGCTTTTATGCAAAAGTGCATTGAGGTGTCCACACTATTGGACATGACACATGAAGAAACCCATTTTTCGTTCACATGAATTTTTCCCATAATTTTTGGAATGTGCAAACACACAAACATTGCCCATCATTTAAACCTAGCCTTGCATTTTAAACAATTTAAATTTTAGCCCTCCAAACCTCTCCATGACAAGCCAAGGCCCACTCCAAGGAGGAGTTGACCAAGCCCAAAATATCTAGGTCAAACACCCAACCCAAGTTTCTACATGTATATAAACAACTTTTCCTTCCCTTTTCTTTATTTTTCTAAATCACCCCAACCTAAACCCACCTAGCCGATCCCCTCTCCTTTCCTACTCATTATCACCTACATCTATACCACCACCCGCGGACACCACCATCACCGCTGACGACCACCTCTCCGATGATCTCCCCCGACAGCCCACTGTACTCTTCCAAGCCGTCGCAGGAACAAAACCTCGACCGCCTGAGCAACCTACCATCTCTCCTCCCCGTCTCATCTACCCACAGCCGACTGCCTGCACCTATCCCGACCTCCCTCAACGACTCCCTCCCTGCCGTCTCCACGAACACAGCACGACCCCGAGCCATCCTCCGCCTGAGATCTCCTCCCCGACTTGTTCTCCTCCCTCGTCTCCATCATCCCCGACCTTTGACCTCCTCCCCCTCCTCCTCCTCGTCGAAGTCGACACAGCAGCCACAAACCGCTGCTGAACCGCCTTGCCACCACCACCGTTCACCTCTTCCCCGTCGAGCCACCCAGGCCAACACCACCACACCACCAGCACGACCACCACCTTCTTCCTACTCCCTGTCCTCCCCCTTCCCAAGCTCAGCCTCCTCCTCCCCGACCACAGCCTCCCCCTCCTTGGCCGGACCTCCCCCTGGCCGGAGCAGTAACATCCATATCATCTCACCATCATCTCATCATTATCATCATCACCACCCCATCATTATCATCTTATTATCATCATCACCCCATCATCACCATCATTATCATCATCATCACCCCATCATCATCATCTCATAATCATCATCATCCCATCCCTAATCATCCATATCATCAACATCACCATCATCCCTACCATATCATTATCAACATCATAACCTAATCCCATAATCATCATCATAATCATCACCCCTTCATCATCGACATAATCATCATTACCCTCGACATAATCATCACTATCATCATCGTCATTGTCGTCCCCGTACGCGTACCCCGAGGTTCGAACCTGTCCCTCTTCTCCTTTTTATGTGTGCTTGTGTGTATGCCAGTAGGACATTAGTATTGCTTTACCACAGTTAGTTGACATCAGACCCGTGTCGGAAACCCAATGACTTGTGTGCGTATACGCACACGTATTATAATCAAAATTAATATATATATATATATATATATATATATATATATATATATATATATATATATATATATATATATATATATATATATATATATATATATATATATATACATATGTATTGTATAATTAAGTAAATACTAATTAATAATTATGACTATATATGTGTTTACTTGCTGTACGACCCTAGGACACCATGGATTTTGCCCGTATATTTACCTTGACTTAGTGACCTGAATATTAGGAATTATCTGCCTTGTGTACACCGACGTACTGGCTAGACAAGTGTTAGTTGATTGTCTGTTTTTACAGCATTTGAAGATGTGACACCCGCGTAATTAGATGCGCATTTGACCCTGTTAGTTGACCAGTGTCACCTCTAGCGTACCCTCTGAGTCCAGTGTATTATGGTTGTGTATGTTCTAGTGTAATGGCTGATATTGTATTATGTTATATCATATGTATATAGGATATCAGATTGTTCTGCGTGACTTCTGGAGCAGGTTATTGGTACTACGCAGCTTTCTTGCTAGACAAGTATACCTTGCCATTGTACTGTTATTCATATTCTATATGTTGCATGCATCTTTATTTCTGTTATTTAGTTCATATATTTTAAACTGCTATATAAACTGCGCGTCCAAGGAAACTTGGGTGCAACGACGGTGTCGTCGTAATCTGTTTTTATTATGTATATGCATTGACCTTGTTTATGAGACCGCCCTATTATCATGAAGCATCATTAGGTTCATT
Source organism: Iris macrosiphon (assembly GCA_036927795.1). NCBI lineage: Eukaryota > Viridiplantae > Streptophyta > Magnoliopsida > Asparagales > Iridaceae > Iris > Iris macrosiphon. Next base: position 62,809,126 of record JAYESA010000010.1, read on the forward strand.
GGCCGTGACACAGCTGTTACACGAGTGTGAGTCTCATGTAGGACACGGACTCGCGTACTGGGTTGGCCTCCTGTACGTATGAGACATGCGTTAGGGATAACTGTTGTTAGAAACTTTGCATGCTAGTAGACTTGGCAGTTATTAGAGGTATTATCATGTCATGGATATGACATGCTTAGAGCATGGGGTGGGGAGAACAACAAGTAAGGCGTGTGGGCTCCTTTTTACTTTCCTTTTATGTAACCCGCACGCTCCGTCGGAGATGCGTGGTCGTGATGACCCCTATACTACCTGGCGGCCTCTGCCGTTCAAAAGACGATATGCTTTTTAGGCCCCTGAATCTCCAAGAGAATCATGCCAATCCCAGTTTTAGCCAGATAGCCCACGCGTTGGGAAAGTTATTCTTAAACTGCATTCACTTAGACGGTTAGGCGACCCTTTGGATGTTTATTTCAGTACTTTATTGGCAAGCTTCTATGTATCTTGTTATGTCCCTCTGAGGACCTGGTCCCTTTCCAGGTGTAGATATTCATGAGTATTCGCAGGAGCGCAGATCCGGACTTGCTACTTATATTCTGAGGAGGTCTTCTCTTCGAGTCTCAGTGATTGTTAGTTGTTGTACTTATATTGTGTTTGCTTTTATATTCTAGTTCGGCAGTGGATTTATTTCCATCCGACTATCATCCTTAGATACTTCATATTGAGATCTAGTTATATAGATATTGGTTATTTATTTTATTTATAATTTTCTGTGGATGAGATTTAGTTATGCCCTGCAACATATATATATATATACCATTGTGAATTATTGTTCATAATACAGCGTACGCATGTGTTATGGTTTCCATATATTGGAGTTGCCATATACATGCGGCTGGCATGCTTACGTGTCCTAGTCCTACGTATTTTGGGACTGGGGCGTGACATGTTTTTAGTGGTGGCCCATACAGGTCGAGAGTATATTGTCTCGGTTACGTTATTGTACCGAGCAAGCCTGCAAATAGGATTAGAGTATAGGATCTCATCCACATTTGACTATGACTCATCTTTCTTCCAGTCTGCTCTATTTAAATAATTGTATCCTGCTTGATTCATGTACTTCCCTAATAGTTCTTTGAGTATAGCCTCTCATAGAATACATGAATCCTTGTTGTTAGGATGATAATTAGGGTAACATTCCTACTGAGAATACAACCAGAATATTGAAACATCACTAAGCTAAAATACTTAATGAACCCTAGCATTCCTTAATACCTAATGAACCCTAGCAACCCTTACCTGTAGAATGATTGACCATTATCCCTTGATAATTAGGGATGACTTGAGAGTGGTATAGACACTACTAGGGCTAGTTAGAAATTTGACCATAATATTTGACCCTAGTATTGAGGAACCAATATAAATTCAAGATTGAACATTAGGACTGAACCTAACTTTTTCATAGTAAGATAGTATTAGAACTATAAATTTAGCTCATTGTCTTGATATTAGCAGAATAGCACCCTAGGAAACCAAGAGGAATGAATAGAACATTTTTCTTGATCATACCTCGAACACAGAGATTAGCATACCACCCTTCCTTATGAAACCATGACCTTATCAAGAGTCCCTCTATTTTTAATTTTATACCTTGTTCCTCTGAAACCTTAGCGCTCGCTATTTGTGCGACGACTAATTATGTTTTTCTTTTCTTCATCCTTCAAGTCGTGCCACATAATCCTTCTGATTGTAGGCCAAGTGATTCTTTTATGTTAGGATATATAGTGTGGTAGGATTATAGTTTGCTAATCTTAAATCTTGAAATTATATGCTTAGTAGTTAGAACTTGATAGTTGAGTATTCATTTAGATTATAATTTTATGATTACACTTTATTTTTAAATCGCGTAAATTATACCCATATCTCCATATATGTTACATCCTCTTTCACTTGAGAGTCAGTAACTTCTCCATTCTTAATATTAACGCTTTTGTTTTATAAGCACTATAATTAAGACTTAAGATGACCATTACATATATAATTCAATAGGAGACCCTAATAGGTACCAAGATCCTTTCCTCGTATACCCTAATAAGAGTTTATGCTTTATTTATTAGTGCAAGGTTATTTATAGAATCCCCTTTAAGACTGTCACAATATTAGTTTATTGTTTTAAGTTGGGTAGTATGTCTCACAACCTAGTATCACATAGTCCTTTTGACCGATTAATGAAGTATAATTGAATGACCTTAACTATATGCTTGCATAATAAGATATTGTTTATCCAAACTGTAAGAACTTAGAGGTCCATGCCCCGATTTGGTCGACTAGCGACTTAGACAAGGAGTTAGTATGACAACTATAGAGACTATATAGTCTTATCTTTTTTGTGAACTTGAATTATTTTGTACCTTCTTTCATCATAATCCAGCGTATTTATATTTTCTGTACTACCTCGACTTATGCTGCTATTTTATAGCCTAGTTTTGTAAGCTTATTCTTTTATCGAGCTTGATCATGATATATGTATTATTGGGGACACCTACTAATGCATTGTCTAAATCAAAATCAGTGTATTATGGTCTAGCTAACCTTAGTACATTTGGTTCGCCCTTCGTAATACTACTTTACGTGGATTGAGATATAAAGTTGACTAGTAGACGAATATACTTGCCTTCTAGATATGTCAGAGCATATCATATCAAGTACATAACTGTACTGATGTGAGCATGCGAATAGGAATTTACCAAAATATGATTTCAATCCACAACTTCCTTGACAATTCCCATTTGAATTCTTTAAACGCCTTGATTCCCATACTTGTATTATATTACCTCCCCCTTGAACTCTTTATTATTGTTTTCCATCTTCCCTTATTTCGGAAAGATGAAACCTCGTGCTTGGTATAAGTTTGATACACAGAGAGTATTAGATATACCCCATAGGCCAACCACATTATTTGGTGATTATCTTTTATAATTAAGGGCATACCACATGTGATATATTGGTGTTAAAGTTTTGAAGATTGAATAACATGATTAAATAATTTGAGGAATAATTTTCTTAAATGTATAGCCTTGTGTGATAGATGGGTAAATTCTAAGTTGGGTAGAAATTGCATTGTTAACTTGAGATAAAATTCTTTTAGATTGTGATCAAGTGAGATTAGATAGAGAAACCATGCCTTATTTTAATTTCGAGGACAAAATTGTTTTAAGTTGGGTAGATTATAAACTCCCTCACCCAAAATTAGGCCTACTTGGCATAGAGAGTGAAAGTAGGGCTAGTTGAATCCAATTAGAAATAAGACAACATTTTATTTAATTATACAATATTTATATCACCTAGTGCACCTTACCGTTGCTTCGATAATTGGAGCACTACACTAGCCATTGCCTTCCTACAAATTTCATATCCTTATCCTAGACATGCCTGCCTTCTATTCTGACCTTTGTGTAACTTATAATTATGCTCTCTTGTGCTACATTTTAGTCGCACGATATTCGTCGCAGACGTTTATATTTAATTCTAAATAAATTCAACTTTGTATCCTTGTGCGTTCCAATCAAAATTGGAGACACAATCTTGACCCATTCTGAGCAACTTAATTTATGATAATATTTTATCCTGAGTCCTCTATGTCCATGACACTTGTGTCCCACCTAATTTTATCCTCATGTACTTCTAATTAATTCAAGAACACCAAGTGCATTAATTTTAATTAATTTAACCCAATTTCCATCTTTGTATAATTTTCCAATTGTTGAGCGCTTTTATGCAAAAGTGCATTGAGGTGTCCACACCATTGGACATGACACATGAAGAAACCCATTTTTCGTTTACATGAATTTTTCCCATAATTTTTGGAATGTGCAAACACACAAACATCGCCCCTCATTTAAACCTAGTCTTGCATTTTAAATAATGTAAATTTTAGCCCTCCAAACCTCTCCATGACAAGCCAAGGCCCAATCCAAGGAGGAGTTGACCAAGCCCAAATTTTCTAGGTCAAACACCCAACCCAAGTTTCTACATGTATATAAACAACTTTTCCTTCCCTTTTCTTTATTTTTCTAAATCACCCCAACCTAAACCCACCTAGCCGATCCCCTCTCCTTTCCTATTCATCATCACCTACATCTACACCACCACCCGCGGACACCACCATCACCGCTGACGACCACCTCTCTGGTGATCTTCCCCGACAACCCGCCGTACTCTTCCAAGCCGTCGTCGGAACAAAACCCCGACCGCCTGAGCAGCCTGCCATCTCTCCTCCCCGTCTTATCTTCCCCACAGCCGACTGCCTGCACGCCTGAACGACCACCCCGACCGCCTGGACCTATCCCGACCTCCCTCAATGACTCCCTCCCCGCCGTCTCCACGAACACAGCATGACCCCGAGCCATCCTCCTCCTGAGATCTCCTCCCTGACTTGTTCTCCTCCCTCGTCTCCATCGTCCCCGACCTCTGACCTCCTCCTCCTCCTCCTCGCCGGAGTTGACACAGCAGCCACGAACCGCTGCTGAACCGCCTTGCCACCACCACCGTTCGCCTCTTCCCCGCCGAGACACCCAGGCCAACACCACCACACCACCAGCACGACCACCACCTTCTTCCTGCTCCCTGTCCTCCCCCTTCCTGAGCTCAGCCTCCTCCTCCTCGACCACAGCCTCCTCCTCCTTGGCCGGACCTCCCCCTGGCCGGAGCAGTAACATCCACATCATCTCACCATCATCATCATCTCATCATTATCATCATCATCACCCCATCATCATCATCCCATCCCTAATCACCATTATCATCATTTCCATCATCATTACCATCATCATCACCATTGTAATTATCATCATCCACATCATCAACATCACCATCATCCCTACCATATCATCATCAACATCATAACCTAATCCCATAATCATCATCACAATCATCACCCCTTCATCATCGACATAATCATCATTACCCTCGACATAATCATCACTATCATCGTCGTCATCGTCATCCCCGTGCGCGTACCCCGAGGTTCAAACCTGTTCCTCTTCTCCTTTTTATGTGTGCTTGTATGTATGCCAGTAGGACATTAGTATTACTTTACCACAGTTAGTTGACATCAGACCCGAGTCGGAAACCCAATGACTTGTGTGCGTATACGCACGCTTATTATAATCAAAATTAATATATATATATACATATGTATTGTATAATTAAGTAAATACTAATAAATAATTATGACTATATATGTGTTTACTTGCTGTACGACCCTAGGACACCGTAGATTTTGCCTGCATATTTACCTTGACTTGGTGACCTAAATATTAGGAATTGTCTGCCTTGTGTACACCGACGTACTGGCTAGACAAGTGTTAGTTGACTGTCTGTTTTTACAGCATTTGAAGACGTGACACCCGCGTAATTAGATGCGCATTTGACCCTGTTAGTTGACCAGTGTCACCTCTAGCGTACCCTCTGAGTCCAGTGTATTATGGTTGTGTATGTGCTAGTGTAATGACTGATATTGTATTTTGTTATATCATATGTATATAGGATATCAGATTGTTCTGCGTGACTTCTGGAGCAGGTTATTGGTACTATGCAGCTTTTTTGCCAGACAAGTATACCTTGCCATTGTACTGTTATTCATATTCCATATGTTGCATGCATCTTTATTTCTGTCATTTAGTTCATATATTTTAAACCGCTATATAAACTACGCGTCCAAGGAAACTTGGGTGGAACGACGGTATCGTCGTGATATATTTTTATTATGTATATGCATTGACCTTGTTTATGAGACCGCCCCATTATCATGAAGCATTATTAGGTTCATTGGCCGTGACACAGCTGTTACACGAGTGTGAGTCTCATGTAGGACATTGACTCGCGTACTGGGTTGGCCTCCTGTACGTATGGGCCGTGCGTTAGGGATAACTGTTGTTAGAAACTTTGCATGCTAGTAGACTTGGCAGTTATTAGAGGTATTATCATGTCATGGCTATGACATGCTTAGAGCATGGGGTAGGGAGAACAACAAGTAAGGCGTGTGGGTTCCTTTGCACTTTCCTTTTATGTAACCCGCACGCTCCATCGGAGATGCGTGGTCGTGATGACCCCTATACTACCTGGCGGCCTCTGCCGTTCAAAAGACGATATGCTTTTTAGGCCCCTGAATCTCCAAGAGAATCATGCCAATCCCATTTTTAGCCAGATAGCCCACGCGTTGGGAAAGTTATTCTTAAACTGCATTCACTTAGACGGTTAGGCGACCCTTTGGATGTTTATTTCAGTACTTTATTGGCATGCTTCTATGTATCTTGTTATGTCCCTCTGAGGACCTGGTCCCTTTCCAGGTGTAGATATTCATGAGTATTCGCAGGAGCGCAGATCCGGACTTGCTACTTATATTCTGAGGAGGTCTTCTCTTCGAGTCTCAGTGATTGTTAGTTGTTGTACTTATATTGTGTTTGCTTTTATATTCTAGTTCGGCAGTGGATTTATTTCCATCCGACTATCATCCTTAGATACTTCATATTGAGATCTAGTTATATAGATATTGGTTATTTATTTTATTTATAATTTTCTGTGGATGAGATTTAGTTATGCCCTGCAACATATATATATATATACCATTGTGAATTATTGTTCATAATACAGCGTACGCATGTGTTATGGTTTCCATATATTGGAGTTGCCATATACATGCGGCTGGCATGCTTACGTGTCCTAGTCCTACGTATTTTGGGACTGGGGCGTGACACCACCATCATCTCCGCCAACCACCACCACCAGTAGACCGCCGTCCTTCTCGCGGTGAGCTGCCACCGCTGCTGCTGCTTCAAGCTGCTACTGCTTCTGTTAAAGCTGCTGCTATTGCTGTATTTTGCCGCTGGCCACCGCCGTCCTGGCCCCCGCAGCTGAGCCGCTGCCGTAGCAGCTGTTGCTATTGCTGCGCCTACTGCTGCTATAGCTGTTGTCATTGCTGTTCTGGCCGGAGCAGGCTGCTGGAGCACCCCTCGATGACCAACGATTTACCCCGGAGCACCCCCGATGACTGACGACCCCTTCCACGACATCCTTGACCACCTGCGGCCGCCAGAACACCCCCCAGGTCGGAGCACACCCTCTCGACAGCAGACCCAAGCTTTACCCCCTCACTTCGTGTCGAAATTTCTCCCTCCACGCTCAATCGATTTCCGAAATGCCTTCTCTGGTATGCTCTCGATATAAATAACCCTCTTTCAATGTCTTTATTTGGAATAATTTAATTTGATTTCTATTGTTAGTAAATTGAGTGCCAATTCATGAGAAAAAACTGTTTTATAAATCAGTAAAATTTTACGATACGGAGTTGCTCCCATCAATCCGGGCAACCTCATCGCGTACCGATTGTACCGAAATGTGTGTATCATCAACGTGGACGTGTGGGCTTTCGCAAAACTTGATTTGGATGTGTGTGCACTTCGGAATCAACGCGTATCCGTCGAAAAGTACCATATTGGCCTGTTCTGACACTCATCCTAATTTCGTGTGTGCCTGTCGTTTCGTAATGAAACTTGTGCCATCGAATTTGCAGTATTACGCTGGTCTTGTGACCCAAGTTTGGTTCGATTCTGAGAACGTTGACGAAACGTCGTTTCGTGGGCACCACGATTTTACATGACGGACGATTTCGTGATCGGCTCATCGGAATCCAGTTCTGGACGTTCCTTTGGGTTCGTATCATCGTTCTGGACTCGTAGATACTAAGTTTGACGAATTTAGAGAACTTTGTCTCTGGCACATTTTGGTGCAAGATGGGCCACTTGTGGACCCCGTGTTGACCAGAAATTGCATTTTTGCCCATGTATCCAAATGGACGTCTGAATATAATTTTTTGAGTATCTCACTCATTCTGGAACTGTTGGTGATATTTGTGACAGCATCCGGGGATATCTGCTCTAGTTTTTATCTTGCGCTGCTACTTTCCTGGTGAGTTCGTGTTCGAATCTTCGTCTAGCTTCCAGGAAAGTATAACTTGCCTTGTTGTACTGTTTAAATTCAGTTAATATTATATATTGTGCTCTCTATATTATATAACTGTGCGCATCCGAGAATGACTCGGGTGCAGTCGACGAAGGCGTCGACGTTAGGACTTGTGTTTGACCTAGCGTCTAGTGGACGTACCCTAAGTGGCGGAGTTATCATTATAACTCTGAGGCCTTGACACGTATCATTTCACGTCACGGAATGAGTTCATGATATGACACGGGTTTACGCACTCGACTAGCCATCGGTGCGAGTAGCTCGTGTGATGGTATTTAGCATAGCTGTATTGCTTTAGGTGACTTGCATTATAGTTACGAGATGTCAACGTCGTACTTGAGACTTGTACATTGGCATTGGGCGGGGAGGACAACTAGTAGGCGTATGGGACACCCACCTCTTTATTTATGCAGATTTTGCGTTCTTCAGAGTGATACCGACGTTATTATTTATGCAGATTCCGCGTTCTATGGAGCGATACGGACGTTATTATTTGTGCAGATTCTGCGTTCTACGGAGCGATACGGACGTTACTAAATCTAGGCTCTACGTTCTTCGGAGTGTTATGGCCGTCATTACATACGCGAGGGCCCTTGTTATGGGGGCATATGTGGCATATACTAGCCAGTCACGATGATTGATGAATTACGTCATAATGTGTCTAGCCTACACCTACCCATACGTACTAAGTTGTCCTCAAATTGCATTCACTTAGGAGGATAATTCACCCTGATTTACTTTACTCAGTATTTAATTTATGGCATATACTTTTTTTATCTTGTTACGTCCCTCTGAGGACCTGGTTCCCTTCCAGGTTATTTGAGCAGTTTGAATAAGGCTTGATCTGGTGGTGTGTTGGACATCCTCGCAGGTATCATTATATCTTTCCTCTATTACAGTTATGTACTATTTTCTATTATGACTCTGCTATTGTAGCCTAGTGTTTATAGGCCTATATTATTCTCTTGGTCTATTCGAACGGCTGTATTATTGGGCTGCAGACTAATGATGCGTACCGTTCCTTCTTAAGATTTTATTTACCATGGATTGAGATTTAGTTTAGTTTTTGGATATTAGAAATAAATATTTAGCTGGATCACTTAACCTTGGATAGCGTAAGTGCACTTCGTCGGGCCCATTAAATTAGAAAGCCCTACGGAGTCGTATCAGCTGTCCATTGCCACGTGTCTGGTCCCATACGTTTTGGGACTGGAGCGTGACATTAGAATGACATCTTAATTAACTAATGAAGGTATCTAACTAATGAATGGAAGGAACATTCTATCCATACTAATTCACTTAATTAATTATAGGTGCTAAGTCATGAACTATCATAATGTCACTAACTAAGTTTACTAACACTAGTCCATTCTAATTAGCTAACACATGAACCAAAACCCAATTTTATTATAAATATATACTATTACTAATATAATTATCAAACAATATTAAAATGACAAAAATACCCCTCTTTCAATTCTAGGTGGTTACATGAACTTAGCCATGATGAGTTTTTCATTAAGAGTTGGGAACTTAAGCATATAAATTTTGGATTGATCAAGAGCTAACTTTAAACTAGAAGCTTTATAGACAATTGGACTGGACCCAATATTGGGTAGAGATTGTGGAAATTTTTATTGGCCTGAAGAACTTAAATATCATTCTCAGTCTTAGAAAGAAATTGTTTTAAGGATATATGTTGGCTTGGATTAAAATAAATCTTTGTGGCTAGGAAAATAAGAACCTAATAAGAGGGTTTTAGTAAATAGAATAACTATTCTATGACTTTGTGGTTAGAAAATATTCTCAATAAAATACCTCTGGCTTAGGATTAATGTTTAGGGAAGAATCAAATTGAAGTTTGCAAAGAAGAGATTTAATGCTAATTTTGACCAAAACAAATTAAGAAGTTTGCAGAAGTATACTAAACAAATAAGAATGTTTGGTGTTTATTGGTAATACTTGATTTGAATTTTAAGATCTAGTGAATGAATTTATATATATAATTGAAGGCTTAAGGATTATTAAAGAAAGAGTTTGAAATTTTATCCTAAATAGTAAATAGTAGTTAGGCTTAGACCCTAAAGAATTTAATAAGTAAAAATAGAGAAGGAGATGATTCCTCGAAAGCTGTAGGATTATAATCACGGCCTCACATCTCCTAGTCAGGATAGGACTCTAGAAGATGCGATGATTTCAATAAATGATAAACACATAACACAATCAGCCTATGCTGTGATGAATTTCTCCTAGTCTATTAGGTTCCCTAATAGCACTCTAAATCCTAAGTACTATTAGATTTGACCTGCATGGGCCACCACTAAAAATATGTCATGCCCCGCATATGCATGATCGGGTACGGGTTATGAGCACGCCCAGTCTACGCCACAATATCGACGGTAGTCAGCTATTTTAAACCTCAATAGTCTCCAAATACATCACAATTATTGATCTTCTCATCACAACACTAGATTACGAGAAAAATACCCAAACATAGTCACACATTACCACATTCCACTATGTCTTTTTAGTACATTATACATCTCAACACTCCGGAGATAAATTCGGTAAATCACCTTAATAAATAACATAAAGATAATCTATACAAACATCTTTCTCCTAAGTCTTCTAAAATCCGCCATCCGATCCAATGTTGTCTTTGAAACCTGATATGTCAACATGCAATCAGGAAGGAGCAAAGTACAATCCTACGAAATGAACACAATACAAAGTAAAACTGAAAATACAATGCAACAAGTAATGAAATGACTAACATGCAATACTGGACAATATACAATCACTAAAATAATGAAACAACGTACAATAAACAATTAAGACTCGTGATTGAAATACTGTTTCAGTATGTGACCAGCTGGGAAAGCATATGAATAATAACGGTACGACTCAATCGTACGTGCGGTGCACGATTGAGCTATCCACACGACATAGCTTGTGGTTTTGGGTTTGGTCACTACCTACTTAGTATTTCCCCTCCCCAAGTATCAAAACCAGAACAAGAACAAGAATAATGAGCACATGAAGTACAAGTTCAATCGTGTCAATCTCGTGTCTAATATGAGATCAAGAACAATGTAGAGATATGACGTGCTGTCGTAGGCACCAAAAAATAAAAATCTTATACTTTTGGAAATGTAGTAGTGTGAGTAGGGATCGTTTCCACGGAGAGTAATTAGCTTAGTTATGTGCTATGTGAATAATGAATGGTGGGATTGGATATAATGAAAGTAAATTAAGAAGAGCAAGTAGAATATCGAAAGAAATCAAAATAAGAAACATTGGTCTTTGTAAAACCCCTCGATTAATTCTATAGATAGTCAGGGTTGGATTTGGAAAATTTTGGATTAGCAGCAGATGTTGAGGTTTAGAGTAGTGTTGTCTGTTATTTTATTTAATTAAACCCTTGGCGCGCCCTATCATTGTTCAATTATTCGGAGCCCATTATCAGCCCATAAATTCCATCGGACTATTGTACTTCTGACTTGACTCGCAAATTTAGGCACTGGACTTTTTGTCACACAAAATCAAATCCGTTGTGCCTTAAATTAATCGCACAACTTCCCGTATCCTAAAATCTATATTAAATTCTGTGCCGGACACCTGTGTCGTTACCCTCAATTTTGAGATACCAACTTAACCCGTTGAGCCGGACCAACCAAAGGGTCCACGACTGACTCCAAGCCCCCACCATTTTTAACCTTTGTGTCATTTCCAAATTTTGACCCCAAGTGCCCCATTTAATTTAAAAGCGCGGGACACTTTAATTCTATTTAAATCGGGGATACCAATTTTGTCTAATCCTATTTTAATCCCCAAATTAATCCCAATGCCCATTTAATTAAATCCATGCCAAACACCCAACACCCCCTCACCATGCAAATCACCAAACTCCATTTTCCCACAATTTTTGCATCATTTCATGTGTTCGTGCAATTTCCCAAATTTAAGGGGCTTAGTTGCAATTTATTAATTTAGGTGTCCTTACCTTATTGGCCATGACCAAATGGAGGAGTTACAAATTGTTGACCGTAGTCAACACCTCTCCCACTCTATTCCTCATGAAGAAATGATTTTTCTCATGTAAAATCCTATCCCTCTATTTTTTATGGGAACATCTCCACCCTCCATCCAATGCACCCCTCCCTATAAAACCATCACCATCACCCTCACAACTCCCCAAGCAGGCCCTAATCCCTAGGCATTGAAAACTCCCCCCTCTCTCTCTCTCCTCCCTCCTTCATATTATTCACCATACAAAACTTTTTCTTCTTCTTCCTTATTCTCCCTGAAGGAGCTACTCCGGCCGGCCACTGTGCAGCCCGCTCCGGCCAGTCCGGTCCAGCCCGCCACGGTGCAGTCCGGTCCAGCCCGTCCCGCTGTGCAGACTTTCCCCCCGCGGGCCTGTGCTCCCCCGACCGCCCGGCTGTACACTTTCCCCCCGTCGGCCCGTGCTTCCCCCCCGCCGACTGTACAGCGCCCCCGCCGCCCGACAGTACAGCACAGCCCCCCGTCGCTCGACTGTGCAGTGCACCCCGCGCAGCTCCGGTGCAGCCATCCCTCGTCCGGCCGGCTGCCAACAGCAGCCCCGACTCCTCCCTGTCCGGCCTCCTCCCTGTCCAGCTCCTATCACCACCACCATTAGCTCCCTTCACCACCACCATTACACCACCCCACGACCACCTTCTCCGGCCAACAGCCCCACGGCGAGGTCGACTCTCCCCTCTCTTGTCTTTAATTCCAGATTTTTAATATCATTTTAGAATAATGTTATTTATATATATGGATGTGTGTATACTAGCTAGGGTTGTGTTTATATCATGTTGATATATATGGTTAGTGTAGTACTTGAACTATGTGACTAAGGTTAATAATGATTAAGGCTAATGATGATTAATGTGAATGTGGATTTTAATGACTTGAGGTTGGGTTTAATGAGGGTTAATATGTTTTTAGGGTTTATGTAGTGCAGTAAGCATGTATCTTGTGTTTTATGAGGTTGAGTTTGGATGTTGTACTTAGTTGGAATTAGGGTGAATACAACTTGTGAGAATATTATTAAGATATTGAGCATGTGACGAAGATTGGAGAGGATGATCAAGGACTTGGGGATTCGACTTATGGTATGTTGAGGAGATGTATTTGTGATAGGTGGATTATAGATTAGGGTTGGCTTCTACAAGAATTATAACGATTTAATTAAGATATGTACTCGAGGAGAATTGGGTTTTTGACCTTTGAGCAAATAATCAGGAGGTGTCGTACATGGTGGAAAAATGTTAGTTTAATTACGGAGAATTAAATCGAGGAGAATGTACAGATGACTAGTAGATTTGACTATCGTACCGATAGTCAACTGTGGTCAACCCCCTAGTGTCTTGTCCCTGTGAGTCGTAGCGGAGACTGAGTTTAGGTGTAGTTGTGTGTCGCATCCCTGCTTGACGTAGAATAGATTATTGATTATTGGTTTGTATCTCATCTCTAGGTACTGCGGGACCTGAGGGTTTGGACGCGGTACCGGGACCCCGTCATCAGCAGCCTCGCGCAGGCAAGTATACCTTGCCTTTGTTGCACTGTTTAAATTCAGTTATTTTTAGTGGCATATTTATTTAATTTAATATTATATAACTGTGCGCGTCAGAGAAGACTCGGGTGCAGTCAACGAAAACGTTGACGTTAGGACTTGTGTCTGACTTAGTGTCTAGTGGACCCACCTAAAGTTGTGGAGTTATCGGTATGACTCCCCAGGCCTTGACACATTTCTTACACGTGTTGTGAGTCTCATGTAGGGCACGGACTTGCGTATGTGGTTGGCCACCTGTACGTGTAGGCGTGCGACGGATAGGGAATAACTGCTATTAGCGATGCATGATAGAAGACTTAGCAGTTATTAGTAGTCGGAGCATAGAATATTGTGGTACGAAGGTCCAATCCTTGTCCTTGTTTGGTTGTAAGGTTGGACTATTGTTCTAACGATAGACTATGAGCCAGAGTTACGACGCCTCGGTGTAGTACCTAAGGCGAGTTGTGGATACGACATGCATAGATCATCGGGCGGGGATGACGACTAGTAGGCGTATGGGACACCCACTTCCTATATTCAGATACCGCGCTCTTCGGAGTGATACGGACGTATATACATTGCAGATATCTCATTCTTCGGAATGATGGACGTTACATGATCAGATACCATGCTCTTCGGAGTATGGACGTTATGACTACACCTACCTATACGTTCCAAGGTTGTCCTTACATTGCATTCACTTAGATGGTTAGCACACCCCCTTTATTTATTCAGTATTTACTTTATGGCATGCTTCTATGTATCTTGTTACGTCCCTCTGAGGACCTGGTTCCCTTCCAGGTTGTTTGTGCAGTTGCAGGATACTTGATCTATTAGAGTGTGGACATCATTGCAGGTATATTTATATTTCCAGCTATTTCAGTTATGTACTACTTTCCATTTTATTCTTCTTTTATAGCCTAGTGTTTATAGACCTATATTGTTCTTCTGGTCTATTCGAGCGGATGTATTATTGGGCTACAGACTGATGATGCGTATCGTTCTTTCTTGAGATTACTTACCCTAGATTGAGATTTAGATTTAGTTGTTGTATGTTAGAAATAGATTATTACTTGGATCACTTGATCATGGACAACGTAAGTGCACTTCGTCGGGTCCATTAAATTGGAAAGCCCTATGGAGTCGTACCAGTTGGCCATTGCCACGTGTCTGGTCCCATAGATTTTGGGACTGGGGCATGACATGGTTTAAGTGGTGGCCCATGCAGGTCAGAGCAAATCGTTTCGGTTATGTTACTGTACCGAACGAGCCTGCAACTTAGGATTAATGTGAATAAGATCTCAATCCATAACCGATTTTAAAACTCCTCTTGTATGTGATTATCGTCCTTGGACTTCTAATTTGTATTCGTTCAATTTCTGTCAGTATCGTTATCATTGTTTCTCATCCCCTATTATTCGGAAGACGGACGCTTTCGCCTGATGGGTTCCTCCAGAAGAAGATCGCAGTTCAGACGGCAGAAGACGTGATTTGTGCAATAATCTCTGAGAAGATTGTTACCCTCAGTAGGGTAGGCTGATAGGTTCTTTTGGATTCTAGAACTAGTATGGAAGGGTAGCAAGAGAATTGGAGCCAGTAGTACCCTATTCGTACTCGAGATAACAGTGATCTTGGAAGTACAAGGAGCTGGAAAGATTGTTGATCATGACCTAGAATAATTTATGGAAATGCATAGCCTGATGATGTAAACTAGTGATTGTATATGATAGCAATGCTAGGAACGATGATTATGAGCTAGAGGAGATAAAATTTTAGGATCTCACTTGGAAGATAATGATCGGATTCCAGGAATTCTAGTATGTGCTTGAGTGATACAATTATTGTACTTGTGACTTGGAGAGATGAATAACGAAAAGAAGAAATTCGAGGAATAAATTTTTAGGGAAACCTTGAGGAGAAGAGAAATTATACATTAGGCAAAGAAACATTCTCTTGGGGATTGATGTTGAAAATAGAACAGGAGAATTTTATCTCGAGGTTAAAGTCTAGACTATGACATTATCCTAGACATGGATTGGTTGAGCCAATACCACGCAATGCTTGATTGCCGTCGTGGTTGTGTCATCCTTAGACCACCGGATTGCCCTGAGTTTGAGTTTTTTTCAGAGAGCCTGGGAGCATGGTGCCCATCTACCTTAGGGGTATACAACGCAGGAGGTGAACCAGTGTACCACCATATTATATCAGGGTTTGAGGATGTGTTTCTAGAGAATCTTTTAGGCCTGCCACCTGACAGAAAGAGTTTGTTACAGAGTTGACTCCAAGAGTCGAGCCAGTTATTTTCCCGTCTTCAGACTAGCACGGATAGAGTTGGCTGAGTTGAAGGTCCATAGTAGAGGATCTTTTAGCCAAGGGTTTCAGTCGGGCTAGTGTTTCTCCATGGGGAGTACCCATCGTATGGTGCCGAAGAAGGACGAGACGGTACGTTTGCGTATTGATTTTAGGGATGGTATGTTTGTGTATCGATTACAGGGTTTAATGCAGTAACGATAAAGAACAAGTACCCATTACCGCACATCGATGATTTATTTGGATCAGCTAAGTGTATTCTCGAAGATCGATCTCAGATCACGCTATCATCAGATCAAGGTACGGAGAGAGGACGTTCCGAAGGCGGCTTTTCGGACGAAATATGGGCTCTATGAGTTTCTAGTCATGACCGTTTGGTTTGACCAACGCGCCAGCAGTATTTATGAGCTTGAGGAACAATGTTTTCCACCAGTACTTGGATAAGTTCGTGGTGGTAGTTATCGATGATAGCGTGGTATATTCTAAGAGCCAGGAGGAGCACGAGAGACATCACAGGATCGTGTTGGAGACGCTGAGACATGAGAGGCTGTACGCCAAGCTCAGCAAATGTGAGTTCTGCCTGGACAGAGTACCATTTCTGGGGCACACAATCACCGAAGATGGACTATCAGTTGACCCGGAGAAGATAGCTGCAGTTGAGACCTGGCCTACCCCTACATCAGTTACAGAGGTTAGGAGTTTCCTCGGACTTGCCGAATATTATCGGAGGTTCGTGGAAAACTTTTCGAGGATAGCTGCGCCTATGACGCGACTGACGCGTAAGGGCGAGGAGTTTATCTAGACCGACGAGTGTCATGCGGCTTTCGATGAGCTGAAGAAGCGTTTGACATCAGCACCGATTTTGACACTACCTTCAGGATTAGGAGGATTTGTAGTATACAGTGATGCGTCTGGGAGCAGATTGGGATGTGTACTGATGCAACACGGCAAGGTGATAGCCTACGCATCGAGACAGCTGAGAGTTCATGAGAAGAACTATCCGACGCACGACTTGGAGCTAGCTGCAGTGATATTTGTACTAAAGCTATGGCGACACTACCTTTATGGAGAGCGTGTTGAGATTTATACAGAACACAAAAGTCTGAAGTATGTCTACACGCAGATGGAGCTCAACATGAGACAGAGGCACTGGCTAGAGTTGATGACAGATTATGACATTGAGTTGCAGTACCACCCTGGCAAGGCGAATGTCGTAGCAGATTCCTTAAGCAGGAAGCCCATGGCATACTTTTTGACGACTCAGCGGCAATTGCTAGAGGATCTCCAGGAGCTTGGTATTGAGATTGTATTGCCAGGCATGGATGGACAGATGGCCAGTCTCGAGGTTCAGTCTACACTGATTGAGAGGATCAGGGCAGCCCTGCCTACAGATGCGAGATTTTGACATCTACGAGAGATGACAGAGGCCGGCATGCTGACGGGACTCAGGATTCACGAAGACGAAACATTGAGGTATGGAGATCGCCTATACGATCCGAGAGGCGAGCTACACCAGGAGTTGATGACCGAGGCTCATTGCTCGATTTAATCTATTCATCCCGGGGGTACAAAGATGTACCGAGTTTTGAGGCAACATTTCTGGTGGCATGGGATGAAGAGAGAGATTGCAAGATTCGTGGCAAAATATTTAGTTTGTCAGCAAGTCAAGGCTGAACATCAGAGGACTGCAGGATTATTGCAGCCGCTTCCCATTCCCGAGTGGAAGTGGGAACACATTACCATGGACTTCGTCACAGGATTCCCGTGGAGCCCTAGCGAGAAGGACGCAGTTTGGGTTATCATAGACCGACTCACCAAGTCTGCACATTTCTTGCCCTTCAGAGTTGGGCAGTCCACGAAGATTTTAGCTGACATGTATATGAGGTAGATAGTACGACTACATGGAGTGCCTGTCAGCATCGTATCAGATCGTGATTCCAGATTCACATCACATTTTTGGCGGAGTATGCATGAGAGCCTAGGAACTCGTCTCAAGTTCAGCATTGCATATCATCCACAGACTGATGGCCAGTCAGAGCGCACGATACAGATATTAGAGGATATGCATAATTGATTTTGGAGGATCTTGAGAGGACCACCTACACTTGGTGAAATTCTTCTACAATAACAGCTACCAGGCTAGCATACATATGGCACCTTATGAGGCACTATACGGCAGGAAATGTAGGTCGCCAGTTTGTTGGAGTGACGTGGGAGAGCGTCAGATACTTGGTCCAGAGTTGGTAACACAGACAGTGGAGAAGGTCAAGCAGATTCAGAGCCACCTGCGTGCATCACAGGACAGACAGAAATATTAGGCAGATGCGCACCGCAGGCCATTGGAGTTCAAGGAGGGTAACCATGTATTTTTGAGGATATCGCCTACTCGTGGTACCATCAGATTCGGAGGAAGAGGCAAGCTGAGTCCGAGGTACATCGGACCTTTTGACATCTTGGAATGAGTTGGCAAAGTAGCTTACCGTCTTGCATTGCCTCCATCATTAGAGGGAGTGCATGACGTATTTCACGTATCGCAGCTGAGGAGATATGTCGCAGACCCTAGCCACGTGCTTGATCATTCGGAGATTACAGTCGGGCCCAGTCTGTCTTACGTAGAGCAGCCAGTTGAGATCCTCGATCACAGCGAGAAGACTTTGAGAGGGCAGACTATTCGACTGGTCAGAGTTGCATGGAAGCACCATTCACCAGGCGAGTCTACTTGGGAGCGCGAGAATTCTATTTGACAGCGGTTCCTGTACTTATTTGAGGAGCAAGGTACGAATTTACGTACGGCATTTGATTACTAGTTGTTTTAAAATTCGCTTAGCTATTATCGTGCTTTACTTTTAATTTCGGGAACGAAATTTTTCTAAGTTGGGAAGAATGTAAAATCCCTCGATTAATTCTATAGATAGCCAGGGTTGGATTTGGAAAATTTTGGATTAGCAGCAGATGTTGAGGTTTAGAGTAGTGTTGTCTGTTATTTTATTTAATTAAACCCTTGGCGCGCCCTATCATTGTTCAATTATTCGGAGCCCATTATCAGCCCATAAATTCCATCGGACTATTGTACTTCTGACTTGACTCGCCAATTTAGGCACTGGACTTTTCGTCACACAAAATCAAATCCGTTGTGCCTTAAATTAATCGCACAACTTCCCGTATCCTAAAATCCATATTAAATTCCGTGTCGGACACCTGTGTTGTTACCCTCAATTTTGAGATACCAACTTAACCCGTTGAGCCGGACAAACTAAAGGGTCCAAGACTGACTCCAAGCCCCCACCATTTTTGACCTTTGTGTCATTTCCAAATTTTGACCCCAAGTGCCCCATTTAATTTAAAAGTGCGGGACACTTTAATTCTATTTAAATCGGGGATACCAATTTTGTCTAATCCTATTTTAATCCCCAAATCAATCCCAATGCCCATTTAATTAAACCCATGCCAAACACCCAACACCCCCTCACCATGCAAATCACCAAACTCCATTTTTCCTACAATTTTTGCATCATTTCATGTGTTCGTGCAATTTCCCGAATTTAAGGGGCTTAGTTGCAATTTATTAATTTAGGTGTCCTCACCTTATTGGCCATGACCAAATGGAGGAGTTACAAATTGTTGACCGTAGTCAACACCTCTCCTACTCCATTCCTCATGAAGAAATGATTTTTCTCATATGAAATCCTATCCCTCTATTTTTTATGGGAACATCTCCACCCTCCATCCAATGCACCCCTCCCCTATAAAACTATCACCATCACCCTCACAACTCCCCAAGCAGGCCCTAATCCCTAGGCATTGAAAACTCCCCCCTCTCTCTCTCTCCTCCCTCCTCCATATTATTCACCATACAAAACTTCTTCTTCTTCTTCCTTATTCTCCCTGAAGGAGCTACTCCGGCTGGCCACTATGCAGCCCGCTCCGGCCAGTCCGGTCCAGCCCGCCACGGTGCAGTCCGGTCCAGCCTGTCCAGCTGTGCAGACTTCCCCCCCCGCCGGCCTGTGCTCCCCCGACCGCCCGGCTGTACACTTCCCACCCCGCCGGCCCGTGCTTCCCCCCCGCAGACTGTACAGCGCCCCCGCCGCCCGACAGTGCAGCACAGCCCCCCGCCGCTCGACTGTGCAGTGCACCCCGCGCAGCTCCGGTGCAGCCATCCCTCGTCCGGCCGGCTGCCAACAGCAGCCCCGACTCCTCCCTGTCCGGCCTCCTCCCTGTCCAGCTCCTATCACCACCACCATTAGCTCCCTTCACCACCACCATTACACCACCCCACGGCCACCTTCTCCGGCCAACAGCCCCACGGCAAGGTCGACTCTCCCCTCTCTTGTCTTTAATTCCAGATTTTTAATATCATTTTAGAATAATGTTATTTATATATATGGATGTGTGTATACTAGCTAGGGTTGTGTTTATATCATGTTGATATATATGGTTAGTGTAGTACTTGAACTATATGACTAAGGTTAATAATGATGATTAATGTGAATATGGATTTTAATGACTTGAGGTTGGGTTTAATGAGGGTTAATATGTTTTTAGGGTTTATGTAGTGTAGTAAGCATGTATCTTGTGTTTTATGAGGTTGAGTTTGGATGTTGTACTTAGTTGGAATTAGGGTGAATACAACTTGTGAGAATATTATTAAGATATTGAGCATGTGACGAAGATTGGAGAGGATGATCAAGGACTTGGGGATTCGACTTGTGGTATGTTGAGGAGATGTATTTGTGATAGGTGGATTATAGATTAGGGTTTGCTTCTACAAGAATTATAACGATTTAATTAAGATATGTACTCGAGGAGAATTGGGTTTTTGACCTTTGAGCAAATAATCAGGAGGTGTCGTACATGATGGAAAAATGTTAGTTTAATTACGGAGAATTAAATCGAGGAGAATGTACAGATGACTAGTAGATTTGACTATCGTACCGATAGTCAACTGTGGTCAACCCCCTAGTGTCTTGTCCCTGTGAGTCGTAGCGGAGACTGAGTTTAGGTGTAGTTGTGTGTCGCATCCCTGCTTGACGTAGAATAGATTATTGATTATTGGTTTGTATCTCATCTCTAGGTACTGCGGGACCTGAGAGTTTGGACACGGTACCGGGACCCCGTCATCAGCAGCCTCGCGCAGGCAAGTATACCTTGCCTTTGTTGCACTGTTTAAATTCAGTTATTTTTAGTGGCATGTTTATTTAATTTAATATTATATAACTGTGCGCGTCCGAGAAGACTCGGGTGCAGTCAACGAAAATGTTGACGTTAGGACTTGTGTCTGACTTAGTGTCTAGTGGACCCACCTAAAGTTATGGAGTTATCGGTATGACTCCCCAGGCCTTGACACATTTCTTACACGTGTTGTGAGTCTCATGTAGGGCACGAACTTGCGTATGTGGTTGGTCACCTGTACGTGTAGGCGTGCGACGAATAGGGAATAACTGCTATTAGCGATGCATGATAGAAGACTTAGCAGTTATTAGTAGTCGGAGCATAGAATATTGTGGTACGAAGGTCCAATCCTTGTCCTTGTTTGGTTGTAAGGTTGGACTATTGTTCTAACGATAGACTATGAGCCAGAGTTACGACGCCTCGGCGTAGTAGCTAAGGCGAGTTGTGGATACGACATGCATAGATCATCGGGCGGGGAGGACGACTAGTAGGCGTATGGGACACCCACTTCCTATATTCAGATACCGCGCTCTTCGGAGTGATATGAACGTATATACATTGCAGATACCTCATTCTTCGGAATGATGGACGTTACATGATCAGATATCATGCTCTTTGGAGTATGGACGTTTTGCCTACACCTACCTATACGTTCCAAGGTTGTCCTTACAGTGCATTCACTTAGATGGTTAGCACACCCCCTTTATTTATTCAGTATTTACTTTATGGCATGCTTCTATGTATCTTGTTACGTCCCTCTGAGGACCTGGTTCCCTTCCAGGTTGTTTGTGCAGTTGCAGGATACTTGATCTATTAGAGTGTGGACATCATTGCAGGTATATTTATATTTCCAGCTATTTCAGTTATGTACTACTTTCCATTTTATTCTGCTTTTATAGCCTAGTGTTTATAGACCTATATTGTTCTTCTGGTCTATTCGAGCGGATGTATTATTGGGCTGCAGGCTGATGATGCGTATCGTTCTTTCTTGAGATTACTTACCCTGGATTGAGATTTAGATTTAGTTGTTGTATGTTAGAAATAGATTATTACTTGGATCACTTGATCATGGATAGCGTAAGTGCACTTCGTCGGGTCCATTAAATTGGAAAGCCCTACGGAGTCGTACCAGCTGGCCATTGCCACGTGTCTGGTCCCATAGATTTTGGGACTGGGGCGTGACAGTCTTAGTCAACGTCTACTATCAAAATTTTAAAACTTATTATAGATGCAAACATATATTGAAATGTACTCTGAATATTCATCGTTGAAATTATTTTCCAATCTCTTTTAGCCACAGTTAATTAGAAATAAGTGATTTAATTAACCTTAACTACTAAACAACTCCAGACAAGTGCTAAAGGTTTAATCTACCCTCGTTTTGTACTTAATGAGATCGATGAAGGAAAATAACACAAGCACAAGGGTTGCATTTAATTTAGTCGATTATTTTTCTCCTAGATCTAACAATTCCAAAGCATCAAATCATTAAATTTTGGTTGTTTCAGAAATTAGAGGGATCGAACAATTACGGATTCGATATCTAATTTAGCATTAGATTGTCAAGAATAATAAACCAGTATGCATCCTAGTGATTAAACAAGATAATCATGAAAATGTGCATAAGAAAATATTCGATACTCAAAGCACAAATCAAACATATAAACACAAATTAGATCTCACAAGTTTTTATTGATTTTGAGGCTTTCGTTTTCTTTCGACCAACAAGACTTTAGCCATACATGTTTATGAAAACTTCAATAGAAAGGTTGGAGAAGAAGGAAAAGAGTGGTGTGTAGTGGTTCTCTTTTCTCCTGATTTTTTTATCCCTTTTATACACTCTAAATTAGTTGTTTGAAGCCCACAATATCTCTCGACAAATCCTCTAAGAGTTACAACACCCTAAACCATAAAATAAAATCATAGAACAAGTAGAAAAATTGTTAATTAAGTTCCAATTTTCGTGCACAACATAGTTGACGCAACTTCAAGCCTGATTTGGTCCACGATGCAGCCAGAATCTCGAAAAAATAAAAAAAGTAAAGTAGATCTCTGTCTTAGCTTTTCGAATCATTTTGATCACCTTAATTGGACTACTGTAAGAGAGAGATGCCCAGTTTACTAAAAGATGTCAAAACTGTCCAAAATTGCAAAGTAGCTCTATTTTGCATTTAGTGTCTCCAATTGCATCCTAGATCAAAATATAAGAATAATGAGTACATTTAGACATCAAATGAGCATAAAAGAGTAAACATTAAGGGATAAAAATATGATATTTTATGTTCTCACAAAATACCCCCATACTTAAATTTTGCTTGTCCTCGTGCAAAACTCTAATTTATTTTTCCAAAACGAAATCAATGTTGTAATGCGATTAATAAAGAACAAACAAGCTATTCAAAAATCATAACATATCATAAAAATATATTCTTAAACAACTTCAAATTACTTAATAAGCATTTTCACTTGAGAATGTAGTAAACTAAATAAGTAGACCCTCACGGAAATAAACACTCAACTCTCATGTGTTTGAAGGGTATGTATTTCAATTAAATTTATTCCAAGTAAATGATCTACCATAAGCTTGCATATATTCTCATTCTCCACCACTGGGATCACATGCATAACTCAAATCATAAGGATTTTTCATGGGTTGTAACGGGACTTAGGATCAAGGAGGAAAATATTTGGGAATGTAGCTCAAAAGCATCAAAACTAGTAGGAAAAAAATGAATCAACTTAAACTAAATATATAAGACATGTAAAATCAATCACTCTATTTTGCAACTTCTTTAATTTGGCTTTTAAAGCATTTAAACTATGTAAAACCACTTCCACCCCCCTTTTTTCTTTCTTTCTTTTTTTGATTTTTTTTTCTTTTTTTTTGCCCTTTTTTCTTTTTCTTTTTTTAGACAATGATGGAACTCAAAAATTTGAGGATTAATATATATTCCATTTTGTTGGTTGTAGCCATACCACAAATTCAGACACCCCCACACTTATTTTTTTCACACCCATACATATCATAATGCTCTACTAGCTTTACGGTTTGGGTAAAGATATTCTTTTTTTAGGTGTAAAGCTTGTAATGTTGGTTAAAAAAATAAAGCAATAAGGCTCAAAGGGGTTCAACAAAAGAAAATAATAATTACAATGTAAACTATTTGGCTTTATGTAGCTTATAACAAAGAGGACCTTAATCATGTTCACGTAGGCATGTGTCAATGTGACCTCGAAGAGAATCAAAGCAAGTTCTAGAGAAACAAATCCATGGAACAATATCTCTCATGAAAGAAAATAGTGAAACTGATGCGTCAATCTAAAGGCTCAAAACCTCACCGGCTTTTGTCTACAAAATTAGTCACTACCATCCTTAATGTAAATAACTAGACTAATTAATTCTAAGTTGAAAGAGTACTTATCCAATCATATTATGAAATTTGTTAAGCTTAATTGAATCTTGCTCATGACATAAACAACCAAAAGTTATTAAAACCCACAACAACAAAACTCTTTTTTTTATTTTTATTATAAATAATTTTTTTTAAAACCACGCATGTTTATTTTTCATAATTAAAAAAAATAGATTTAAAACAAAAAAAAATCTTCTCTCCCACACTTTAAAACTGACATTGTCCCCAATGTAAGGTTAAATGCAAAGAAAATACAAAAATAACCAAAAATAAAAATACAAGAATAAAAATAAACTCCTCTTGGGTTGCCTCCCAAGCAGCGCCTTTGTTTAATATTGTCGTTGGCTCGACTCTATGCACACTTGACGTAACTAGGCAGGGGCTTCAAGTCTAAAGTAAAGGCCTACAAAACAGAGGGTAAAGGCATCTTGTCAGAATTGGCAACGAAATATATGGAACGTTACATGACTATTGTACTTTTGGAAGATCGTTCAACGCTGTAATAATTTCTTGTAAGTTAGTAATCAAAGCTAACTCATCTTATTTCTCAAATTGCTCACTAATGGCAAATTTTACTCCATCTTTTCCATTAACTTTAAAAACTTCTTTTACATAGGTACTACATCTTCATTAGGAATGTTTGTGTCTACAACGATATTTTTCTCTTCTTCTTGTTTTGACGATACAGGTGGTTCTTTTTCTGGAATGTCAACCTCTTTACCACTTCTCAAAACGATTGAACTTGTAGTTTCTTTTGGATTTACTATCGTTTGAGATGATAATTTCTCCAAACTTTGTACCTTTAGCTTATTAATTGCAGTTGTCATTTGGCTCATTTGATTGTTCAAACTTTGGATACTAGCCCTCTTCTCATGCTGAAATTACAAGATATTAATGGCAAGAGACTTAACAATATATTCTAAAGACATACCAGAATTAGAAGTTTGGCTCGGTTGTTGTTTAGGGGGATATGGCTGCTTGTACTGTTGGTAACTTGAACAATTTTGATTGGCGGGCTGATTTGATTGTGGATTCCCGTAGTTAAAATTGGAATGATCTCTCTATCCAAGGTTGTACGTGTTTAAATAGGGATCATACTTCATTTGTGGTTCTCTAGGAAAACCACATGCTGTATTCACTTGTTCATTTGGTTCTTCTTGAAGAGTTGGGCACATATCGGTTGGATGCCTTACTACCGAACAAATCCCACAAGACTTTGCTGTTTGCATATAACCTACAACCATTTGTTGAACAAGAGAAGTTAAACTAGAAAATTTTTGTTCAAGAGAAGAAATATTTACCTCATTAGCATGCCAAGATGAAGGATCTAGCCAAGTGCCAAAATGTTGAGAATTTGTCGCAATGTCATGTTACCGAACATTTTTGTTGTTGCTATTAAACAGAAAATTATTTAATTAAAGAAAGAAATAAAGATAAAAAATTCACAAAAATCAACTAAAACTACTTCCCGGCAACGACACCAAAATTTGGCGTGCTGTCGTAGGCACCCAAAAATAAAAACCTTATACTCTTGGAAATATAGTAGTATAAATAGGGATCGTTTCCACGGAAAGTAATTAGCTTATTTATGTGCTATGTGAATAATGATTGGTGGAATTGAATATAATGAAAGCAAATTAAGAAGAGCAAGTAGAATATCAAAAGAAATCAAAATAATAAACATTGTTATTAGTCAACGTCTACAATCGAAATTTTAAAACTGATTATAGATGCAAACATATATTGAAATATACTCTGAATATTCATCGTTGGAATTATTTTTCTATCTTCTTTAGCCACAGTTAATTTAAAACAAGCGATCTAATTAACCTTAACTACTAAACAACCTTAGACAAGTCCAAAAGGTTTAATCTAGTAGCATATTAAACTCAATCAGATCGATGAAGCAAAACAACACAAGCACAATAAGTTGTATTTAATTTAGTCGATTGTTTTCCTCCGAGATCTAACAATTTCCAAAGCAGCAAATCATTAAATGTTGGTTCCTTCACAAATTAGAGGTATCAAACAATTACGAATTCGATTTCTAATTTAGCATTAGATTGTCAAGAATAAAAAACTAGTATGCATCCTAGCCATTAAACAAGATAATCATGGAAATATGCATAAGAAAACATTCGATACTCAATACACAAATCAAACATATCAACACTAATTAGATCTCACAAGTTTTTATTGATTCTGAGGCTTCTGTTTTTTTCGACCAATAAGACTTTAGCCACACATGTTCATAAAAATTTCAAAAGAAAGGTTGGAGAAGAATGAGAAGAGTGGTATGTAGTGTTTCTCTTTTTTTTTTTCCTGATTTTCACCCCTTTTATAAACTCTAAATAGTTGTTTGAAGTCCACAATATCTTCCCATAAATCCTCTACAAGTTACAACACTTCCAAACGAAAAAATAAAATCATAGAACAAGTAGAAAAATTGTTAATTCAGCTCCAATTTTTGTACATAGCATAGTTGACTCAACTACAAGCCTAATTTGATCTATGATGCAGACAAAATCTCGAAAAAATTAAAACAACAAAGTTGTAGATCTCTATCTTAGCTTTCCGAATCATTATGAATAATCTTAATTGGATTTCGGGTGAGAGAGATGTGCCCAGTTTACTAAAAGATGTCAAAACTGTCCAGAATTGCCAATTAGCTCCATTTTGTATTTAGCATCTCCAATTGCATCCTAGATCAAAATATAAGAATAATGAGTAATGAGTACTTTTAGATTCAAATGAGCATAAAGTAATAAATATTAAGGGATAAAAATATGATATTTTATGTTCTTATCAAGATACAATGTAAAGAGCTCAAGTCGTAGTGTACTTGCTTTAATCCAATAGTGATGATCACTCTAGTCCACCTAGAAAAACAATATTTAGGTGTTAGGTTCTAAATCAAAATAGGTCCGACACCTAAACTCTTTGTTTATTTGGAACTTTCTAGAAATTCTATAACTAATCTTAATTTCTAACCAACTTTATTATTACTAACTAATTCTTGAATTGCTAACTAGCACTCTAGCTAATTAATTACTAACCAATCTATTGCATACTAATCTTCCTAAATTTATTTTCTTTTTCTAGATTTCCTAAAAATACCAAACCCCAGCCCAACATGGCTCAATCCAGACCCAGCAACCCGATCGACTCTGGATCAAACAATCCCGATCAAAACCCATTAACCAAGAACCTGATAACAGTTCAAAAACCCACGCCTAAATTTTATCCGCTATACTGTCCATAACCAACACGTACTGGACATAAATTCCATACCCAAACTTGTGTCAATTTCCTATGACACGAGTTTTGTGTCATCACTGGACACAACATTAGTTTTCCCTAAAATCCAGAACAAAAACAGAATTTAAAAAGAGAGAACAGCGAAAGAAATCATACTTGTCCTCAACGTGTCGACACGGTACTCTCGTATCTGTATCTGTATCTGTATCGAACAAAATGATTCCCGAATGCTCCTCTGGAGCAAACAGTAGAGCACCTGGTGCTCAAGAACAGAGGAAGGGCCATAAGTTTGATTCATAATTCTTAGCTGACTTTGATGAAATCGAAAATGAATTAGAACAAGAATTGATCAATCAAAAACCATAATTGATCAAAACAATTCCAAAAATCGAATTAAGTATCATCTATTGATCAAAATTGATAAAAGAAAAACACAAAACGAACTCGATCAAATGTTTGATGATCAAGAATAGAAAGATGAGTTCGAATCAACCGATCGAAACTTAGATCGATCAATCGATCTTGATTTTGAATTGAAAATTCAATACTCGGATCGATCGAATCGATCAAAATCAATCAATTCAAAATCAAAATCGATTACAGAAAAGAAGAAGAACGAGGAACACTCACCGATCACTGTCGATTCGCTGTGCCTTGCCTCGACGTCGTCACGTCGCTGCTTCGGCTCCAGATCGCCACCACGAGAAACGAGTCACCATTGATCCCGCCTCGTCACTCGCTGAGAACCACCGGTGCGTCGCCGAGGAAGACTCACCGAGCCTCTCGCAGGTGGATTGCTACCCGTTGGAGTAGAAAAAGGATTTCCACCGAAGATGTCACCATGGCTCGAGCTCTGATCCACGCGCGGAGAGGAGTGAAGATGGATTTCTGAGCTCTTTGAATCCACATAAATGGTGGTTATGCAAATGGCACTGAGCTGTGTGGGTGAATGGAACAGTGATGGGTTTGGTACGGTGGACTGTGGGCTAGACTGAAAATGAAAGAATGAAAAATAATTTGGAATGTGAATGAAGAAATTTTAAGAGGTTTATATAGAATGGAAGAAATCCTAGATCCTCCAAATTAAGAACATGCCTAATAACTTCTTGTAAAATATCTAGCACTTCTAGTTTATTATGAATATGCCATGCCCTTTTTGTAAATTCCCATTATTGCCCTAGAATTAATACTAAGCTATTTTCTCTTTTAGGAAATCATTTAGGAAAAATATATCGAGTTTTGAAAATAAAAAAAATCAAAATTTTAGGATTTTCGAGAACGATGGTTACAACAGAGCAATTAATTATCTTATCAAGTCTGGAGTCATTATTGTAATTGATGTTCGGAGCCAGGAGAATCTGGCGGATCCGTTCACCAAGGGCCTCAAGCGCCAGCTAGTTGAGGACACAACAAGAAAAATAGGGTTGAAGACGTTATGATATTGTGTCTTTGTAATTCTACTATAAAGTTTTATGCTATTAGTTTAAAAAAGAAATCTACTAGGCATCTAGCTTTTGGTTCAAAGAAGAATCATTGACAAGGAGAATATAAAGGACAATCGGTAGTCATTTGAGACATTAAGGGGATACAAACCTAGAACTACTGTTGTCTACTATTTATTCTTGGAATAGAACCAGTCCTATTGGAGGATGACCATGGGCCTTATAAAGTTCTCGGATATTTTGAATGTTCGGCATACTTTACAGAAAGCACGGGTGGCTCGACACCACAAAGGGGATGGTACCCCCATGCTACAGTGGTGTGACACCACGATGAGGTAAGAGCCTCAGCCTTGGGCCATGTCATAGAGACAGTAGCACCGTACATAGGTAGGTAGCCTAATGCCAAACATGTGGAGAGTAGTAGGACAATACTACAAATGATCTCATGCTATAGTGGAGCGACACTACTAAGAGGTTGTAGACCTCGGCTTCGGGCCATGTCTTAGCGGTGTAGCACTGCAAAGGAGCGCAAGACTTCATGATGGGTAGTACAGCACTATAAAGATGCCTGTGACCTCATGCTATTGTAGCATGACACCACCAAGAGGTTGCAGACCTCGGCTTTGGGCAATGTTATAGCGGTGTAGCACCACAAGAAAGTGCAAGGCTTCATGTTGAGAAATTTTAAACTCTCTGAAAGAACTCACCTAAGTGTATGGAAAGAGATGTAGGTTATCTCTTAAGGGTAAACTTGTAGACACCCAAGATACGTACACCGAGACCAGGTCAACATAGGGCCTTTAACGTATGGCTCGAGACACAGCTGTTGTCATTGTGTGAGTGGAAAGAATTACAGCTTTGGTGCATAATTTAAGGCTTAGTCCATTCTTGTATCATATTGTTATTTGACCCATGCGGGAAGATTAAATTTGTAAGCGACATTTATCATAATGCATGATGGACAATCACTGTGGCGAATGCTCAACCCAAATATACTGAGATATATGAGGGATTATTGGAATTTTTCCTTTATTTTTGAGATGTTTTTCTCTCTCAAGGCTAAATAAAAGTCCCATATTGGAAAATACTCCAAGTAGGTATCTCAATATAATACTATGCTTCGTGTTGAGGTATGCACATGGGGTTGTGGCCCAAGCGGGTGCCACGTGGGATGTTTTTATAGTAGGATTAAGGCTAAACTCCTCAAGAAAGTATTTATGCTTTTCGTCACACTCTTGGAAAAATTCTCTTAGGAGCTAAGCCCCGAAGTGGCTTAGCAACTCGGACTCAGACTTGGACTCAGGCTCAAGGAAGCAAAGTGGCACTTTGATGGCGCACTTTGCACTTAGCATGGCATTTATGCACATATGGTGCGCTCGTGCGCTCGTTTTATGTGCGAGTTTTTGCACGGGTGCATGCACGGGCGGTGAGCGGGCTATGCGTGTATGCGTGTCTATGTGAATGCGCACATGCACTACTACACTATTGTACACATGCGTGTTTGAGCCACTGCGCTACTGGTTCTATGCATGCATGAGCAACTGCGGCTGTGTTGCTACGTGCATATACGTATACAGCTGGTTGGGCGCATATCTCCGCTGATTCTGGGATTTAAACAGTTATAGAAAGATTGAATCAATTATTTAGATCCAATTTTTATGTGATTTAAATTTAATTGATTCCTGTCTTTCCGTAATTAGTTGGTGGCCATAATTAGGGTTAGGGTTTCATTCCAATTCTATAAATACTCTCTTCATGCCTCCATTGAGGACTTACTTTAAAATTTAGAGATAAAGAGAGTATCGTACTGCAG
The DNA here is from genome assembly GCA_036927795.1 of Iris macrosiphon. NCBI lineage: Eukaryota > Viridiplantae > Streptophyta > Magnoliopsida > Asparagales > Iridaceae > Iris > Iris macrosiphon. The sequence continues at coordinate 62,840,110 of JAYESA010000010.1, forward strand.
GAGTCCAGGAGTTCGTGCGAGTCGGTGCAGAGGTGACAGTGAGCATTCCAGAAGTTCTCTTCAGAACTTTCTGGTTTTTGGGAGTAGATCGTGTGGAAAAAAATCTTGCTTTGATCAACGGTGATCCTTATCACCCCAGCAAGCCATTCTTCCTGTCATCTTCTTCTACTTCTCTTCTTCTAAAGTTGTAGTTTATTTTGTTCCAATTGCAACTATGTTTACAAGAAAGAACATGATTTTAATGTTAAGTTTTGTAATCCATAAAAAGTTGTAAGAGTTTTATTATAGTTCTTCATTGGAATCGAGGTATTTAGAGGGCAAACTTGTTTGCGTGAACTTCTAGATTCTCGACTACAACTTCAAGATCAAACTGAGGGTAGACTGTGAAGTTTACTGAACCTCTATTTTTTGTCTTTGTACTTCCATCTTTTGATCAGCCTCGAGAATATATATATATATATATATACCCGCCCCCGGAACCCTGTCCCTACTACACCATCAGATCGGGGGGCTTGTGTGGGGCCCATACGATCTGACTGTTGGGAGCGACGGGGCTCCCACGGGGTTCTGCAAGAGGAGCTCTAGATCCTCTCCCATATATATATATATATATATATATATATATTATAGGAACCGTGTATGAAAACTCTAGATGGGGGTGAATAGAGTTTGTGTATGCAGTGGAATAAAATTACCTGTTAAAAACTATGTGTCGTATAATTAGTAATCAACTACTAATTGTAAGTGAAGCAGATATATAAAACAGGTGTAGCTAGCAAGATAGATAAATATATGTAGTTGAGTTTAGAAGAGAGCAAACGAAACACCAAGATTTTATCCTGGTTTCCCTCTGAGAGGACTACTCCCGGCCCGAAAACTCTTGCTCGGAGTTGTATCCACTATAATCACCAATAGTGAATCACAAGCTTTGATCCGAACGCTCGCCACTTCTTACAACCATGAGATTTGATCCCAAGTCTCGCAACTTCACACACGTGGGTTTGATACGAAGAGCATGCAGGCTTCAAACAGAAGAGGGGCTTGATGAACCAAGCTATTACAACTCAAACAACTTCTAACCGAGATCGCATTTGGCACTAGGAAGATGATGAGTTAATGTTGGAGATAGAAAAGTTTAGGCTCAGAGTATTGCTCACAATAGGATAGAAAGATGTAGAATTGGATTATATTGGATTATTTAAAATATGGGAATTTTAATCCTATTTATAGGATATTAGCAAACAGAATTCGGCCAGAGTTTGGATATGTTTTAATTCAAAATTTCAAACGTTAGGCCAAGAAATCAGGGGTATAATAATTGGGTTGATTTCATACTATATAGGTGATCGAGTTTGGTCCGAGATCGGCACAAATTCGGTCCGAGTTTGGTTGCCTATTCTATTAAGATTTGAGTATGAATTTGGACTGGTTTGGTGGATAGGTTCGATATTTTATTTGAGTTGACTGGGTAATCTTCCTGAGATAGGTATTTGTGGGTGGACATGTATTTCAAATTGCCAGTGCCATTCGACTTACATCAATTCTAAACTCAATAAATAAAATATTATATTTGATGAAAAGATTACACACACGAGATCCAGAGGCTGGTGCAGATGTCTGTCTTTAGCAGTTATGGAGTTTCATCTCAGTCGCTTTACTTCGCATCTAGTATCTGCTTCTTTGTATTTAGTTCTGATGTTTGTCGATTATCAGAATCAGGTTGACCATGATCACTTTGTGTCAACAATCTCCCCCATTATGATAATTGACAAAACTATACCAAAATACAAATTGATGTATCCTTGATATAGTATTTGATATGAGCTTTTGAAATAGAATAGCTCCCCCGTAAGAAGATATTTCCTTTGAATATGTACTGAGTCAAACCACATGTAACCTGTTATTTCTTTATAGCGAGTATGAGTATCGCAAATATCATCACAAAAATATTATCACAGTCCAACTATCATTATCATAATACTATTTATCATTTGTTAGTATTATCAGATCATTCATATTCATATTCATATTTTTATTTGGTCATTTCTTCCCCTCTGCCATTATATCATAGGAGGAAGTCATAGCTTTCCCGAAAAGAATGACCAGGATGATGAAAACAAAAGTAAATACACCATATTACAAGACAACATATGTAATTTATTCAAAAATATAGTGCAGATAAACTAATTACACAAAGATCATATTTCAAGACAATATAAATGAAAGTCTCTAAATACAAAGTATCGCAAATATCACAAATAACATAGAGAGTTTAAGAATAGATCATAGATATTTCTATACACTGAAATAATAAAAGTCCATATAGAAGAAAATAAAAAAAAAGTGATAATCTCCTGAGCGGTCAAAGATCATCATCAGCAGGCGAGTGATCATCAAAATAAGCTTCAGTAGGATCAAAGTACTGCTGGGCAAAAGGGTCGTCGATCCGGTAGCCTGGGTGAGAGTGATCACGAGCAACTGGATATGGTGTGGTAGGATGATGAGCATGATGGTAATAAAGATCCGTAATGGAGTTGGCCAATGTACGGGCTTGAATGGTGGTGCGATATGCCTAGTTGCAAAAATAAGTAATGATCATCTTGTTCTGCTCTTGGTGCTGAGCAGCTAACATCTTATTTTGTAACCTAAACTGCTCGCAGAACATCTCTTGGATGGAATCCAAGGAAGCAGGATGTGTAGAGGAGGATGGTGCAGTAAGAGCTGGGGCTGGAGGAGTAGGGACAACTGGGTCGACAGGCACATCAGAATCATATCCAGAGGAGTCATCCTCATCAGAAGGAGGAAAAGTAGGATGTGTCCTGCGGGCTTTGGTTAGGTAGGTCGGCTTTGACAGAAAGGTGGGTTCTTCCATTGGAATATGAAAGTGATCAAAGATGATAGGTAAGTACATATAGCATATGAAAGTTAGCACAGGGGCTTGTAATAATTTATCATCTATTTGATCATAGTCTTAGGGAGGCTAAAAGGAGTGGAGGAATATAAGTGATACAGGGCTGGCATCTCTTGATAAGTAACCTCGTCCTTTGAGGTTTGCTTGGGCAGAATAATAGAGTAGATGATATAATGAAGTTCGTAAAAGTATTGGTTAAGGTAGTGAACACGAAACTTCCCGTCGGGATAGGGGTAAGGAGCACACAAAATATCTTTAAAAGAATCAAAAGTTATGTCATCCATAAAATTAAGTTGATCGATTGTAACTAGGTCTTCACTCTAATTTGGGATCTTGAGAATTTTGTCCAAAGTTGTATCATTAAACTCAATGTCTATCCCATCGACTATTGATGAGATAGTCTCTTGGTCATGGGATAGGTTACAGTATAACATTCAAATAGATGGGTCTCCTAGTAGTGACTAGGCGATGAAGACAAAATTATACAAGTTTGGGTTTTTGGGCATGGAACACCGTAAAATTTATGGGATTGCCTTTACAAATGTTCCTTTCCAAAAAAATTTCAAACCAAGAATTAGAGTTTTCAAGAGATGTAAATATGAAATCATCATATTCTTCCGGAGGTGGCATTGATGGAGAAAATAGAGAATGTTGAGTGTCCTCTAAGGGAGGATGAGAAGAGAAGGCTTCTCCAGTCTTTCTTTTTTTCTTAGAGAATTTTGGAGCCATAGATTGAGAGAGAAGGAGAGAAGTATACCTAAAAAAAAATGAGAGAATGTAGTGGAGAACCTTGAGAAATCCCTAGATCCAAGAGTTTGAAGGAAGAGGACTTTTGGAGAGAGAGAGAGAGAGAGAGAGAGAGAGAGAGAGAGAGAGAGAGAGAGAGATCAAGAGGCTAGGGTTAGGGTTTTGACATGGAAGAGGGGTTTTCGGTTTGGAAGATGGAAGGATTAAGGAGAATGGGCTATATAAGTTCAAAACCCGAGAGCTGCTGCTGTCTGTAACACTTAGACCGAGTTTGGACCGAACATTGCCCGGGTTCTGTCCTTCATAGATCTCATAAAATAAATGCTTCTGATGAGTATGGTTCATAAATATAGAGATATTCTATAATGTCAGCTAAATATTTCTTCAATAATGGTAGCTGTCATACTATATAATTAAGAGTATATAACAGTCATTTGATATTAGTTGTTATTACCGTAAAATAGTGTACAAGAAGAATCCAGGATATTTATATAAAACAAAAAGATTTTATAAATATTTGCATGTGTTTCTTTGTGCATCATTGCTCAATAAAGTTTCAAATACCATAAATTAGCTGTAGGGGCCGGATCCCAGCTAGCGGTGGTCCGAAGACACTTAAATACCGTGTTGCTTAAGGTTGTTTACACCTTGGTGACATAAGGGCCCTTTCGGCTTACATCCAAGATAGTTTTAACTTTTAGAACATAGAATGACAAAGAGTCTTTGATAAATGTTTTTTCATACAAAGTCAAGAATAAAAAACTTCAATATGGATTTATGCAAATAAATTATGATAGTTAATAGCTTGACCAAGGAATCTGAATAAGTGTAAATTGATAAACATAGTTGTAGCATGTTACCAAATGACTTTATTATTCATGTTTATGTTTGTGCAATTGCCATGAAGATGTCCTTTGCAGCTTTTTGCAATCACCAACTTACTCCTTTATTTTATTTCTCGCCATAAAGTGTTCCACCTATATGAGTAGATAAAGACTTTGGTATCTAGGATTTGGATCCACAATGATTATTTTTGGGAACCCAAATAAACATATGCAAGTTTACCATTTTTTGAGCTTTGCACAAGTGAGAGGTGTGTCCTTTCAAACCGTAGTAGTGACATGTAATAGAACTGTTTGAGTTTGAAACTGGTGCGTGAATATGGTGTGTGACATAAATTTTTTTTGTGATCTAGTGTAGATAAAAGCATGATTGTGTGATTTACTAATCATCTTGTTACCCTTTTGTGAGTATCTTGTGTTGGTAAACTTTTGTTTAGTCACGTGTTGTACATGTTTCATGCTAGATTGAGCAGTAGGTTTCATGACCTGTTTACCTAATCTGTTTTCTAACTTTTTAGAGCTTGCAAGTAATTCATCATATTTAGCAGTAAGAGCATCAAATTTAAGTGAGGTATTAGAGTACTTCTCCTTCTCCTGTTTTAAGTCCTCCTTAAGTTTAGCATTTTCTTGATTGCTTTCATCAAAGCAGTCAAGAGCTTCTTGTAAGCTAAGCTTAAGTTTGGAGATTTTAATAGAGTCATCATAAGAGGAGTTTTCTCTAGCTTCCTTAAGTAAACAAATGAGCTGCTCATTCTTAAGCTGATAAGATTTGATATCCTTTCAAGATTGATTCTAATTATTCCTAGGCTTCTTGAAGTTTTCGAATAAATCATTAGAAGCATCAGATAATTCATCATAGGAAAATTATTTGACTAATGAATCATCTTTTACCTTGTTTACCATTAAGCATAAGTCTGCCGTATGTCGAGATTTTTCGTCATTCTAGCACTTACTACTCTTATTTGTTATTAGAATTTCAATTTGGCATAAGCTTGTGTAGAAGCATACAAAATCATGAAGGCCGCATAAAGGTTATACCCCCTCAAAAGAACAACCAAGCCGCAGAGAAGTCACATGCGGCCTGATCAAGCAAGAATCTAGAAGCCGCATAATACACTATATATGGCCTGATTGACAATAGAGCATGGGGGCTGCATAAAGACCCCCCTGACACAACATTTGATGTCTGTCAGACTTTCTGACACATCACTCATCACACTGAGATACTTCAAGACTTGTGAAGACGGCGACTCAAAAAAAGATGAAAAGTCATATCAACTCATTAATAGCCTCGTCAGACGAACCTGTGCCACGTGCTCATGCGACTACATGCCCATGCAGCCTCATCATCAAGCGGCCAGTGTCCATTCGACCAAGGCCAAATGAGAGCACGTATGCGGCTATAAGACCCATGCGGCCAGAGTGTCAATCCGACCAAGGCCAATCGAGAGCACGTATGTGGCCGAAATGGCCAGAGTGTCCATCCGACCAAAGGCCAAACGAGAGCACTATACAGCTATAAAACCCATGTGGCCTCGCCATTATACTGCCATTGTATCCATCCGACCAAGTTTAAACGAGAGCCCACATGCGGCTATAAGACCCATGCAACCTCGCCATCATGCGGCCATAGTATCCATCCGACCAAGGCCAAGCTAGAGCCTATATACGGCCATGACGCTATGCGGCCATGACGCTATGCAACCATGACGCTATGCCACTCTCTATTTACTGGATCTTTTCTGTTACAACTGAAGAAGATTTCTCGCACGATCAGTGCTGACTACGTGTCCAGCTGACCAAGTCACGCACGCAACGGGTTGAAAATAATCCCGAGATCTCTTCAACAACATATAATAACCAAGACCACGTGACAATATGACCATGGAATGCGGCTACAGTTACAACCATATTCTGTTGAAGGAGTCCCCTGCAACCACCAAACAGGAGCATATATAGCACCTATAACCCATCAACATGATGTCTATAAATAGGAGCAGCTTGGACGTCCCAAAGTCTAGCTTTTTCTTCTTTAGAGAGAGACCATACCCTCCGAGAGAGCTATGTACGTGCACACTAGCTCGAGAGAGAGAGAGAGAGAAGAGAATAGAGCATCCTCATTCCCTCATCAGACCGTCAATGGAGTAAAGGAGCTGCCACAACGCTCTTTGTCCATCATCATACTACCCAAATTAAAAATTGTACTTAAATCTTCTACTTAGAATTTCTCTGTATATTTGTTTGTTATTAAACGAAAAGTGTACCAAATCTCACTTGTAATGGTGAACAAAATGACGACTTTGCTGGGGACAAACTTATCCTCTGATGAGAAGACAGTAACGCAGTCTGACGCGGCCAAAGTAGGATCTATCCAGAGGATGCTGGTGGTGCGCTTTGACCAACAAGCATTCGAGAAAATATGTTCTGGGGACAGTGCGAGTCCTTCTCCAAGGCTAGCAAAGCCTAAGAAGACCAGCAGAACATGGGTTACAAAGGCCGCTGTATCTCTAACCGTGAAGCGTGCTCTCCTCGCCTCTCTCTCTGCTGCAGGGACCACACATCATATGTCCACTGCTTATGCGATAACCCCTTCCTATAAGAAGGGTGCTCAGTACCTGAAGACCCGCAAGACATGGGTTACAAAGGCCACTGTGCCTTACTATACCGCGGAGCGTACTCTCCCTGTCTCTCTCTCGGTCGCAGGGACTGCACATCATGCGTCCACCTATCATGCGATAGCCTCCTCGGACGAGGAATGTGCTCAACGTCCGAACTCTGGCAAAGGAAAATACTACGATGCCAGAAGTACAGGTGCTGAGGTATGTCCCATGTGGCCACAACAGAAGTCGCATAAATGGACAACCGCAGGCAAAAGTCCATATTGGCACTGATCGTCGATCGCATAGAAATGTCCACATGCGGCCACGACAGCCACATAAGTTCTATTTTCTATCAAATTTTATGTAGCGCTGACTCCATGCGCCTTGCTAAAAAAGGGGAAGACGTGAACTTGGACTCTTTCTACTACGCACCGGCGCGTGCTAGGACAAAAATGTCTAGGGCAATGCGAGCTCGTCAAGCTCAAGAAATTTCTCATTCGATCGACCGTTAGCAGACGTTGCTTACTATGGGTGCCCCTGAAGGAAAGTCGTAAAAAACTGGCCCACACGTCCAGCCCGCAGTAGCAATCGGACAGAGTCGGTCTAAACAGTCTTCCGTTGGCTACTTGGGGTGAGTTCTTATATGAACCCCAGACCAGGAAGCAAAATCAACACCTACATGCCCATGTGCTCGGTCTACCCGGGCTCATAAAAAGGGTGCAGAGGTGAGTCAGCCTTCGATTGACTTGCGCAACGTGACCAACCACAAGCACAAAGCGAGGGAAACGACCACGGCATACGAAGTATCCTCCCTAGGATATCATTGTGCCAACATTATCATCAACTGTTGTTGTGCCAAAGTAGCAGTACCTGTAGAAAGGCAATTGGCATTCCAGTGGCTGCAACCAAGAGCACCCACCCGGTTGCAACCCGGAGAATATGTGCATGTACCGGAGAAAGAGGAGCTTCCCTTTGCCTTATGCTATTCTACTCGAAAGGCCTCCTCTATAAGGGAAAGTCAGAGGTCCAGCACCTCCAGTCCATCGCTCTCGGCCGGTAGGTCAAAGAGACAGGCCCAAGGGGGACAGGTAGTAAAAGGTATTTTCTTGGGGACCCGTTCAAAGAAGAAACTGTCAGCCACTGGGGCTATTTCTTCCTCAGGACCCTAGGTGGCTACGCATACTAGGGGTGGTAATCCCCCAGACCTCTATAACAATCTCGCCTTCTATGAAGACAGTGATTCCCTGAGAATATATGCCAAGATCCTCGGGGGGTCGTCAAGAGGATGCAGCTTCCTATGATGGGGTAGTGTTCCCTCCTGGTCGAATGAGGATACGGCCCTACTAACTTTCCCGGATGACTACTCTCTACAAGAGTCTGAGGCAAAAAGCGCGACGTCCGTCGTCCCATCCATTTCTTCCCATATGAGAATAACATACATAGCCGGAGACGATCACGAGAGCCCCAATGATCGACAGCACCTCGAGATCCTCGAAACCATGATGCAGACCATGAGTGCATTAATATAGGCCTTGACCCAGACAATGCTGGAGATCAAGACAAATATAACTTCACCAGCAGCAAGGTCCTCTGGCCAAGCAAGCCTGGACCCTGGGACAAACGGGGATTCAAACGCAACTGCTCCACCCGCGGGAGACAATCATCCCCTTCCCGGATCATCCGCTCCTTCCTCAGTTGATGAAGCTTGGGAAGCAATACGGGAGGTGCGAGAACTCCGAGCCCGTCTAGACTCTATATGCAATCGGGACTCGCTATGCGAGCTTGGGATCCGATAACCGTACCCCCTTAAATGGAGAGTCGTACCGTATCCGCCCAAGTACAAGCCCTTCAACTTGACTCAATTTGATGAAAATAAATCTCCTCGTCAATTCATGAGTTACTTTGAGACGGCGACGGGATATTTGCCTTGCAACAACGCCCTCTTAACCAACCTCTTTGTCGGGGCACTGTCTGGAATAACTTTCGACTGGTTCTGTAGCCTCCAGGATAACTGCATTTCGTCGTTCGACGACCTCAAGGGACTTTTTCTCGCTCGGTTCAAAGACGAGAGAAATGACATAACAATGTCCTCTTTAATGGACATCACACAAAGGGAGAAGGAGTCTGTACGTGACTATATCGACCGGTACAGGCAAGCAGCACTAAAGTTGTCCCCCGGTAACCCTGAGTCCACGCTGATGGACTCCTACCGGAGAAATCTCCTGCCCACCGTTAGGCTCTGGATGGGCGACTCTCAGTTTAAAGATTGGATAGCATTCATCGTAAATATTGTCGGTGCTGAGAAGAACGTGAAAGACGTCTGTCTCTTAGGCATATAGATCCCCATTGCCGATTATAGGAGAAAATGTCCCTACAACAACAATAACAATGGCGGCAACAACTCCCAGGATTACAAGGGGAAACAGGCTCTGGTCGCTAATATAACCAAAAAGCCCGAGCAAAAGCCCATCGAGGTTCCAAAGCCGAAGAAAACTTATTTCTTCGAGGATGATGATGTCATGGCAATCTTTGACGTACTGATGCAGGGAAACAAGCTTCGGCTCCTCGACGTTAAACGTTCTGTTGAGGCAGCCAAGATGAATAATTCAAAGTACTACCACTGCCATTGTTACGTCCACCATGCGACACGAGATTGCTACACCCTGAAGTGGTACATACAATATCTGCTCGAAACCAAGGCCCTCACCTTGGATTTTGATTATAAGACAGTTGCTGCAAACATGGTATCTCTCCAGTTTGGCAACTTCTTGACGACAGAAGCACAAGACGGAGTAATCCCAATTCTCCGAGAAATAATGGTGGTCGTCAATCTTCCACCATCTCGTGACCAAACAGCCAGGTTGATACTTCTCACTATGCCGCATGGGGAGTTCATGTGGGTTCATTCCGATCTTGCTCCAGAACCAATACAACAGACAACACCTTCTGCCACCAAGTCCAGAGGCAAGAAGTCCAAGTCCTACTACAAGGTTTTTCTTCCGTCCAAAGAAGCTATAGCAGAAATAATCAGGTCAGGCCTAGCATACCAACGAGAGTACGACATCCCTGATGATGGTGCACTCCCAATTGTTGCACCTGCAACATCTGATCTGGGTCCATCCCAGCCTCCAGCAACGGACAAGTCCAAGCAAAAAAAACTCGCTTCGATAAACCGCTGCACAAAGATATAACTCAGGGGCTGGAAAATCCCTACAACTTCGACATCTTGACCCAGCTCGCTAACACTCCAGTTAAGTTGTCTATATTCGAGCTTCTCTGAATCTCCAAAGACACTCGGGTTGGTCTTAGTGAGGCATTGCAAAAAATTGACACCTACCTGGCGCAGGTCAAGCTGCCAGCTGATGATCCTGTCGCATGCCCCCACTGCAATAATGTGATGGAGGCGATACCCAATATTACGTTCTCGCAACAAGATATATTGCTAAAGAACAATCGGCACGATCGCCCTCTGTATTACACAGGGTACATTGGTGCCATCAAGGTAGACCTGATACATATTGACCCTGGTTTGTCAATCAGTATCATCCGGGGGAGTCTGCTTTAGACCTTGGGCATCCCGATGCATCGCTTGGCAGCAACCAATACTGCCATCAGTGGCTTCAACACAGAAAGGAGCTACCCTATGGAGAAAATTTGATTAAAGTACCAGATCGGCCATCTAAAAATAGAGGTCACCTGCTACGTCATAAAAGTAGACGTATCCTACAACTTCATATTGGGATGCCCATGGATACATCAATACATGATTGTACCCTCAACCTTGCACCAGTTCTTGAAGTACGTGGACGATCACGGCATCGTCAAGACTAAATTTGTCGATATTGATCCATTCAAAGGGGTCGAGGCCTATTACTCTTACTCGATCCTCTACAAACAAGTCTACCAAGATGAATGTGGTAATGATGCCGACGATGAGACAGAGACCGGGACAACATCAAACGAGCCATTGGGAGTCTATCTCAAGGCACGCGTGCTCCCAACACAGCCCCTCCCCTCATGGTAAAACTGTGCAGAAAAATGCCTGAACCCCTGTTTGTTCGCCTCTGTAGGTCGAGTCGACTGCTGAAGGAAACTTCGGCACCCACTATAACTTTTGAACCTCTAGTGGTAAAGATGCACAAAAAACCTCCGAAGCCATCGCTCGCACTGGGGGTAGAGCTCGAAAAAGATGAGCCAGAGGAGTACGTAGCCACCCATGCTAATGTCCCTTCCCTCGACGATGTAATTCCGAAAGACGAGATACCTTATTTCAGCAATAAAGGACTATCTTTGATCTACTCGGAGGTTGCACATCTCAACGCACTGTATTCCCTTGAGCACGATCTGGGCCTACACTTGCATACACAGGTGACTACCACCTATGCAGCCAACCGATTCCTCTCTAGTCAGAAATCATATATCATAGTTCCAGCAAGAAAAAGAGGAGACAAACTCATCATCTTCAGCAGAGTAGAAAGTCCCCTAATCCTTCGTCCCAGAGGAACTGGAGCCAGAACTCGATGTCAAAAAGATACCATTTCACCGGTACAGTTCTCGAGGCAAGCACCTCATCCAGAAGATGGAGTACGATATGAAAGTTGCTAGGGGCTTGAACTACAGCAAAGGATGACAACTTTTTCTGCCACTGCGGGCTCCTGTAGGCAAGCCTAAGGATTACTACCATAAGACCAAGCATGGCTTATGGTACGTTATGCCTCCCACAACCCCCGAAGGCTTAGATGAAGAAGATGTGTTACACTCTCACTCTTCAGAATCTTTCTCTTGGGACTCTGACATCAACATTGGGGAGATTATCAAACAAACATTATCTACCAACATGGTGTCAGCTGGCCCTGAGAAAGACGATGGGGATCCACCTAAAATATTTGAAGTAGAATCGTGGACTCAACGTCTAGACGAACAATGGGAGATACAGTTCAAACAACGAGAACCTCCTACTACGGACGAGGTCGTACAAGTCAATCTGGGTGACGAATCCTCCCCTAAACCTATCTTCATTAGCAAGAGTCTGACTGATGAGGATCGAGAATCCCTGTTATAGCTCGTTAGAGAGTACATCGATGTCTTTTCCCTGGAGCTACGAAGATATGCCAAAATTGGACCCCCAAATCGGGTTAACAAGCTCAACATCTTGCCGAACGCTAAGCCAGTCAAGCAGCAGCAACGACGGTTCCGGCCGGACATTATTAACGACATCGAAGCTGAAGTCAACAAACTGCTAGCTAGTAGTTTCATCTGCTAAGAACAACATCTAGATTGGGTATCCAACATCGTGCCCGTCATAAAAAATAATAAGAAGATCCGGATCTGCATTGACTTCCGTGATCTAAATGCGACCTGCCCTTAGGACAAATTTTCCCTTCCGATCACAGACATAATGATCGACAACAGTTATGGATTTGAGCACATGTCCTTCATGGACGGGTTCTCATGATACAATTAAATTAAGATATTTTCTGACGACGAGAAGCATACATCATTCTGGACGCCGATAGGAGTGTACTGCTACACATTCTTGCCCTTCGGTCTAAAGAATGTAGGTATGATATACCAGCGAGCTATGAGAACCATATTCCGTGAACATCTATGGAAGACGGTCGAGTGTTACGTTGATGACATCACCGTCAAGAGTCTCTCCAAATATGATCACCTCCGGGACATGAAGACTGTGTTCAACCTTATGCGTGCGCACTAGCTCTAGATGAATCCCACCAAATCCTTTCTAGGAGTCTCCAGCGACAAGTTCCTGGGTTTTTTCATAACTTTGAAGGGTATCCACGTAGACCATGACAAGACTAAAGCAATCCTTGAAATGCGTCACCGAAGAACCTCAGATAACTTCGTGGCCTTCAAGGGAGACTGTCATATATCAAGAGGTTCATATCAAACCTCTTTGGACATTGTCAGCCGTTCTCTCAGCTTATGAAGAATGAAGTCTCCTTTGTATGGAACAAAGAATGCCAATGCGCCTTCGACGACATCAAATAGTACCTTATGAACCCTAAGTAATGGTGGCCCCCATGGTGGGAAAACCCTTCTTACTATATGTACAGGCAATAGATTACTCTTTCGGAGCTCTACTAGCCCAAAAGAGTGATGCAGGTCGAGAATAGGACATCTACTATCTTAGCAGCATGATGGCCGGCACAGAGCGCAGGTACAACTCCATCGAGAATGAGTGCCTCGCTCTGGTCTTCGCCATTCAGAAAACCAGGTATTATGTGGCAGGACAAACCATCCATGTGATCTTGCGAGTCAATCCTCTCAGGGTCCTTATGACTAAACCTGGAGTACTCAACTTTCGCCTAGCCATATGGGCAATACTGCTGTCACCATATGACATGGTATCCGTCCCACAAAAGGTGGTCAAAGGTCAGGCACTGGCAAATTTTCTGGCATCCCACCAGGTACCGAAAACCTTAAGGATCTACGAGCAGATCCCAGACAAGGTAGTTCGAAATCAAATAACCCAAATGTGACCACAAATATAGAAGCCGTCTGGCGAATATTCTTTGACAGTGCTTCAAGAGTAGGGCCCAAAGGCGATATCGTCGTTGGTGCCGGATAATATTGATTTCCTCGTATGATCGGGTCATAAATTGTGCTTACTTCCTGACAGAGCCATGCTCCAATAATATTGCAGAGTACAATGCTCTCATCATTGGCCTCCAACTCGCCAAACAAGTGGGGAGTTGACTACTTGTTGGCTTACGATGACTCCAAGTTGATAGTCAATCAAGTTCGAGGCGAGTAAAAAGTCTGGAATGAAGACTACCATGAAGTCACGCTTGGAATAATCTCTACCTTCGAGGGGTTCTTTATAGAGCACGTCCCTCAACTTCAAAATATTGAGGCTGACGCCCTGGCTGGTCTCGCAGCCTCTTTAGCTGTTCCAGTCAATACTCATGAACTGATCACCGTGGTCGGTCAAGAGCTGGTCTGCCTGAAGAATAACCTTTGTCTGTGCCTGAGCTACTCAGTAGAGATGAGCACCGACTCAAAATACTGGAGACTTCCATTCATCGACTACATAGTCTGTGAAATTATCCCGGAGAACCCAAAGGAAGCCACTTCCATCAGAAGATGTTCCCTCCAGTTCTATTATGATACGGCTACCAAAATATTGTATCGTCGCTTCTATAACGATCTTCTGCTATGATGCCTATCGAATACAGAAGCAAAAAAGGCTCTTTGCGAGGCTCACGATAGGGTTTACGGTGCCCATCAGTTCGAACCAAAGCTACAGGACCGTCTTTGGAGAATGGGTTACTATTGGCCGACAATGTTAGCAGATGCCGTTGACTACGCAAGGAAGTGCCAAGCGTGCCAAATCCATGCAAACTTTATCCACCAACCCTCGGAGTTCCAATACCCGAATGTTGCGTCCTGGCCTAGGGCATGGATATCATAGGACCGATCAGTCCACCTTCGTCTAAGGGACATCGATTTATCCTCACCATTATCGACTATATCTCCAAGTGGAAGGAAGTCATACAACTCATTGAGGTAAAAACATCAAACATGATCGGCTTTGTCAACTATCACGTCATATACCGCTTTGGCTTGCCACAAAGGATCATCCATGACAATGGTCCATAATTCGCAAGTCATACTTTCTATCAGTTTTGTGATAAAAATTGAATCCAGAACATAGTCGTTACTGCCTATAATCCAACAGCAAATTATCTGACAGAAGCTTTCAATAAGACCATCATAAAGCTACTCAAAAAGTTCATGTCATCCAACAAACGCGACTGGAATGAGAAGCTGGGTGAATATCTTTGGGCCTACTGCACAACGGTCCAGACACCTACTGGCAGCACGCCATTCTCTTTGGTCTACGGGAGCAAAGCAGTCTTTCCCCTCGAGGTCCAAATTCCCTCACTCCGAGTGGCCCTCTCCAATCAATTAACTGTCGACGACAATCACCGCCAACGACTATAACAGTTAGAAGCACTCGATGAGAAGTGTCTCTTAGCTCAATAAAATATTGAGCTATACCAAGCATGCCTCTCGAAAGCCATCAAGAAACGGGTGAATAAGAGGACCTAACAAGTGGGTGAACTCGTCTTGATAGTAAGAAGGCCTATGGTGATGACCCATAAGACGGTCGACAAGTTCTAACCCAAATGGGAAGGCCCGTTCGTCATAGAATTGGTATTCTCCAACGGCGCCAACTGATTAGCAAAATCTAATGGCGACTTCCTCATGATGCCCATCAACGGCAAATTCCTAAAAAAGTACTATATCTAAGGCTAGGCTGGTACTTCCCTATCCATATCAGGTTAACTAAGATGTACAATGTTTACACTCTCGGTTCTTCATCAACATTGAGTGCCTATGTACGACAATACCCTTTTTTATACAAATTATTGTAAAAGCCATTATCAGTATTCAGGATTCCTGGATACGCAACAGATAATGGATCCTTAAAAGCTCCCCAGCGGAGAAGTCTCCAGGTCCACCTGCATACTCCCACAGTGACCTCTCAATCCAATCTTGTTTGACGCAAGCCATATTTATATTACCTCTGAGCTATCGTCCTAATGATCTCCCAGTGGAGAAAACCTCATGTCTATCTACATTCTTGGATAGACCACACCTAGCAAATCACTCCTCAGTGAGTTTCTCGGACATTGGTTCACGTCCATACTTTGAACTATCGTCCCAATATTTCTTTCTGGTCGAGTTTGCCATATCCATATTACCTCTGAGAAAACCTTTCGAGTTTGACTATCGATCATCATGTCTATATTATCTCTGGTATCGATTGTCATCTCACTTTAGCATCCGTACTTAACTCTAAGTACTCCAGCGGTGTTAAGACCATAAAATCTGCCATGTCCATATTACTTCTGGCAGGGCTTGTCTCAAAACTATTACTTGCATTCAAGTACGTAAGACTGGGTACGTATAATAAGTTGTGTATCTAGGATTCCAAGTGCTTGTCTCAAAACTATTACTTGCAGTCAGGTGCTTGAGAGACTTTGGGGACTCATCATCCGTTGCGTATCCAGGATTCTAGGATACAGGTGATGGGTTTTATGAGAATTTATAAAGAAGAGAAAAATGTTGCACATAGGTACTTATTGGGGATGAAGAACCAAGATTAATTTTTACATCTGGGTTGTCCCACTGGGGATTAGGGGAGTACAAGTCTAGTTTAGACGTAGTACTTCTTTTAGGAACTTGCCGTTTGATAGGCATCATGAGCAAGTCGCCGTTGGGTTTCACTAGCCGGTATGTGCCGTTGGGAAATATGGTTTCCAAAATGAACGGGTGTTTATGGTGATAAACGAAAGAAATATATAAGGACGAGGTTTATACGAAATTCGCTCTTTGGTTTACAAACAAGCTTGTACAATTAATCCTATACGAGGATGTCGAGTATAATTTTTTAATCTGGGTAAATATTGCTATAGGAGTCTGATCTGCGGTCGATCACTTTGTCCCTTGGACCACACGATGACGAAGAAGTGCCATAGAAGATAGAAAGCAGCTTCGAAGGTTGCAAAAGAGGGTGGATGCACGATGCCAAAGTCGTCGATCACTACTCTTTGCCTGAGCTCTGGATTCTTCTCTCTCCAAGATTCTTCGAATTCTCTCCAATCTCCAGTTTTTTTGACCTATCCTCGATCTTTTGACCTTTTCTTCGACCCTTTTCTTTGACCCTTTTCTTCGACCTCCGACCTCTGTCAAATAGAGGTCTTTATTTATGGAGTTTTAGTGACAGTGACCACTCAGTCGGCGTAGAAGCCGAGCCGTAGAAAGTATGGCACCTCTTTACGCGATGGTTACAATAACCGTTGCCTGCGTATAAATGATCTCCTGAATGAGCGTCTGACGCGTATCCCATTAAGAGACGATGCGTATAACTGCTGCGAAGATCACGGCATAAAAGCCACGTAGGTAGTTATCCTTCACGTAGAGAAGGTTGGCGTAGAAGCCAATAACCTGTCACTATGGCGTAGAAGCCAAAGAGTTATCAAACCGGCATAGAAGCCGAATAGGCGTAGAAGCCGAGCAGGCATAGAAGCCGAGTGGGCGTAGAAGCCGAGCGGGCATAGAAGCCGAGGGGGCGTGGAAGCCTGATGCGTAACGTGCCAGAGTGATGATATGGACGTCTTAGCCGGAATTACGGCTTTTGGAGATATAATCAAATCTCTTACATTAAATGCAGAGATCTGCCATTATCCTGCGCATTAAATGCAGAGGCGTGTCTCAAAGGCCTGCCACATTCTACGCATTAAATACAGAGGCGTGTCTTGAGGGTCTGTCATTATTCTGCGCATTAAATGCAGAGACGTGCCTCGAGCCCTGTACGAAGAGCAGCTTTTGACGTGGCAGCCTGTTTGTCTTCCGCAGAGCGTAAATAGCTCACATCTGCCTGTGTAAAACTAGGCAGCGTATTCCCTTGTATGCGTAAAAGCAGTTTATACCGAGGAGATGTCAGTAAACGACGGTTTTGGTGTCATTAATCAAATCTCTTGCATTAAATGCAGAGATCTGCCATCATCCTGCGCATTGAATGCAGAGGCGTGCCTCGAGGGTCTGCCATCATTTCAGCCATCGTCTGGGTAGCCGTGCAGTACTCTTTGTCAGGAGTCAGACGTCAGGTTCACTGCGTGATTTGACAGGTTCATTTCGGGGAATACGAAACGTTCCTCGTACACTTCAATGCTACATTAAAAGCGGATGAGTTTTATGCCGTAAAGGCGATATAGCACCCTTTTTACGCTCAAGCAGCCTGGACGTATTGAATTACGTGGATAGTCCTCGAGCTTTATATCGGGAAAGCTCTGTTTGTACGCCGATGGCTCTGAGTTTAGCTTTTTACGCTGCCCAGCATTAAAATGCTGCGTATAGCTACTCAGCGTATTTTTCATGCTTCTACAAGACCCCCTTCAAAGCTTTTAAATTCCTCGTAATTTGAAACGCTTTGAATGAAGCATGAAACGGTCAAGGCTGACTCGTTCTTCAAGGATGATTTCTTGGCGGATTCTTGGGGATCTGTTGGGACTCGGTGTGTTCTCTTTTGCCTATATAAAGGCTGAGGAGTTAACATGTTCTTCCCACATTCCCTTCACCACACAGAGATGATCGCCGGAGTTCGTCGGGTCGACTTGAGGAAGAAGAATACCATGTTCTTCCAGCATGTGAGGAGCCAAAAAAGAAGGCGTCTTTGAGCAAACATCATCTGCAATGATGGATCATGGAAGGATATCATAGCCTCCCTTGCTCGGGATAATCAGCAACTTCATATGGCGGTTTGTCCAGGAGAGAGGAAGGGTCGTATTAGACCACACAGCTTGCAAGCTGTAAATCTTCTCCTGATACTTTCGTGGACGAGAGCAGACAAACTGTAACTGCCGCCCTCGAGTATTGAGTTGGGTTTAATACCTCAACTCAATCTGTCATGGCGCTGGACACAGGAAAGCAGATTGACCCTGCTGTCCTGTATTTGAGGATGGGTCTAGGCCCAATTTTGTATCCTCCCGCCATTAATCATTTTCTTGTTCATCGACTGTGGAAGTCGATGAACTGCCATGGAAGAAGAGGAAGATCTCCACCAATACGAGAACCTGGCAGAACAGATTCTGGGGGTGGCCTTCCGATGAAGATGAGGAAATCCTTTGTAGACGGGATTTCCCTCATATGTAATCATGAAAATGAAGAAAAACCCCTTGTAGACAGGATTTCCCTCATATGTAATCATGATTTAATAAAATCGTCTTCTTCTGTGCATATGATTATCTTGCCATATATGTTGCTGTGATGAAGTCTGAATATGTATAGCTTCGACACGTCTGGTAGCTTTACGCCGACTCTGATAGAAAGAGTATTAGGTCCCGTCCTGTCTTTTACGCATAACTAAGGATGCGCAGAAAGCCGCTTTAGCATTTAAGTCGAGTATTCGAACTGTCCTGCTGTTAGGAATGGGGAGCCGCGTAGAATTCTGAACCGTTACTTCTGATAAGAAGAATTTTCGTTCAGACCATCATCTTCAAGAATAATTTCCCGAAAGTCCCTTGATATAGGGCAAGAAACGGCTGCCAAATTGAGTCACCATCTTGAACTGTAGATAAAATATTCAAACTTGGTTCTGGATGAACTTCCAATCGACCCAAGAAGAAGAGTCATTTTCAATGTTGAACTCTGTATGCTTCGGGGTACTTGGGATATTTTGGGGCCAAGAAGGAGTATCCTCTGCGTGAACCCTTGCAATTGACCGCCTTGGGAGTTGTTCGTATATATACGCATACCCTGGCCTGCGTATTTCTCAGACATGCGGAGAGTCATAGATCTGTGAATGGCGATGAGCGTAGAATCATAAGTTCGTAGCCTCTGAGCATGAAGTCGTAGGTTTGTAGCCTCTCGAGCATAAAAGCTACCGAGCATAAAAGCATCCGGGCGTAAAACCATAGACTTATAGTCTCTCAGCGTAAAACCGTAGATCTGTAGCTGCTGAAAAGAAAATCTTCCGAGCGTGATATTGTGGATCTGTTGCCTCTGAGCGTAAAAGCCACCGAGCGTGAAATAATAGATTTGTAGCTTCTGAGCGTGAAGTCGTAGGTTTGTAGCCTCTCGAGCTTAAAAGCTACCGAGCACAAAGGCATCCGGGCGTAAAACCATAGACTTATAGTCTCTCAGCGTAAAACCGTAGATCTGTAGCTGTCGAGCGTAGAAAGCTCCTTGACGTAGAACCACGAATCTGCTTTGCACAAAAACTTTTCGAATTTGCTGACTGTCCGCCTTCCCTGAGTAATAGGCTGACGTAATCCCTAATCATAACCGAGTATTAATTGTCGGGTTTGTTTCGGGATCCGAGGAGTCCATCCGAACTCTATATATACCCCAAGGCTCTCAGAGAAAAACTTTTCATCTGTCTTTTGCAAAAGAAAGCCTTCGTCTCTCCGAGTTCTCTCCTTCATTTATTCTCCGAGCATTCAGAGCTTTCAGCAATGGCCCCGGAACCGATCTCCTCCTCCTCTAAGGGAAAGAAGGCCGACTCTTCGTCTCGTTCTTCTGCCCAAGCGAGAGTGACTTCCGTCGGGCAAGGCGAGCTTCCTTCTGAACGAAGTGTCCCGCCGACGAGCAGCGCACCCGGAGTTAGAGGTAGAGCTTTTGGGATGAAAAAGAAAGACGAAAAATCCTTCGCACACGTTGAACGTGACCGCGCTAGGTCATCTTCTGTGCTGATAGCCTCTTTAAGGAAGATGACGCACGGAGATGTTTTATCTTTTACGCCCACATTTCTAATGTGTCAGCGTAAAAACTCCATATTTTCGCAGTTGAGCGTAAAAGCTTTGACTGTCGAAAACTTGGCGTATACTATAAAATTTGAGTTTTACGCTTCTGGATGAAAATTCCGGCGTAATAACCCAAATTTTGGCAGTCTGGCGTAAAACACAGACTGTATACTGCCAACCTTGAATTTTACGCTTTAGGAAATGGATTCCAGCGTAAAATGATCAAGTTTTTACAGTCTTGGCGTAAAGCACAGACTGTTGCCTCTTGGCATATGCTGCAAGATTGTAATATCTAGTATAGAAACTGACGTATTTTTCTTGCATTTTGTAGTTGACCTGCATGTGTCTCCACTGGCCGAGGTGATGGGTTCTGCTGTCGGGATGCTGCATTCCAACTACCTGGAGGATCTGTCCCACGTGACATTTCCTATCTCCGGACCCCAGTATCCTGAAGGGAGGGGATTCCTGATATCGGCTCAAGGCGAGCTAATGCTGTTGAGCATGATCAATGGAGAGCCCCTGGCGTCCGTAGACGGGGAGCAATATATAAAGCCGGCTTTTCTCTTCGGGGACATGATTGACAAGCAGTCCCAGATAAAGCCCAAGAAAGAACTATGGGTTTTCCCTGCCGGTGGCTTGGTCTTGTATCTGCCCAAGTTGCTGAGAGACTACCCCATCTCGGCATTCTTCCACGCCACTCATCCCAGGAGGATGTCGTGGGCGCTGACTCCCAATCTTCACGGCCGACCGAGGATTATATTTTACCAGAAAGGATCTGGTCAAGGGTCGTTTGTCAGCCGTCCTTCCGGCTCTGTGGTGCCGTTCAAGGGATTGTATCCGGGCAGTGTCCCGAGTGAGGACAGTTCAGTACTCCAGCCGGTGCAATTACCGACTTTCTGTAATGACTTCATGGGTCATGGAGGAGTATACCCCAAGGTCAATCCTCGGTGAAATGGGTGGATCACCCCAACAAATCTTCGATGGGCTCGCTTAGTTGACTGGGCCCTGAAGCATTTTTAGAACGAGTTGGAGAGCATTGGTCTGTATGCAGCCGTGAATGCTACCAGTGTTGGGTTACCTCTCAACCCCAACCTGTTTCTGGCCTTGATGGAGCGATATATCTTGCTCACCGGGACTTTCGCCACTCCACTGGGGGAGTTGGGGCTAGCCCTCCACGAGATGGCAGAGATCTCGAGACTGCCAATGGGGGATACTCCTTATGAAGAGTATGTTCCCACCAACCGGGAGCTGGGGGATTCAGATCCTCAGGTAGTGGCAGTATATCAGGAGCTGATGTGTCACTACCTGGCGTGTACCGCCTTTTATGAGGAGCCTTCAGATTTGGCTCACACCAATAAATGGACGTCCTACCTTTTCTTTCACCGGGCCAGGACTGCTCAGCCGGAGAAAGTCTTGGAAGGCAAGGATCAGCCTCTGAGTTTTCTGAGCGTGCTTACTGCTCAGGAAGTTGACGATCTTATGGAAGACGCTAGGGCTCCGGATCAGATTCTTGACGAAGGGATCGGGAAGTATCCTGCAGGCACTAAGGCCTACAGTTATCTGAGGCATTGTCGCAGGCCTCTGTCCAAGGAAGCTCAACTGGCTGGCTTCCTCTCTATATGGCTGCGCCGACTAGTAGTACCCGGTATTGCATCGGCGGACCGTATTCATCGCAACACCTTATGGCCTGCAATGCGTCTGGTGTTCGGGGTAAGGCTGGGCTTGCTCCCTGCCATGGTGTGCCGCATACAAGCTGGCCTGAGGGCCATTACTGAGGGGCTGCTCGTAGATGAAACTCGGCGCGATAGCTTTCCCAGGGTTGAATTACCAAACCTGTATTTGATGGGATGGTTAATTCTCCACAACCCCAGGGTGATGTCTCCCGGATCGGGCAGTAGCTCGGGGGGGGGGGTAGTTTCTTGCTGAATTACAAGAAATCCTCCTGGAACGTGACCACAGTTTTAGACTGTCGGCGGGCGCTGAATTTCGGTCACAGCTGGAAGGTCTTCTGCACTGTCCCCTCTGTTCATCGCAATCAATCGGGGGTTAGGCTTGAGGATTCAGGTAGAGAGAAGACCATTCTTTCTCCTGAAGCTTTTAATTGGTTGGTCTGCATTAGACCTTCCCATTTACTGTACAGAAGTGAAGACCAGTGCTTCTTTGAACCCTACCTGCCTAGTCGGTTTGCCAGGCAGTTTGGGTATGACCAATTGCACGTGGGCAACGCCGTCACCAGCTTCAGGCCCAGGGGTGGACTCATTGATGGAGCGAGAGGATGGCGGTACTTCTTCATGGGTTGCACTGGAGCAATTTTTACTGTGCCCATCATTACACTCTCCACGGAGCTGCGCATCCTCCACACGTATGCCCAGTTTTATGTGGCAACCAATACCTTACATCGTGATTTTGATATGGGTGGAAGTTTTAGGGTGCCTTCCTCCAATTCCGCGGGAATATGCGATGTCCCATCAGTCTCCTCTGATGAGGGTGAGGATTCCGTCAATCCAGACGAGCCTCTGTTGGCAGTACCGAGGGGTGACATACCTCCGCCTGCAGGGGCTTTGGTCGTCTCTGGTAAGCGAAGGGCTCCTGTTCCGAAGCAGACTCCCCCTCGCAAGAAGAAGAAGGTGGCTAGTCGTCCTCTCAGGATTCCCGACCGTGAGGTTCCTAGAAATGAACCTGCTGTCTCCCCTATTGGGGATATTTCTTCGATTAGAGGTCCCTCGCCTTTTAGAGAGGGACCCTCCACAGTCCCGGCTGGCGGTGCCGGAGAACTCCTGCTTGAGGCTGCAGTCGCTGCTATTGCTTCAGGCAGTGGTACGAGATCGCCTACCAGGCCGAGCCCAAGAAGGATATCTTTATCCAGACCGGCAATGGGAGAAACCCCTGCCGTGTCTGTGAACATACCCAGCGAGATTCCAGCTGACGAACCTCGATTGAGTCTGGGTGAAGACTCAAAAGAATACCTGCCGATGTCAGTTAGCACACCCCCTTCTCCAGGTATGACAGCTTGCTTAGCATCATTAAGAAATGATTTAGCTGTACTGGCTGCAGACGCAACATATACACCATCGGCCATGGGTAAATGTCGTCTTTACGCCTCTCTCTTTTTTAAAAAAATTAACATTATGTCGATATTAACTTTCTTGTCTTCTTTTCAGGGGAAGATATCTTCGGGGAGAGCAGTGTTGACGCACTTTTTGGCTCCATTTCAGCTCCTGGTGATGACCTGGAGGTGCCCGACTTCGAAGAGGAAACATCTTCGGGTGCCGGCTCGCCCGGAGTGGTTTCGACATCTCAAGAGGAGGATGAACCTCTCATTGCGACAATGCCTCTTTTGAGTACGCCGGTCACTTCGTCTGTAGTTGGCGCATCTTCTTTTGTCGCGCCACCTGTTGAGGCGACGACTGTGGCCACATCGACTGTGGTCGTTCCTGGAGCGAGGTTCGCCAACATCGCAGCCACTCCCAGCGTGCATTCGGACCTAGCCCTGCTGACTGAGCCGTATACCAGTATCTTCTACACCACCTTGAAAACGCTAATATCAATGGTGTTGGAGAAGAACCTAAGCTTCGAGGCTCTGAAAAGGTCCTCTCAGTTTGCGATAGCGCCGGTCAGGGAATTCGGCGACACTGGGGTAGCTGACACCCTGGAGGAGATGGTTAATGGTTTGGAGCAACCCATTAATGAATATCTGCGGCTATCTCGAGACAGCGTTGAAGCTCTGGTCCAGGCTAAATATGACTCCTTGACTGCGCAGCTTGCTGAAAAGATGGAAGGCCTAAATAAATTCATCCAGGCACATGAGAAGGAGATGGATAAAGGAAAAGCTGTCTTGGAGGAGACCATTGCTCTTCAAACGAAGTGCCAGGCCGAGCATGAAGGGAATGTAGCGAGGGTCCGCAGTCTGGAAACAAAACTCGCTCAGGCAAAGGAGTGGGCTTCTCAGTCGTCAGAAGGTCTAGATGTGGTGAATGGTCGACTGGTCATAGCACAACAGAACTTGGCGCGTGCAGGAGTTGCCCGTGATGGTTTTCTTCGGGCTAGAGCCGAACTGTCCCTCCTGAGCAACGACGAGGCACGGCTGGAGCGGGCCCGCGCTGATGTCTTGGGTTCCAGGACTGAGAGAATGGCCGCACTGGCACAGCAGATTCGCGACCTGACCGCTCCCCCCAAATGATGTAACTTTTTGCTTTTGAATGTAATTTTGCTCTTTTTGGGAATAATAAAGAGACTCTTATCTGACTTTGTGGACCCATCATTTTGGAATATAAATGACAGGTTTGGGTGAAAGTGATATCAGAGGTAATATGGAAATGATATACTCTCGGTAAGCTTTAGCAGGACATATCTATTCAGAGGTTATATGGACATGATAGAATATGCTTTGACAGGACATATCTATTCAGAGGTTATATGGACGTGATAGAATATGCTTTGACTAAAGTTTGTACACAAAACACTATCAGAGGTAATATGGACGTGATAGGTCTTGAAGTTCCAAATTAGTCGAACATATCTATTCAGAGGTTATATGGACGTGATAGAATATGATCCAACCAGTTTTGTTTTGGAAGTAGTATTGTCAGAATAAGATCTTCACCATACTCCATTTGAGCAAAGAAGGTTAAGCGTAGTACCTTTTCAGGAATTTTCCGTTGATAGGAGCCATCAACAAGTCTCCGTTAGGCTGGGCTAACCTGTAAGCGCCGTTTGAGAACGTCGTCTCGATCACATAAGGGCTTTCCTATTTGGGCTAGAATTTACCCTTACTCTTGTGAGTGAGAATCATTGGCCTTCTCACAACTAAGACTAGCTCACCAACTTTGAACACTCTTTCCTTTACTCTTTGATTAAAAGCTCTGGAAATGCGTGCCTGGTAGAACGCGATGCTCTGTTGAGCTTGAAGGCGTTTCTCGTCTAATCCTTCTAGCTCTTGAAGTCTTAACAGGTCATTCTTTTCCTGAGTCAACTCATTAGCGACTGCTATTCTGAGTGACGGAATTTGAATTTCGATAGGAAGAACTGCTTCACTCCCGTAGACCAATGAGAATGGGGTGCAACCTGTCGGTGCTCGTACCGTTGTGCGGTATGCCCAGAGACATTCTCCCAGCTTCTCGTTCCAATCTCTCTTGTTCGAAGAGACGAACTTCTTCAAGAGTTTGATAATGGTTTTGTTGAAGGCTTCCGCCAAACCATTAGCAGCAGGATAATATGCCGTAGAGGCCATATTTTGTATTCGATTTTTATCACAAAATCGATGAAACGCATGGCTGACGAATTGAGGCCCGTTGTCATGAATTATCCTTCGGGGAATCCTAAAGCGATAAATGACGTGATGCTTGATGAAGCTGATCACATTAGATGCCTTTACCTCAGCAAGAGGGATCACCTCTGCCCATTTGGAGAAATAATTCATGATGGCCAGTATGAACCGGTGACCTCTGGAAGAAGACGGGTGAATAGGACCAATGATATCCATACCCCATGCTTCGAAAGGCCAGGATGCAACCGTAGGATGTAGATGTTCAGACGGTTGATGTATGAAGTCTGCATGAACTTGACAGGCTCTGTATTATTTTGCATACTTTATTGAATCCGCGATCATAGTAGGCCAGTAATAGCCCATTCTCCTGATACGATCCTGTAGCTTAGGACCGGGTTGATGTGCTCCGTATACGCCATCGTGAGCTTCACGGATAATCTGCTGTGCTTCATCATCAGAGAGACATCTCAATAGCAGTCCGTCGTAGGTCCGACGATATAGGCACTGTGAAGACGCATCGAAGTAGAAGCGTAATGATCGTCTTTTGACGGATACTGCTTCTTTAGGGTCCTCCGGCAAGATTCCGTATGCCACGGAATCTATAAAGGGACTCTTCCAGTCTCTTGTAGGAGGATCGGTGTTCACCGGGTAGCTGCGTTCTATGTGAAAGTTGTTTTTCACACAGAATAAATCTCTGTTAAGAAGGATCACCGAATTCTGCCTTCTTATAGGAGTAGCTAAATCTGCAGCTAGACTGGCTAGGGCATCAGCTTCCAGATTCTGAAATTGAGGTACATGCTCTAGGAAGAACCCTTTGAATGTCATGGCTATCTCGATCGTTGCTCGGTGATAGGGGATGAGGTCTGGATTCTGGACTTTATATATTCCTCTGACTTGATTGACGATCAGCAGAGAATCACCGAAAGCTTCCAGGGATTCGACGCCCAACTCTTTAGCGACTTGGAGCCATATTAGTAGAGCGTTATACTCTGCGACATTATTAGAACAGGGCTCGCTAAGAGAGTATGCTCGATAGATGACGAGTTTATCAGGAGTAACCAGGACAATTCCTACTCCTGAAACTATGTTTCCCCTGGGACCAGTCCTGGAGGCACCATCGAAGAATAGTTGCCATGCGTCACTTTCCATTATGGAATTACATTCTGCAACTTCGTTGGGAATGTCCTCGTATAGTTTGGAGGCCTCCGGGATTGGATGAGCAACTAGGAAGTCAGCCAATGCTTGGCCTTTGATGGACTTCTGAGGGACGTACACCATGTCATATGGTGTTAATAACATCGCCCAGGTCGCGAGTCGGGAATTAAGAACACTTGGCTTGTTCATCAGTACCCGAAGATAATTGATCCTGGAGATGATATGAATAGTCTGGCCTGTGACATAGTGCCGCGTCTTCTGAATGGCGAACATTAGGGCCAAACATTCCTTCTCCACTGGATTGTACCGGTGTTCAGCTCCGACCATCATCCTGCTCAGATAGTAGATAGCCTGCTCATGTCCCACATCGTTCTTCTGTGCGAGAAGAGCTCCCAGAGAATGATCCATCGCTCGAACGTACAGCAAGAATGGTCTTCCTATGACGGGAGGCACCAGAACTGGAGGATGAGTGAGGTAGCGTTTGATATCGTTAAACGCTTGCTGACAGGCTTCGTCCTATACGAAGGATACACCTTTCTTCATGAGACGAGAAAAAGGCTGACATCTCCCAGAGAGGTTGGATATGAATCTCCGGATATAAGCCAGACGACCTTGAAATCCCCTGAGTTCTCTCAGATTACGGGGCGGTCGCATTTCTATGATGGCCTTGACTTTATCAGGGTCCACTTGAATGCCTTTGGCGGAAATGACAAATCCCAGGAATTTGCCACTAGATACACCCAGAAAGGACTTTGTAGGATTCATTTTGAGTTGATGTTGGCGCATCAACTCGAATACTGTCTTCAAGTCTTGGATGTGATTATCCTTGAGGCGGCTTTTGACAGCTACATCGTCCATGTAACATTCCACTGATTTGCGTAAATGCTCATGGAATATGTTACTCATAGCCCGTTGGTACGTAGCCCCGGCGTTCTTCAATCCGAAGGGCATGACCGTATAGCAATATACCCCCAATGGTGTCCGGAAGGCAGTATGCTTCTCGTCTTCAGGATGCATCTTGATTTGATTGTATCCTGAAAATCCGTCCATGAAAGACATACGTTCAAAACCGCATGTATTGTCAATCATGACGTCCATAATGGGAAGAGGAAACTCGTCCTTGGGGCAGGCTGCATTCAGATCTCGGTAATCGATACAGACGCGGACTTTCCCATTTTTCTTCATGACCGGGACAACATTGGCGACCCAGTCGGGATGTTGTTCTTCCCGGATGAAACCGTAGGCTATCAACTTCTTGATTTCAGCTTCAATGGCGTCCATCATATCCGGGCGGAACCGGCGTTGGTGCTGCTTCACAGGCTTTGAATCGGGCAATATGTTGAGTTTATGAGTAGCCACCTTTGGATCAAGTCCTGGCATATCCTCATAATTCCACGCAAAGACGTCGATATATTCTTTTATCAGCTGAATAACTTCTTCCCTTTCAGTTGGGGAAAGATTGTTACTGATAAATATCGGCTTTGGCGAAAGTTCATCCCCAACATCAATTTGGATAACTTCATCTTCAGTGGGAGGTTCTCTCTGCTCGAACCAGAATTCCCATTGTGTATCCATTTGTTGACCCCAAGAGTCATTCTCGAACGGTTCAGATTCTTGTTCGTCTGCTTCAAAGGAATCTGCCACTACCATATTCACTGATAATGTTCGTTCGAGAGCCTCAGATGAGTCGGAGGGCGACGAGCCATTTTGAAAAGAGGAAGAGGTATCCTCGTTCGACTCAGAAGTTGCAAGGGAGGTGGCATACCCTAACCCGAAACGAGTTCGTTGACAGTAGGGATCACCGTGCAGCGGTATTCGTCTGCCTTTCCCGTAGTTGAGACCTGGTTTTAGCTTCAAGTCGTAACCCATACTTCGCATGATCTTCAAAGCTTGCGGGCTGTACCTGTGAACTTGCATTTTACCAGCATCGTCGTCGAAGGAATCTTCTTGTATAGTCGGTTCATTGCGTATGCGGCCGATGACTATTGAACGCTGACTGCTGTAGGCAGGCGGGACAATGAAGATAGAATCCTCATGTGGTCCATATGTCGTGACGACATTAGATGATGACGCTACTTCCCACACGTACGGATGATAGGAATCTGTAGCTTCCAAGAATTTTTGTGCTATAGGTTCTATATCGTCATGGGGAGAGGATTCCTGATTTGGAATTTGAGCGTCGATATACTGGAAAAGAGGACCTTTATTATCATCTGAAACCGCGTTCCTGGTTGCATTTACATCACTCGGCTGCCCGTTTCGCCGAAGGTTGATGACCAAGGGTGGAGGCTTCTGGTTCAAAGTGTTCACTAGGGGATTTCCTCCTCTTCCTGACCTGGTTTTGTTCAGGTGGATTTCCATAGGCTCCATGGTTTTTGGACGAGTAGTTCGCCCTTTCACCTTGATTGACAGCGGTTGTTCGGCAGAGGGTTCTTCTGGCTCCCGGTGGGATTCCTTCTCTGCTTCGCCTGACACCCCTTCCATGTAGTCTTGAGAGTACAACACGGCATCAGAGTAGTAGGATTCTACTCCTTTAAACGGGTTCAGGTCAGCAACCTCCGTTTGTACTGTTCCTTGAGTATCTATATATTTAAAGCATTGATGTAGAGTTGAAGGAACGATGTTGTGGTCGTGGATCCAAGGTCTACCCAGCAGAATATTGTAGGACACCTCTGAATCGATGACATAGCATGTAGCCACTGATCTGAGGTCACCGATCTGGATCCTCAGACGAATTTTCCCCAACGGCTTGCTTCTCCTGGCGTTGAAACCCACGATTGTAGTGGTGGTGTAAGCCAGTTCGCTGGTAGGAATCCTCAGCGGTCTGAGTAGACTATGAGGAATGATGCTGATTGATGATCCCGGATCTATGTGAATCCGGTCGACCTCCATGGAACCGACGTATCCGGTGTAATAGAGGGGTCTGTCATGCCTGTTATGTTTTAACAGCATGTCATCTTGAGTGAAAGTGATATTCGGGACCACCTCCATCACACTGTAGCATTGAGGGCATTTCACGGGTTCTTCGTCAGGGGACTTGAGCTGGGTCAAGTATGCATCCGCCTGCATTAATGCTTCACTCAGGTCTTGACGAGTGTCTTGAGAGAGCCTGAGTAGTTCGAAGATGGACAACCTGGCTGGTGTATTGGCCAATTGGGCCAGGATGTCGAAGTTGTATGGCTTCTCTAAACCCTTGTTTTGAATGTTTTTCAAAGGTTTATCGGAGCGCACTTCTTTTTGCTTCCCTTTGTCCGCCGAAGTTGGTCTCGAATGACCAGCCTCTGGTATGGCAGGCTCTGGTTCTGAAGGCTTGACAGCTGAGGCGTCTGCCGGTGCATCTTCCTGACTTGCTCCATAGTCCTTGAGGTAGGCTTTCCCTGAACGGGTTGCTGTAGCCAAAACCTCGTCTTCTGATGCCGAGTGTACCGTAATCATGTGACACGGTTTGTGCTTTGAGTTCTTCTTTGGCTTAGCCTGAGCAGCTTGAGCCTCCTTCTCGATCTCTGACACCAGATCTGGATGAACCCACATAATCTCGCCCCGCCGGGTAGTTAGGGGTACCAGGTCATGATTTTGACCTCTGGATGGAGGGAGATTAACGATGTTCATCGTTGTCCGGGAAATAGGTGTAACACCGTCCGGGACTTCTCGGGGAGGCAGATTGTCGAACTGCAGAGAGATCATGTTGGCCGTGACCGTCTTTTCGCTGTTGCGCAGAGTGATGGCCTTAGCATCGATCAGCTCCTGGATCTTCCTCTTCAGTACATAACACGCTTTTGTAGGGTGGTGTATGTATCTGTGGAAGATGCAGTACTTGGGGTTATTAGTACTGCCGACTTCATTAGGCCGCTTCTCCTCAGGGAGGGTAATCTTGCCTCTCTTGACGAGACACTCGAATATGCTCAGAATATCGTCGTCGTCGAAAGAGTATACTTCAATAGGCCTGGAAGTCCCAGGTTTCGTCTGTGCGGTTGCCGCAGTCTTTTGCCTGGACGTATTGATTGCCAGAGCTTCTTTCCCTTTGGAACCATGAGGATGGTCGCTGTTGGGGGATGACCTTTTGCCTCTATCGGAGGCAGAGATCATGATGCCATTATCGTGCACCTTCCGACTGTTGTCCTCGGCGGCTACCGCTGAGATGATGAACGAGGGCCAATTATAGAATTGATATGGTCCTGTGAACACCGAGATTACGGGAAGAAGGTTCTTCCTGCAAATGTCCACCAATGCCGAGTCTAGAACTCCGGGAGGCATTTGCAAAGTGGCTTGACGAAAATGTTCGATAAAAGTGCGAACGTCCTCTTTTTCCTTCTGCTTTACTTCGATGAGAGAGGACATAGACATGTCCATCCCTCCCTCATAGAATCGTGTGAAGAACAAAGCCTTGAAGTCTTCGAAGGATGCAATGCAGTTGTCCGCCAGGCTGCGGTACCACTGATAAGCCACTCCCGAGAGACAGCCCTTGAACACCCGGGTGAGGAGGGCGTCATTCCCCTGTAACAACACCGTCATCATACTGAAGTAGTTCATGTACTGACTTGGTGACGTTTTTCCCTCGAACAAAGCCATAGTCTGTGGTTTGTATCTCGGAGGGAAAGGAACCTCTTCCCAGATAGCCGGGTAAGGCTGGTTGATTCCCAGTTTCTTGAGCTGATCTTTGTGCTTCAAGGCATCAAACTGGGCTTTCAACTCCCATACTGCTTGCATCGGATTTTCAGCCGGTAGCGAGACCACGGAGTGGTACGAAGTTGGTCGTATCGCGACTCCAACAGGAGGTAATATATTCTCCGAGTGAGGAAGCGGAGGAACTGCTGACTCCTGATCTAGAGCAGGCTCTTGGATCACGTTGGATGGTGGTAAGTCCACCCCCACACGTATCTGAGTTGGAGGGACCGATGTTTGAGCCATAGCAGCTGCATGTTGGTTCAGCATCATCTGGTGCATGTTCTCCATCATGGATTGCATCTGCTTCAGAGATGTCTCCAGTACAGAAATGCGTTGCTCAGCGCTCCCCGACGGGGAAGCCTCCTCGCGTTCATCTCCAATGGCATAAACTCCCATCTCCCTGAGTGTCAATGAAAGATTAGTATAGGTTTCTGTAGAAGTTGACTCTATACTTTCAGCATCTGATTCGGGAGACTGGCGACCCCCAGCATCGGAATCAGAAGAGTACGAAGCCGGCTGTCGTGACCTCGAACGGGTGTTTTGGAACACCCCAGCTTCAGTGTTTCTAAGGAGCTGGTTGAATCTCCTTCAGCTCGGAGTTCTAGAGGGATGACGTCTTGAGCTCGACCTTCCTCTAGGTATGTGTGAATCCATGTTCACTGATACATGTATGGTCTCTTCTTCCTGGAAAGACGAAGAGTAGCTCAACCGGTCGAAAATTGACCATTTTGCTTCAGAACAGCAACAATTAACCACAATCCTATGACTATTACAATAGTGCTCGCTAGGAGGCATAATAGACATGCTGGAAGATCCCCTATCCTTGCATTTCTGGATCAGATATGCACGCAGGTCAGGAGGATTTACGGAAGAAGAAGAAGAAGATGGCTTGTTCCTTCTGTTCACCGCAGTGGGCATGCGGATGGTGGGAACCGGAGTTTTCCCTGTGCCACCCGTATACAACAGGTTGGCCATCTGGGTAGCGAATAATCCCCGAGGAGTGTATCTTTCCGCAAATTGAGCCTTCTTTACGCTGAGGGATTCCACCTGGCGCATTTTGGGGCTCCGCTCGGGCTGGCGTAAAGCTGAGGAGGTCATCAGTCGGCCATCAGCTCCTCGCGTAATCCGGAGGTCGGGCAGATTCTTCCCTTGCTGGCGTGAAGGCCGAGAAGTTGAGCAGTCTGCTACTTGCTTTCCCTTGCGTAGATTGCAGGGATCATCTGGTTCTCCGTAGAGGGCAGATGCAGTTTTACGCGCAGAGTGCGTTTGGGACTTCTGATTTGGCGCTGAGGCATTATCAGAAGTTTTGTCTATACCGCCAGTGGCGGAAGACTGAATTTTACGCGCAAGGCACGGAGTGTACTTCTGGATTGGCGCTAAGGCATTTCCAGAAGTTTTGTCTATACCGCCAGTGGCGGGAGACTGAATTTTACGCGCAAGGCACGAATCAGACTTCTGGATTGGCGCTAAGGCATTTCCAGAAGTTTTGTCTATACCGCCAGTGGCGGGAGACTGAATTTTACGCGCAAGGCGCGGAGGGAGCGAAGCTACCACCTCGTTGGTCGGAGAAGTCGGAGAGTCGGCAGGAATGGTAGGGGATGTCCGGGGCATCCAGACCTTACGCAGCTTCCTGTTGTCTTGGACAGAGAGAGAGTGAGAGCTACCCCCTGCTCGAAGCATATCTTCGTAGGCAGACTGGTCGAACTGGACGACCAGGGTCTTCTTCACGGATCCTACGGATACCGCATCGTGTTGAGCAATTGCTTTCTCGTCAGATGAGAAAGATGTCCCCAACAGAGTCGCCATCTTGTTTATGGTGATAAACGAAAGAAATATATAAGGACGAGGTTTATACGAAACCCGCTCTTTGGTTTACAAACAAGCTTGTACTATTAATCCTATACGAGGATGTCGAGTACAATTTTTTAATCTGGGTAAATATTGCTATAGGAGTCTGATCTGCGGTCGATCACTTTGTCCCTTGGACCACACGATGACGAAGAAGTGCCGTAGAAGATAGAAAGCAGCTTCGAAGGTTGCAAAAGAGGGTGGATGCACGATGTCAAAGTCGTCGATCACTACTCTTTGTCTGAGCTCTGGATTCTTCTCTCTCCAAGATTCTTCGACTTCTCTCCAATCTCCAGTTTTTTCGACCTATCCTCGATCTTTTGACCTTTTCTTCGACCCTTTTCTTCGACCCTTTTCTTTGACCTCCGACCTCTGTCAAATAGAGGTCTCTATTTATAGAGTTTTAGTGACAGTGACCACTCAGTCGGTGTAGAAGCCGAGCCGTGGAAAGTATGGCACCTCTTTATGCGATGGTTACAATAACCGTTGCCTGCGTATAAATGATCTCCTGAATGAGCGTGTGACGCGTGTCCCATTAAGAGACGATGCGTATAACTGCTGCGAAGATCACGGCATAAAAGCCACGTAGGTAGTTATCCTTCGCGTAGAGAAGGTTGGCGTAGAAGCCAATAACCTGTCACTATGGCGTAGAAGCCAAAGAGTTATCAAACCGGCATAGAAGCCGAATAGGCGTAGAAGCCGAGCAGGCATAGAAGCCGAGTGGGCGTAGAAGCCGAGCGGGCATAGAAGCCGAGGGGGCGTGGAAGCGTGATGCGTAACGTGCCAGAGTGATGATGTGGACGTCTTAGCCGGAATTACAGCTTTTGGAGATATAATTAAATCTCTTGCATTAAATGCAGAGATCTGCCATCATCCTGCGTATTAAATGCAGAGGCGTGTCTCGAAGGCCTGCCACATTCTGCGCATTAAATGCAGAGGCGTGTCTTGAGGGTCTGTCATTATTCTGCGCATTAAATGCAGAGACGTGCCTCGAGCCCTGTACGAAGAGTAGCTTTTGACGTGGCAGCCTGTTTGTCTTCCGCGGAGCATAAACAGCTCACATCTGCCTGTGTAAAACTAGGCAGCGTATTCCCTTGTATACGTAAAAGCAGTTTACGCCGAGGAGATGTCAGTAAACGACGGTTTTGGTGTCATTAATCAAATCTCTTGCATTAAATGCAGAGATCTGCCATCATCCTGCGCATTGAATGCAGAGGCGTGCCTCGAGGGTCTGCCATCATTTCAGCCGTCGTCTGGATAGCCGTGCAGTACTCTTTGTCAGGAGTCAGACGTCAGGTTCACTGCGTGATTTGATAGGTTCATTTCGGAGAATACGAAGCGTTCCTCGTACACTTCAATGCTGCATTGAAAGCGGATGAGTTTTACGCCATAAAGGCGATATAGCACCCTTTTTACGCTGAAGCAGCCTGGACGTATTGTATTACGCGGATAGTCCTCGAGCTTTATATCGGGAAAGCTCTGTTTGTACGCTGATGGCTCTGAGTTTAGCTTTTTACGCTGCCCAGCATTAAAATGCTGCATATAGCTACTCAGCGTATTTTTCATGCTTCTACAACGGGCCCTCCCATTTAGATTAAAATTTATCGGCCATCTTGTGAGTCATGGGATGTACTAGCATCTCCATATCCTATCCCTCTGCAAGTGCTGTTGTAATAACTGTAGGATTATAAAGGAGTACGCCGTCCTTTACCAAAGTTTATACCTTCAGCTTTTTGTAGGTCATATCCCTTCTTCGACATGATACAAAGTGATTGTTGGATTTAATTATGGAATTGAGGTAGCTCATCATTTGTTGCATTGAATACTGTCGATGACTTAGCCTGTGCCGAATAAGGAGCTCTGTGAACAGGAACACTACTACGTATACACGAGGTAGTTGGCTAAGTTGTGCGCATAGGATCACTGCCATATAAGCATGATTGTCTACTACGTCGAGGAACACCGCTTGCTGCGCGTATATTGCGCAGGGAAACACTGTCTGTACTCCGTAAGGATTTGTTACGACGAGAAGTAATATCGTGTGTAAATAAAGTATGATACATCCTTGCGCTGAAGAGTTGCTCGGATGCATACAATGGAGCGATGCCTATCATACACCATTGCTGATGAGTCATGCGAGACTTAGCTTTGGTGTACAGGGAGACTTGTTGAGCTGTGTTTAGCTTCCGAAGTCTACAATTGGTGCTTTCTGAGAAAAGGATCATGCGACCTGGCATGCATTGCTTTCCCTTTGACCTGGTCATTGAAGGTGCTATTTGCTGTGCCAGGTTTTGAGCAATGAACTCACCTCTTGGGGTTGTAAGTGATACTAAGCCTGCTACTCAGTTGCAAGCTGGCGGGAGGTTGACGATCTCCCTGGTTGCCTGGGCTTCCGTCACTGGGAAGTCGCCTAATTGGAGGGACACTATGTTCGCAATGACTGTCTTATCCTCGAAGTCAAGGGTGAGCTTATTGGCATCGATCAATTGCTTTATATGTCTCTTCAACACAACAGTTTTTGGTTGGATGATGAATGTACCGATGAAAGAGGAAATATTTTGGGTCATCGACCTTGTCAGCCTCTTCAGGCCATCTGATGTTGGGTAGCCAAAGTTTGTTTTCCTTCATCAGTATGTTGAAGATTTCAACGATGTCGTCGTCATTGAAGGAGAAGGTCCCCTTTGGCTTTGGGGCTTCCAATACCTGAATCGTACGGTCCTCAGGAAAGACTGGTAGTTTTGCAATATTTTTGGACTTAGAGGGAATTCTACCACCAATTTTGGATGCTATTATGTCTTGTCGAGGGAGACTACCCCCCAGACTTGTCATTGTCTGGTTCTTGGGAATCTCTGTCCTCACGGCATGACGGATTGGTATGGATTACCAGGAGATTGCTACTCCCTGCTTGCAGAGTTACTACGGGCCCTGAGGGTAGCTGGACCATGTTTGCCTTTATCTCTAATTTTTTCTAGGCCAGAGTATGTATCGTTTCACTCATGGTGTGCATAATTGCCTCAAGAGCATCGAGTCATTGGCAATCGCTGAGTTCTTCCGCCTTGGGTTCCTGAGTCACACTGTCCTTAGGAAAGACGGGCATCATTGTATCGTCTTCAGACTCAAAGGAGATGCTACTCCCAGCTTCATATGATGCTCTGACTATTCGAGGGTGACTACCCCCCAGCATGTCATTGTCTATTCCTTGGGAGTTACAGTCTTCAGGGGAGGTAGGCATCATCGCGCCATCTTCTGATTATGGAGGATTGCTACTCCCAACCCTAGATGCTGCATTACCCCTAAGCATGTTGCTGTCAGCTTCCTCAGAATCGTTGTCCTCAAGGAAAGCTAAAAGTTCTACATCTTCTTCAGACTCGGAGGGAATGTTACCCCCTGCTTTGGAAGGTGCGTCTTCTTGATGAGGGTGATTACCCCCAGAGAACTAGGCATTTGTCCCTTGAGATTTACTATCTTTACGGAATGATGGGTTATTTGGTACATCCAGGGGGACACTACCCTCAACTTGGGCCACCCCCAGGGGTTCTGAGGAAGAAATAGCCCCAGGGGCTGATAGCTTGTTCCATGAGTGGGTGCCCTGGAAGACTCTTTTCGCAGGTGTCATTGTTAGCCCTCTGGGTAGTTGCCTTCATGACGCAGTGGTAGAGAGCACCAGAATGAAGGTATTTGACTTCTTTCTTCCCTTGGTGGTGGGAAGCTTTCCAGTTGAGTAGCATGAGGTGAAGGGAAACTCCTCCTCCTCTGGTACTTCCACCTGATCTCTGGGTTATTGTAGGGTAGGTGCTTTTTGGTGCAGTCGTTGGAAGACCGACTGCCCGTCTGTGGGTACTGCCGCTTTATTACAACAGCAGTTGATAATGATGTTGGCACAACAGTGCCTTGGAGAGGGCAAGTCGCATGTCATAATTATTTTCCTTACTTTGCGCTTGTGAGTAATCACGTCACGCAAATCATGCGAATGGTGTTTTACCTTTGCATCCTCTTTGTGAGTTCGGGTATCCCGGGCACACGGATGTGCAGGTGCTGTATTTGCTCCTTGGCTTAGGGTTCGTACACAAAATTGCCCCGAGGTACCGTTGGAAGACTTTTGAGACTGAACCTATCCATTGGTCCCTATGGGCTGGACGCATGGGTCAGTCCTTTACAACTTTTCGTCAGAGGCTTGCATAATAGTTAGTGATGCCTGTTGGCGGTCGATCGTATGAGCAGTTGCTTGAGCTTAGTATGAAGAGTCCAGATTTAGGTTTTCACCATTCTCAGTGGGTCATATAGGATCTGTGCCGCCTGAGATACAATCAAAAATGGAGGTTCTGTTGCTATCAGGGCCGCATGCATCCTGTTGTCTGCGGTTGTGAGTTGATACCGCATGGACAGTCTTATGCGGCCTCCTCATTGGCCGTATAGACGTTGCCTCAGTACCAGAACGTCTGGCATCGTAGTATTTTTCTCTGCCAGAGTTATGGTGTTGAACATTTTCTACGTCAGCTAGGGATGCCGCATAGACGTGGACGTTCTGGGTGTTCGTCCGACGACCATCATTGACAACATAGTGAGAGGCTGGAAGCGTCTGCTCCGCAGCTGGGTGGGGCGCAACAGCCTTGGCCACCCACGTTCTGCGGGTCTTCTTGGCTTGGCTATCCTTGGCTAAGGATTATCACTTTCTTCCGAGAGCATTTCCTCGAATGCTTGCTAGTCGAAGCGGACTACCGACATCTTTTGCGTCGAGCCGAGCTTGGCCGCATCGGACTGCGTTACCAACTTCTCAATAGAGGAGAAGGACGTCCCCAGCAGAATCGCCACCGTGTTTGCCATTAAATACAAAAGTTGGAAAAACTTGATTTAATTGAACAAACTAGAGAAAGTACAAAAAAAAAGTCCTAGAAGACAATCTAAGTACAAAGTTGTTTTTTAGGGGGTGACGATAGAGGGTTAGGAGTATAGCAACTCTCTTTACTCCATGGACGATCCGATGCAGAAGCTCTTCTTTCTTGCTTGAGTGTATATTCGCAGATAGCCAGCCTCTCTTGGTCCGGTCTCTCTCTTAAGCAGAAAAAGCCGACCTTTAGAATATTCAAGTTGCTCCTATTTATAGCCATCGTGCTGATAGGATATGGGTGCCGCATAGGCCTCTGTTTGGTGGCCGCATAAGGCTCCTTCAATAGAATATGGTTGTAACTGTTGCCGTATGCCATGCCACGTATCTTCTCCTAACAAAAAAAAGTTACAACTATGCACAAGAATCTGGGCTTCAGCTGTCACGTGGATATTTGTTAAGATTTTTTTGTTGCTGAATATCTGGATGGTTCTCATCAGTTGTTGGCACAACTTGGTCAAATGGACACGTGACCGTTATTTGGTTGAAGAGAATCACTCAATTATAACAAAAAGATTTAGTCGATGTAGAATCTGGAACACATGTGGCTAAAGACACATGGGACGCATGGAATCTAAAACGCATGGGGCTAGAGACGTATGGAACGCATGGAGTCTAGAACGCATGGGGCCAGAGAATCATAAACCGCATGGAGTCTAGAACGCATGGGGCCATAAATGCCTGGACCGTATGGAGTTTGGAACGCATGGGCCAAATCGCATAGGATGCATGGAGTTTGGGACGCATATTCTAGAGCCGCATGGGATCTTTTGTCATGTTGTACATTTGGCTCTCCACTATCCTCGGGACTTCTGTCTTTTAGTGTATTCTCGTCCTTCGAGGCAATCAGGAAAATCTTTTTTGTTAGGATTATGTGTCAGGCGCCATCTTTGTTGTCAGGACGTCATGTTAGGTCGACCTGCTGCCAGTTGTCAGGACGCTAGTTTGGACCGCATGGGTATCCTTTTTCTGGGTCGCATGGTGTCCATGGGGTCCGACATCTGTTGAGCTTTATTTTGGGGCGCTTGGACGTCGATGCGCATGGATGCATATTTTCCATGCTTCTACACCTAGGAACTAGATTGAAGTTTAGCACTTCCTATCACCCGCAGATAGAAGGACAATCAGAGCACACTTTTTAGATGTTGGAGGACATGTTGAGAGCATGCATGCTTGACTTTGGAGGATCTTGGGAGGATCGCTTGCACTTGGTAGAGTTATCTTACAATAATAGCTATCAAGCAAGCATTCGTATGGCTCCTTTTGAAGCATTATATGGTAGAAAGTGTCGACTGCTAGTATGTTGGAGTGATGTGGGCAAGAGATAAATACTTGGACCAGAGTTGGTAACTCGCACAATGGAGAAGGTAAAGCAGATTCAAGGTCACCTTCGGACAGTGCAAGATAGACAAAAGCAATGGACAAATA
Organism: Iris macrosiphon; assembly: GCA_036927795.1. NCBI lineage: Eukaryota > Viridiplantae > Streptophyta > Magnoliopsida > Asparagales > Iridaceae > Iris > Iris macrosiphon. The sequence continues at coordinate 62,879,728 of JAYESA010000010.1, forward strand.
CTCACCGTCGACCGCTAGAGTTTAAGTCGGGAGATCATGTGTTCTTAAGGATCTCCTTACTAGAGGAACCATCAGATTTGGAGGTAGAGGGAAGCTTAGTCCGAGGTACATCGGATCATTTGACGTATTAGAGCGTGTTGGTGAGGTTGCTTACAGACTAGCATTATTGCAGACCTTAGAGGGTGTCCACGATGTGTTCCATATCTCACAATTGAGAAGGTATATGGCGGATCCTAGCCATGTAATGGATCATTCAGAGATTACCGTGGGACCGAGTTTATCTTACGAGGAGCATCCGGTTGAGATTCTTGACCGCAGGGAGAATGTGCTAAAGGGGAAGACCATTCGACTAGTCCCTGTTGCTTGGAAGCATCATTCACCGGACGAATCGACTTGGGAGTGAGAGGATTCTATCTAAGAGCATTTTCCCCACTTACGTGAGGGTTCAGGTATGGGTCTACATTCCGCATTCTTGTTTTTCTAGATCGTGTCATGTTCTTAATTTTGATGACGAAATTTTATAAGGTGAGTAGGTTGTAAAACCCCTCACCCAAAAATAGGTATTTTGTGTGTAATCTATATTATTGTGTTTATTTAGATTATTTTAAAACCAATTTAAATCCAATTGTTGTATTAGGATATTTCACCGTAGTTTGAACATTAATGACATAGAACGACCCCAAAATCTATATCTTCCTTCGTAGAAAGTAGCCTACAATGGAGACACTATCCGTAGGATATTGGCGTGACACAAAATTCTACCATTTAGCATTAGTATGATATTAGTGTAACAACCGTAGTTTCTTGTGGGTAATATTTAGATATTTTTATATAAATAATTCATTTGTGATTATTTTCTAATTCAACCTTCTTCAATAAGCAACCCATAATTCCTCCATGCCAATTTGGGCTACTTCCCTCTTTTTGTAGGATTTAATTATGTATGTATGTATTTATTATTATCTTATTCCTTAGAATCCCAATAAAATCTTGGTTATTAATATCTATTAGGATTAGTGATTTACCTTAGACTGTTATCAACCAAATTAGGAAACAATTTAAACTAATCATAAATCTACCCATAGCCGAACCCCCCCATCACCACATACCCGCGGGTGCACTCCCCCTCTCTACTCCCCCTCTCTAATCCACGATATATATATATATATATCATCTCTTCCTCTCATCTTAAACCCTAACCCTAATCTAAATTTTTTATCACCCTCATCACCAAGCCGCCGACCACCTCTTTCTAAGAACCCTAGTTCTTCATCTTCTCTCTTTTAGTAAGTTTTTTCTTTAAATCTTCTCTCCTAATGATTTTATGTGTGTTTACAATCTATTGCCATGTTCTTCATTGCAGGGTTTATTTTAGAGTTTTGCATGTAGAGTTTTGAACCCATGTATGCATGTATGCACCCATAGGTAGAAAATTTAATTTAACCATGTTAATAATAGAGAAATATGATGATTAAAATTATTTTAGCCATATTTTTACTGTTTATTTTAGAATATTAGTTTGATAAATTTGTGTTAAATAAATAACATGTACAATGTGTAGGGTGACCTGGTTTAATGTTTTATCCAAAATTCTGCATTGAACCCTTCTAAAACTTTATAAATAATTAAAATATGATGTTATTAAAATTTATTAAATTTAGTTTTTAAATTATTTTTTCAGAAATATTTCTTTTGATTTAAATGAATTTTATGCATAAAAAGACACATAATTGACCTAGTTTGCATGTAAACTTATTGTAACTTGTTCTTTGGCCATATATGAATGTTCTTCCTATTATTTTGTGATTAAAACTTATTTTTTTAGAATTAAATATTATTTAGAATTTTTATGCAAAACATAATAATAGGATTATAATGGCAAAATTTTGTCAATACTATTGCTAGAAGACTAGTATGTGTCCAACGGAAAGACCAATAGGTAGACTTGATAAATATGCATGTAGAAACTCTTTAAATAATTTTTTTCTAGTATTGTATAATTATTTTTAGATTTAATATTTTTTATGAAATCATCTTTTGAGAACTTGCATGTCGGGAGAAACCCTATTTAGCACCCATAATTGCATGACTAGTTACCAACCTTTGTAGAAACCCATTGTGAGATAAAAATCATTAATTTGCTTATTTTTGTAATTAATTACAGAATTAATAGTTTAATAAATAATTTTTTAAAATTATTTTGGTAATGTTTGATGGCTAGTAGTAATTTGGTGTGTAGTTACTTGCATGTGCAACCAACGTAGGATTAATAACTAGATGATAACTTAACTTAACTAGATAATAAGAGTATAATTAGAGTAATAATTAATTGGTAGGTGTTCGTGACATTTCTGTGGAGAGATTCGGACCAGATTTGTTGTGCTCGTAGCTTGGCTTGGAAGGCAAGTACACCTTGCTTGATTTTATTGTTCAGTATACATATGCCTAGTTGTTATTTGTTAGTTGTGTGCACGCATCTTAGAATAGAAGACTTACATGGTATATTGTGAAGGTATGTCGTATCTTCTGACCTGACACATGTTCAACACGATCATTGAGTGAGTGAGTGCATGGACTAGCGCGTTGACTGATCATCGATACATCAGTTCGCATCTTGTGCTGGTAGTTAGTGTTGGTCTTGTTGTCTATATTTTTTGACGTTGTTGTATTTTGTCCGCACCTCGTATACAGTTCGGATAGATTGTAGGAGAGAATCTACTAGAGAGCGTATGGAATTTCTGTTTCTTACTGTGTACATGGTGTGGCTGCGTACCCCCGAGTCTTTTTGGACGCTTGGTGGGATGACTGTTCTTCTATTTCTTCCCCCTCATGCGCCACTAGAGATGTCTCGAGTGTATATCACTTAGATGGTTAGTTACCCTATTTATTGTTTACTGCTTTACTTTCATGCATGTAGATTTCTTGTGTACTTGTTACGTCCCTCTGAGGACCTGACACCTTTTCTAGATCCAGACGAGCACTTGTACCCGACAGACTACGGAGTTAGAAATTTTGCAAACGAGGACTTTGAGGTGGAGCGACATGAGTTTTCTTGAGCATTCATGAACGACAGTTGCTTAGTGTCTTGGGTGTCTTTATCTAGTTAGCTGACGCCGGACCATTTCTTTATTGCTTAGTTGTATTCTTTTAGTATTCTTTTGTACTCAGTGTTCATGGATTATTCTCCACTGGATTTTATTTTGTATTTAATTCTGAGACTTATCTATTCATTCAATTCTTACTCTATGATATTTGTGGATGGGACTAAATTTTATCTGCCTGGAATACTGTGACCTAGATAAATTTTATATCTTACTACGACTGGTTAGGTCCATTAAATTGGGTTCCTATACTTTTTGTACAGCTGTAATGTGTACGTATACCTAGTCTTACGTATTTTGGGACTGGGGCGTGACTTCGATTCCCCCTTTTTTGTTATGTTGAGATCAAAGTAGACATATTGACTTTAGAATCTCCTTCGTAGAACTGGCAAAAACATTATTTTTAGGTCTTCAAATGTTTTGATGTAACCATTTGGTAGACTGCAGAACCATTCAAAGGTTGCCCCCCTGCAAGGTGCCAATAAACAATATTGTTAGCAAAGCATCATCCTTTGGTATGTGCAATGTCTGAGAGATGAAGTGATGCATATGCTCCAGAGGAGACCACAATCCGTTATAAGGGAGCACTAATTGAGGCTTGTACTTCAGAGGACAAACAATGTTGTCCCATTCAGGAGGATATGGTTGGGATACTCCCAGCTTTGCTAGGTTCTCTCTGTTGTCAATAGAAGCAACACTAGCTTCTAATACACGAAAGATTTCAGAGTCAACTATGTTGACCGCCACAGTTGGTTGTATGATGGTGGCTTGAGGGGTTGCTGCTTGAGGCACAGTTTGCGACCTCTATGATTGTCCACACCCAGGGTTTGCAACTGAAACTTAATTGTCGTACACCTCCTGATTTGTATTCCTTGCAGGTGGTGGGATTGGCATAGTTGTAGCAGCATTCTGAGCCATTAACAATTGATGCATATTTTACATCATGCATGTCTCTGAACCTGGCTTCAAGGGTATTGAGACATTGAACAGTATTCCCAGACGTAGAGGCATCGGACTCATCACTGATTACATACACACTAACTTTTTTGTGGAGTGAGGATGTAATAGATAGGGTTGTGTAGTTAGAATCTACACCATCTATTTCAGATCAATGGGGTACACTACCCCCAAGACAGTTTGCATTGATGTCTGCTTCAGATTTTGAATAGTGACTACTCCTTATCTGAGAGAATTCTCTCATTCGAGAATGAGTGTTTTGGTACATTCCTTCAAAAGATTCAATGAGTTGGTCAAATCTTTGTTGGCTGGTTGAAGACGTGGAGGTGTTTCATCTTGAACGCCTACCATTGTGGGGGAGCCCCGATGCCATGTAGATAGGGGGAATGGATAACTCCTTGTTATCTTGTTGTTAACTCCATCTTCCATAATGCTGTCTAGCACAGTATAGTACAATCGTCAAATACAGACCATTTTATGGATGATTTAATTGCTCTTAAACAACAACAATTGATTACAATGTTATGACAATGGTGCTCATTTGGAAGTGCCATTGTAGAAACATAAGTTTCCCTCTCTTTACGTTTCTAAGTAAGAATATTACGTAAATTAGAAGAATGAAGGGAAGAAGGAGAATGTGGCATATTCTGCCTTTGTACATTATATGCGCACAATTTTTGCGAAGGTCTTGAGCACCGTTCGCACAATCAGGAGCATCAAGTTGGGTCGCGTATAATTTCCCATCTTCTGTGAGTGCAATTTTAATTCACGGATGAGAATCCTTTCTTGTTGTCCTCTTTTGTACGCGTGAATAGAAGTCGGGGCATGGGGCTTTGGTATTCTCCATCTTCAAATTTCGTGGAGCTTGGATGTCACGTCCCAGTCCCAAAATATGTAGGACTAGGTATACGTACACATGCCAGCTGTACGAACAAGTATAGGAATCCAATTTAATGGACCTAACCAGTCGTAGTACGCTGTAAAATATATCTAAGTAACAAGTATTCCAGGCAGGTAAAATCTAGTCGCGTCCACAAATATCACAGAGTAAGAACTGAATGAATAGATAAGTCTCAGAATCAAATAGAAAATAAAATCTCTTGGAGAACAATCCACGAAAACTGAGTACAAAAGAATATTGAAAGAATACAACTAAGCAATAAAGAAATGGTCTAGCGTCAGCTAATAAGATAAAGACACTCAAGACACTAAGAAACTGTTGTCCATGAATGCTCAAGGAACTCCTGTGACTCCACCTCAAAGTCCTCATCTGCAAAATCTCTAACTCCGTAGTCCGTCGGGTACAAGTGCTCATCTGGATCTGAAAAATGTGTCATGTCCTCCGAGGGACGTAACAAGTACACAAAAAATTGACATGCATGAAAGTAAAGCAGTAAACAATAAATAGGGTGACTAACCATCTAAGTGATATGCACTTGAGACATCTCTAGTGGCGAATGAGGGGGAAGAAATAAAAGAACAGTCATCCCACCAGGAGTCCAAAATAACTCGGGGGTACGCCAGTCACACCATATACACTGTAAGAAACAGAAATCTCATACGCTCACTAGTAGATTCCCCCCTCCTAATGTATCCGAACCGTATACGCGATGCAGACATAATGCAATGACGTCAATAAATACAAACAACTAGCCCAACACTAACTACCATCACCAAACGTGAATTGACGTATCGATGATCAATCGACACGCTAGTCCATGCACTCACTCACTCACTCACTCACTCACTCACTCACTCACTCACTCACTCACTCACTCACTCACTCACTCACTCACTCACTCACTCACTCAGTGATCGTGTTGAACATGTGTCAGGTCAGAAGATACCACGTACCTTCACAATATACCAAGTAAGTCTGCTACTCTAAGACCCGTGCACACAACTAGCAAATAAAAACTAGGCATATATATATTGAACAATAAAATCAAGCAAGGTGTACTTGCCTTCCAAGCCAATCTGCGAGCACAAAAAATCTGGTCCGGAGCTCTCCACAAAAATGTCACGAACACCTAACAATTAATTAATACTCTAATTAGACTCTTATTTTCTAGTTACATTAAGTTATCATCTAGTGATTAATCCTACGTTGGTTGTACATGCAAGTAACTACACACCAAATTATTACTAGCCATCCAACATTACCAAAATCATTTTTAAAACATTATTTATTAAACTATTAATTCTGTAATTAATTATAAAAAATTAGAAAATAATGGTTTTCAACTCACAAGGGGTTTCTACGAAGGTTAGTTACTTGTCATGCAATTATGGTTGCTAAATAAGGTTTTTCCGACATGCAAGTTCTCAAAAAATAAATTCATAAGAAAAGTTAAATTCTAAAAATAATTCTAAAATACTAGAAAATAATTAAACAAAAAAAATTATTTAATGAGTTCTTACATGCATAATTATCAATTCTACTTATTGGTCTTTCTGTTGGACACATACTAGTCTTCTAGCAATAGTATTGGCAAAATATTGCCATTAAAGCCCTGCTATTATACTTTGCATGAAAATCCAAAATCATATTTAATTATGTAAAAATAAGTTTTAATCACAAAATAATAGGGAGAACATTCATATATCGCTAAAGAACAAGTTACAAAAAGTTTACATGCAAACTAGGTCAACTATGTGTCTTTTTATGCATAAAATTTATTTAAATCAAAAGAAATATTTTTGAAAAAATAATTAAAAAAATAAATTTAATATAGGTTAATAACAACATAATTTAATTATTTATAAAGTTTTAGAAGGGTTCGATGCGAGATTTTGGATAAAATATTAAACTAGGTCACCCTACACATTGTACATGCAATTTAATTAACACAAATTTATCAAACTAATATTCTGAAATAAACAGTAAAAATATGGATAAAAATAATTTAATCTTCATATTTCTCTATTATTAACATTGTTTAATCAAGGTTTCTACCTAGGAGTACATGCATTCATGGGTTCAACTTTACAATCAACAACATAGGTTTAAACATACAATACATTTATCAATCCACCAAACTATATAATTCTTGATTCTTGATATCATAGAAAACTTAGTTTATCATTAACCAAAAGAATATTAGGGTTTGGCCCTATATATATTATCATGCAAATTAGGGTTTCACTACAACATGGAAAATAAGGTTTACATTAATCATACAAATTAGAGTTTACATCAACATGCAAGTTAGGGTTTTTACATCAATATACAATTTAGGTTTTTATAATAAATCTATGAAAAAGAAGATGATTAAGTGAAATAATAAGAGGAGGATTTAAGAAATAACTTACTAGAAAGTGGAGGAGGAAGAACTAGGAATCTTGGATGGAGGAGGTCGTCGGCCTTGGGCTTGTCTACGTGAGGGGGTCGGCTGCTTGGAGAGATATGGTCGGCTAGAGGGAGGAGGTGAAGAGGATAATTTTATTTATTAGGATTAGGGTTTGGAGATGATACATATATATATATATATATATATATATATATAGAGAGAGAGAGAGAAGGGGGTCGGCCTATGGGGTGCGCATGGGTATGGGGGCTGCGGGTTTGAAGGAGGGTAGAGATATAAATAAGAGTTTCCTAATTTGGAGGTTTTCTAATTTGGTTGTTAGTTAATAAATAGTCAACAACTAATCAAATAGGGTATTAATTATTAGGATTTGATTTTGGATTCTAAAGGATAAAATAATAAATAAATAAATAAATCCTAAAAAAAGAGGGAAGTGGCATAAATTAACATGGAGTAATTATGGGTTGCTTATTGAAGAAGGTTGGATTAGAATATAATCACAAATAAATTATTTATATAAAAATATCTAAATATTACAAACAAGAAACTATGGTTGTTATACTAGTATCTTACTAATACTAAATGATCGAATTTTGTATCATGCGAAGATCCTACGAGTAGTGTCTCTAGTGTAGGTCACTTCCTACGAAGGGATATATATATATATATATATATATATATATATATATATATATATATATATATATATATATATATATATATATATATAGAGAGAGAGAGAGAGAGAGAGAGAGAGAGAAATAGAACGGGGTCGGCCTATGGGGTGCGCATGGGTATGAGGGATGCGGGTTTGAAGGACGGTAGAAATATGATTGGGAGTTTCCTAATTTGGAGGTTTTCTAATTTGGTTGTTAGTTAATAAATAGTCAACAACTAATCAAATAGGGTATTAATTATTAGGATTTGATTTAGGATTCTAAAAGATAAAATAATAAATAAATAAATAAATAAATAAATAAATCCTACAAAAAGAGGGAAGTGGCATAAATTGACATGGAGTAATTATGGGTTGCTTATTGAAGAAGGTTGGATTAGAAAATAATCACAAATAAATTATTTATATAAAAATATCTAAGTATTACAAACAAGAAACTATGGTTGTTACACTAGTATCATACTAATACTAAATGATCGAATTTTGTGTCACGCGAAGATCCTACTAGTAGTGTCTCCAGTGTAGGCCACTTCCTACGAAGGGCGATATAGATTTTCGGGTCGTCCTATGTCATTAATGTTCAAACTACGGTGAAGTATCCTAAAGTAACAATTGGAATTAAATTGATTTTAAAATAATATAAATAAACACAATAAATATAGAATACAAACAAAATACCTATTTTTGGGTGAGGAATTTTACAACCTACCCACCTAAGAAAATTTTGTCCTCAAAATTAAGAATATGACACGATCTAGAAAAATAAAAATGCGGTAAGTAAATCCATACCTGAAGACGCGTAAGTGAGGAAAATGCTCTAAGATCGAATCCTTCGGCTCCCAAGTCGATTTTCCTAGTGAATGATGCTTCAATGCAACACGGACTAGTCGAATGGTCTTCCCCTTTAGTACCTTCTTCCTGCGGTCTAGAATCTCAACCTGCTACTCCTCATAAGGCAAACTCGTCCCAGGGTGATCTTTGAATGATCTAGTACATGGCTAGGATCCATCACATACCTTCTCAATTGTGAGATATGGAACACATCATGGACACCCTCCAAAGTCTATGGTAATGCTAGTCTGTAAGCAACCTCGCCTACATGCTCCAACACGTCGAACGGTCTAATGTACCTCAAACTAAGCTTCCTTCTACCTACAAATCTTATGTTTCCTCTAGTAGGGGAGATCCTTAAGAACACATGATCGCCCGACTTGAACTCTAGGGGTCGACGGTGAGTATCTGCCCATTGCTTCTGTCTATCCTGCATTGCCCGAAGGTGACCTTGAATCTGCTTGACCTTCTCTACTGTATGAGTCACCAACTCTGGTCCAAGTATCTGTCTCTTACCCACATCACTCCAACATACTAGCGATCGATACTTTCTTCCATATAATGCTTCAAAAGGAGCCATCTGAATGCTTGCTTGGTAGCTATTATTATAAGAGAACTCTACCAAGTGCAAGTGATCCTCCCAAGATCCTCCAAAGTCAAGCATGCATGCTCTCAACATATCCTCCAAAGTCTGAATGGTGTGCTCTGACTGTCCGTTTGTCTTGAGGGTGATAGGAAGTGCTAAACTTCAATCTAGTTTCTAGGCTCTCCTGCATGCTCCTCCATAAGTGATATGTGATCCTCGAATCTCTGTTGAAAACTATTCTGACTGGTACCCCATGTAGGCGTACGATATCCTTCATTTATATATATGCGAGAACTTCTGTATATTGCCCAACTCTAAAGGATAAGAAATGTGCCGCCTTAGTCAATCTATCCATAATTATCCAAACTGTATCTCGGCCAGTTGGACTCCTCGGAAAACCCTTAACGAAGTCTATGGTGATGCGCTCCTATTTCCACTCTGGAATAGAAGCAGTTGGAGTAGTCCTACTGATCTCTGATGTTCGGCCTTAACTTGCTGATACACCAAGCACTTCGTTATAAACCGTGCTATCTCTCGCTTTATTCCGTGCCACCCGTAATGCTGTCTCAAGTCTCCGTACATCTTCTTACCTCCCAGATGAATAGTATATGCTGAACTGTGAGCCTCCATTATTAGCTCATGCCTAAGCTTCCCATTAGGAACATAGAGGCGATCCCCACACCTCAAAGTCCCATCTTCATGTATCCTCAGTCCAGTCTGCAGTCCAGCCCCAGTCCCCTGTCGAAGTTGCTAAAATCTTGTATCGGTCGACAGAACTGTCTTGATACGCTCCACCAATGATGATTGCATTTGAAGGTTCATCAACTTTGTGACTTCTTCTGGCATAACCACCTCTATGCCCAGCTGCCCCAAATCATATAATAATTCCTTTTGTTTTGTCAAGAGGTACGCCATCGGTCTCCTACTCAACGCATCTGCTACTGCATTAGCCTTGTAGGGATGGTACTGCAGCTCAATGTCAAAATCTGCCATCAACTCGATCCATTGTCTCTATCTCTGGTTCAGATACTTCTGAGTATAGACATACTTTAAGCTCTTATGATCTGTATAAATCTCCACAGTCTCTCCGTATAAATAGTGCCTCCAAAGCTTCAAAGTAAAGATTACTGCTGCAAGCTCCAAGTCATGAGTGGGGTAGTTATTTTCATGGATCCTCAACTGCCGAGAACCATAAGCTACCACCTTATTGTGCCGCATCAAGATGCATCCTAGTCCTTTTCTGGAAGCATCACTATAAATAACAAATCCTCCCGGTCCTGTAGGTATGGTCAAGATCGGTTGTAGTCAAGCACTTCTTCAAATCATAAAATGCCATCTGACACTTCTCCATCCAAATAAACTCCTGGTCCTTGTGGTTCAACCTTGTCATAGGCTCTGCAATCATCCCAAAATTCTCCACGAACCTCCGGTAATATCCGTCAAGTCCTAGAAAACTCCGCACCCCTAAGACGTCGGTTGGGGTCGGCCACATCTCTACTACGGATATCTTAGTTGGATCCACTGATATGCCTTTTCCTGAGATAACATGCCTAAAAAAAAGATAATCTAGGAGAAACTCGCACTTGCTCAGCTTAGCATATAACTTCTGATGTCTCAATGTTTCTAGCACCTTCCTCAAATATTCTTGGTGCTCCTCACAGCTCTTCGAGTACACTAAAATATCTTCGATGAATACGACAAAAAACTAGTCCAAGTACTGATGGAATACTTGGTTCATTAAATTCATAAAAACGACTGGCGCATTGGTCAACCCAAAGGGCATTACTAAGAACTCGTAGTGGCCATAGAGAGTCCTTAAAGCCGTCTTCTAAATATCCTCGTGTCTCACCTTCACTTGATGGTATCCCGATCTCAGATCAATCTTAGAAAACACCCGTGCTTCTGTCAGTTGGTTGAACAAGTCGTCAATCCGCAGCAAAGGGTATTTATTCTTGATGGTCACCGCATTAAGGGCTCTATAATCGATGCACATGTGGATTGTTCCATCTTTCTTTGGCACGAACAATACTGGGGCTCCCCAAGGTGATACACTTGGCCTAATAAATCTCTTATCTTGCAACTATTGCAACTGCACCTTCTGCTCATCTATCTCCTTCTTTGCTAGCCGATACACATTAGAAGATATCGACGATGCTTCCGGCACTAACTCAATAGTGAACTCGACTTCTCTGTCCGGTGGTAGACCTGGCAACTCATCTGGGAAGACATCTACAAACTCCTCAATAATCGGTGGTGGCACACCTTCCATTGTCATGCAAACTCCATCATACTGGCCCACTCCCATCTCCATAGTTCCTCTCATAAACTTAAACTCTGGCTGGCCTGGCGGCTTAAAGATAAAAAAACCTTTATGGCAATCTAATACTGCATGGTATTGACTAAGACAATTCATCCCCAATACTACATCAAAATTTGGCATTAAAAATACCAAAAGTTGAGCTCTCATCTCCCGTCCATAAACAATAAATGAACAAGTCCTACAGGTACTAGTTACATGCACGATTCCTCCCCCGATAAGAATCCTCCAACTCTTAGGCAAGGGTGAAGTAGTTATTCTATGCATTTCTATAAATCTAGATGATATGAATAAAAGAGTGGCCCCAGAATCAAATAAAACAGTGGCATATACTGATCCAATTAGAATAATACCTGTAATAGCCTCTCCTTCAGTCTTTTCTCATCCATGAGTCAGTAAAAATACATGTCCTTGCCTCTGAGCTCCTGCCTGCTGTCTGGCTCTCTCAAACTGTAATGTCTGTGGTGCCAAGGGTGGTCCTCTCTGTTGGCCCCCTGGTGTTGGTAGATGAAGTTCTAATCCTCCTCCTTGGTTGGTTGCTCCTGGTGTCGGTACTGCTGGCTTCTGCCCTCCAAATTAAACAATAGCTCTACGCTGTGGATAATCCTGAGCCTGATGTTGTCCTGATCCACAGATCAAGCAAGTTTCCAGTTTCTTCCTGCACTCCTTTTGTATGTGCCTATTTTTACCATAAAAATGGCAAGTCAGAGATTACCTGAACTGGTAGGTCCCTGTCCTCTGTTGCTGTTGTTGTCCCATTGGTTGTCTGATAGACCCTCCTTGTTGTATCTTTGCTGGTCCTTGCTGAATTCTCTGTTGATTTTCTTTTCCTTTGCTGATGGCCCCCTGAATCCTGGCCTCTGTCAATAATTCAGCATAAGAGATCCGGGACTATGAGCCGGTATAGTGTTGAATCTCTGAGTCAGCCCGTGATAAAATCTTTTAGCTTTATCCAAGTCATTGGATATAAGAACAATACCATATCTACTGAGGCGGCTAAACTCCGAGTCATACTCATCGACCGTCTTGTTCCCCTGTTGTAGATGGAGGAACTGGTTGTACAATGCATCTTTTATAGTGGCCGAAAAGTATTTCTTCTCAAAGTACTCCAAGAATTGCTCCCAAGTCTGGCGTGTTCCCCATTGGTGCTCCATTGATTTCCACCAATGATGAGCATTCCCTTCTAACTGAGTCCTCACGCCTGTCATCCATAAATCCGTAAGCAATTGTGACGCCTCCAAAAGATTCTTGGTGCTAGTTATCCAAGTTGTGGTCTCCTCTGGAATCTCATTGCCTTTATATGGCTTGGGGTTCATTTGCACAAAATCCTTAACTGAACCAACATGCGCTTGTGGCACTGGAGCTAGTGCCTGGGTTGGTGTAGTTGTTGGTACAGCCATCCTCTCAAGGGATGTTAGGAATCCCTGCCTCATCTCAACGGCTTCCTGTCTCTACTCTGTCTCTTGCTGCCTCTGCTCGATAGCCTGTTGTCTCTGTTCCTGCATCATCATCTGGAAGAATTGGAACATCTGCGTCTAGCCGTCATGTAGTGGTGCTGGAGCTGGGGGAGCTCCATTAGGCACTACGGGAGGAGCTGGTGGAACCAGAGTGTCAGTCTGTCCGTCCGGTCCTGGAAGTCAATAAGTTATCGAGGCCTATCCTGATGATTGGCCATTGACCCCTGGATACGTGTTGCCCCCGATAGAGGCACGTCTGTTACGCAAATTCATCTCTCTGCAAGAGATGGATGAAGGATTAGGAAGAGTACATGAATCAAGCAGGATGCAAGTATTTAAATAGAATAGATTAGAAGGAAGGCGAGTTATAGTCAAATGTGGATAAGATCTAAAACTCTAATCCTAAGTGCAGGCCCGTTCGGTACAATTACGTAACCAAAATGGCTAACTGGACCTGCATGGGCCACCACTAAAAATATGTCACACCCCAGCCCCAAAATACGTAGGAATATGTATACGTACACATGCCAGCTGTATGAACAAGTATAGAAACCCAATTTAATGGACCTAACCAATCGTAGTACGCTGTAAAATATATCTAAGTCATAGTATTCCAGGCAAGTAAAATCTAGTCCTATCCACAAATATCACAGAGTAAGAACTGAATGAATAGATAAGTCTCAGAATCAAATAGAAAATGAAATCTAGTGGAGAATAATCTATGAAAACTGAGTACAAAAGAATACTGAAAGAATACAACTAAGCAATAAAGAAATGGTCCGGCGTCAGCTAACTAGATAAAGACACCCAAGATACTAAGCAATTGTTGTCCATGAATGCTCAAGGAACTCCTGTGGCTCCACCTCAAAGTCCTAGTCTACAAAATCTCCAACTCCGTAGTTAGTCAGGTACAAGTGCTCGTCTGGATCTGAAAAAGATGCCAGGTCCTCAGAGTGACATAACAAGTATACAAGAAATTGACATGCATGAAAGTAAAGCAGTAAACAATAAATAGGGTGACTAACCATCTAAGTGATATGCACTCGAGATATCTCTAGTGGCATATGAGGGGGAAGAAATAGAAGAACAGTTATCCCACCAGACGTCCAAAAGGAATCAGGGGTACGCTAGTCACACTATACACACAGTAAGAAACATAAATCTGTCACCACCCGTACCCAAAAAATTGGGCATGAGTCATGGGTACGTCCAGCCTACGCCTCAGCATTGGCGGTAGAACGCTGTCTAGGTCTACTATCTAGCTAACAATCTCACACAATCAATATAAGTACCTGTCAAGATCTCAACTCCAAACGGAGGAGCAATATGATAATGATAACGCAAGTACTCAATCACGAATCTAAGCACGATAAAATAACACAAAAGTCTAACAACTACAAAGTCTAAACAACTGCTACTAAAACAACAACAACAACAACAATAATAATAATACAACAATATCCAGAATCAAATATAATACAAGGTCTCAATCCAAAACCGGGGACAAATACGGTACCAAAAACTAATAAAAACAATAACTGAGGTCCTAGTGATCCCGGCTACCAACCCGAAATTACTCATAAACTAGGGGATCCCTGTCTGCACCATCGACAGGCTGAGGTCCATAAAATGTCGGACACCAATCCTCCAGATCCTCTGAAAAATATATCCAGTCAGGATTAGAGCAAGTACACCTCTAACAACAGTTCCAGTTAAATGATAAAAACTATAAAGCAGTTGTAGCAAGTAGCAAGGTGAAGGAAATAAAGTATGAACAAGGAAATATGTATATATATCACTGGTGCATAATGATAAAGATGCATGAAGATCAGAAGCAAGATAGTAATAACTGCAGGATACAAGAAATCTAAACTAAGAGCAAGTATGTGCACAAGAACGTGTAGTGAGTCCAGCAAAAGTAAATGTAATGAGTCAAGTCCAGAAAGTATAAGTGAGACCAGCAAGAAATGCAAGATAGTCCAGACTAGAAAGAATAAACTCGTATCTCTGAAATACTTGTTTCGACATGTAAACGGCTAGGGGTAAGTACGGCTCACCGCACACTGGGTGTGCGGCTGCTATCATTCCAGATTAGACACGAGGGAGTGATTCCAGTGATTCCAGTTGTGAATGTTTACATGTCTACTCGAGTATTTTCCCATCCCGACTAGTACAAGTGAATCCAAGACCCGACACATAAATCAAGTATGAGTCCAGCCAGAAACATGAGTGATGCCTGTAGTGAGTCAAGATGTGATGCCAGTAGGTGATTCCAGAATAGAGGCCAGAAACATAAAATATACGTGTCGAAAGTAAATGAATCCAGAAATACTAGTCCGTGTCATGCCAGAAAAATCAGATGATACTATACTATAAACTGAATCATAATAATTATCAGATAATAGAAACTATCAGAGAATGTACTCGCCTGACGTCCTGAGCAACTGGCGATCCGAACTGGCGTCGCAAGGACCTATTGCAAAAAACAAGGTTAAACGGGGTTCTAAAGAGTTAAACAGATATAAAATAGCTAAAAACAAGCTTCTAGGGTCGTTTTAGGTCAAACGGGTAAAATCTGGATCAAAAAGTCAACTCGGGGGGTCCAAAAAGTCAACTATGGGTCAAAAGTAGGTCAAAAGTTGACTTTAGCGGTTAACTCTAGGTCAAACTAGGGTGCGCCTAAAATTTTAGGTCAAAACTAGGTCATTAAGCTAATAAACTCTCAAACTCGCCTCCTTGAGATACCGGGATACCCTCGGTATCCGATATCTCAACCTACGTGATACGCCCCGCCTATACCCTCTATAATATATACTAGCACACACACACACACACACACACACACACACACACATATATATATATATATATATATATATATATATATATATATATATAACTATATATATAAAAGCATCTCTAACCTCATTCCTAGGCTAAAACCCAATACCTTGCCCCGATGCCCAACACCTTGAGTATCTCAAGGTATTGAGATACTCAAGCCTCACCCCTCACTAACACTAGCTAACTAGCTAACTATCTATATATATATTACCATATACTAATATATATATATATATATATATATATATATATATATATATATATATATATATATATATATATATATATATATATATATATATATATATATATAAAACCTAGTGTATAGGCAAACACCTCATCTCCGATACCCAATCTTACCTCAATACCTTGGTATCTCAAGGTATTGAGATACCTTACCCTCTAATTCTAGCTAACTAGCTAACTATCTATATATATACTTATATATACTACTATATGTAATATATATATATATATATATATATATATATATATATATATAATCTAGCTACATAGGCCACCTCAATATCTCACCTCCGATACCCAACTTACCTTACCCTCAAGGTATTGAAACTCACTTACCCCTCTCTACCCTACTAACTAGCTAACTATCTATGCATATACACATATACCTAGATATATATCTAGGCTAATATATATATATATATATATATATATGTCACGCCCCAGTCCCAAAAGTACGTAGGACTAGGAACACGTAAGCATGCCAGCCGCATGGATATGGCAACTCCAATATATGGAAACCATAACACATACGTACGCTGTAATATGAATATCAAATCCACAAGTGGTATAAAATGTATCACAAGTCATAGGGTACAATCTAAATCTCATCAACGAAATCAAATATAAATAAATAACCAATATCTATGAAACTAGATCTCAATATAAGTATCTAAGGATGATGGTTGGATGGAAACAAATCCACTACCAACTCGAATGGAAAAGTACAACACAATAAACACAATATAAGAATATCAGCTAACAACCACGAGCTCGAAGAGAAGACATCCACGAAACATATGTAACCATCCAAATCTGCGCTCCTGCAAATACTCAAGAACAGATACACCTGGAAAGGGACCAGGTCCTCAGAGGGACGTAACAAGATACATAGAAGCAAGCCAATTTGAATACAGTAAACATGCATAATATTTGAAAATAGATAAGTACGCTGTACAAGACAATCTATATGAATACAAATGAGGACAACTTTTTGACGTATGGGCAAGGGTAGGCTACTCGATCTAAGCCTCACAACTCACACACCCGTCAATGGACATCAGAAATCGACATACCTCTGGGGTAGCGACCAGCGCGACTCTACAGAAATTGACATACCTCTGGGGTAGCGACCAGCGCGACACACGCCCGTAGTGCGAACTATATACTACGGTTTACCAGAGTGGTTAAAAGCCCATACGCCTAATGATTGTCCTCGATGATACTAAGTGCCATGTGTGTGTCAACATATCTAATAGATAGTAATGACTGAAAGAAAACTACACATGCAAGAAATATATAGAAATGTAATAAATATACAGAAATATACTAAGCATGCAAAATACTGTAAGCAATTTGGCAAGGTATCTTGCCTGGCAAGAAAGCTGTAAAGTGTAACGTCCCGAAGTCCAACACACAAGATCAGAAGCTATGGCCGCAGAACAAATGTCTCCGAATGCTGAAATAAATATCACCAACGTTCCCAGAATAAGCAAAATAGCTAAAAAGTACTTCCCTTTCGTCCAATTTGGACACAGGGGCAAAACGGTAATTTCGGGTAAAAGTGGGGTCCACGTGTGGCCCACTTTGCACCAAAAAATGTGCCATGGGTAACAGTCTCTAAATGGGACAAATTATAGGTCAAACCAACTCTAGATGTCAATACGAACCCAACGG
This sequence comes from Iris macrosiphon, assembly GCA_036927795.1. Lineage (NCBI taxonomy): Eukaryota > Viridiplantae > Streptophyta > Magnoliopsida > Asparagales > Iridaceae > Iris > Iris macrosiphon. The sequence goes on from JAYESA010000010.1 coordinate 62,897,725, forward strand.
TATGTCCAAATGTGGATTCCGATGAGCCGGACACAATTTCGTCCAAAAAGTCAACTGTGGGCCCCGCCAATTGGCAACTTGGTCAACTGTCTCAGAATTGCGTAAAAATTGGGTCACAGGACCAGCGCATTACCACGAGTCCAGTGGCGCAAGTTTCGTCGCAATTTGATGAGCGTGCACCAAATGCGCGCGACTTCCACAAAAGTTGCGACACGGGATTTGTCCGCGGATACGGGCTGGTTCCGGCGCGCACACGCGTCCGAATCAGTTTCTACGAACTCCCACGTGTCCGGTTACACTGCGCGCACCGTTCGGTACACTTGGTACACGGCGGGGCGGTCCTGTTTGGCGTGGCGCGCTTCGTTTCACAACTTTTGAAAATCTGGCAAAAGTGGGTTCGCAGGGTTTTCCAACAAATTTAATTCTGTCTACAGCAGTTAATAATCTAGGGTTATTTAACAGAAATTAAACTAGGTCAAGTGGTCTACGCATACCAAAAAGAATCACCGAATTCGGATCTCTGTGGTGGGAGATACGAACTCGGCAACATGGGTGGTCACCGCAGTTTTCTGCGATCCCAGAATTCGGTCTGCTTGTGCCAACTTTGGCACTATTTTTGCCTAGGGTTTCGTGTTGTTCGAGGTCTACTAGCACACAGATATGGAAGAGGGTTAAGGGGTGAGCATACCGGTGAAGATGGGGTAGCGTTTGGTTGAGCGAGTCGACGGGAAGCAACTACGGAACAAAGGTACCTCGTGTGGGAATCTGCAGTGCGCGGGGTCGCGGTCGTCGGGATTGGTTTGGACGGCCTGGCGGGGTTCTCCGGCTGCGGTGGCGGCGCTCCTAGGTCTAGATGGGAAGAGGAGGGGATTTGATGATTATAGGGTTAGGGTTTTATATGAAATAAATAATATATATATATGAATAGGGAGAGAGAGAAGGCCGGTTGGTATTTAAAAGCCGCAGGGGGGGTTTTGCTTTGCTGGATTGCTAATAGGAAGTGGGCGGCTCACATGCAGTGGTTTGCTACTAGAATTTGCTAAAGGGAGGGGGGGGGGGGGCGCTGCTTACATGCAACAAAGCAAAGGGTTGCTATTAGGTTTGCTAGTAAGTTGTAATGGAATGGTTATTAGTTAATATTATTATTATTTTATATTAATTTCTTTTCTTTTCTTGATCTTCTCCTTTTCTATTAAATATATATACATGCATATATATATACATGCATATATATATATATATATATATATATATATATATATATATATATATATATATATATATATACTCATAAGAAATTCTATATTATAATAATGCACACCGTTAAGCTAGCAACTGCTCAAGGGGTCTCCTACATGAAATAAATTTCGAAAAATTCATAATTGCTCCATAAATTCCCTAAATGCACATATATATATATATATATAAATACATAGAAAAATTCTAAAAAATATATTTGTGCACACCATTAAGCTAGCAACTGTCCAAAGGGTCTCCTACATGGAATAAATTCGGAAAAATTTATAATTGTTCCATAAATTCCCTAAATGCACATATATATATATATAAATACATAGAAAAATTCAAAAAATATATTTGTGCACACCATTAAGCTAGCAACTATCCAAAGGGTCTCCTACATGGAATAAATTCGGAAAAATTCCTGATGGTCCCATAAATCCCCTAAGTGCACCAACACCTAAAATAAAAATTATTAAAAATCTATTTCTCCTAATTAGCCACTAATTACTACAATTAAATTATTAATAATAAAAAAATAGCTTAATACGATTTTTAGGATTAGGGATTTTACATTCTACCCAACTTATAAAAATTTCGTCCTCGAAATTAAAATTAAGCCACGATAGAATGTCAAGGATGGTATAAGATTTGTATTGTTTAAAATGCAAGGCCAGATTTAAAAGGGTGGGCGATGTTGCGCGTTGCACATCCCGAAAAATCATAGGAAAATCCATATGAGCGAAAATAGGTTTCTTTATGTGTCATGTCCAATGGTGTGGACACCTAAATGCTCTTTTTCATAAAAGCGCTCAACCATTGAAATGTTGCACAAAGATGGAAATTGGATGATGGGCATGTCTAGGATAAGGGTGTGAAATTTGTAGGAAGGCAGTGACTAGTGTAGTGCTCCAATTATCGGAGCACGATAAGGTGCGCTAAGTGATATAATTATTGCAAAATTAAATAAAAATTATCGTGTTCTATCTCTAACTGGACTCAATCTAACCTTGGTCCCACTATCTCAGCCAAGTAGGTCTAATTTTGGGTGAGGGTTCACAATCTACCGAACTTAAAATTTATCCATCTATCACCTAAGGCTATGCAGCTAGGAAAACTATTCCTCAAATTATTTAATCATGTTATTCAATTCTCAAAGTTTTAACACCAAATATATCACCTATGATATGCCCTTAATCAATTATAAAAGAGAATCACTAAGTCATGTGATTAGCTCTATGGGGTATATCTAGTACTATCAGTGTCAACTTATACCATAACGAGGTTTCGTCTTTCCGAAATAAGGGAAGACGGAGAGCAATAATAAAGAATTCAAGGTGAAGGTGATAGAATACAAGTACGAGGTTCAAAGAGATTAAAGAATTCGAAAAGAGAGTTGTCAGGACAGTTGTGGATCGAAATCCTATTTTTGGTAATTTCCTATTTACATGCTCGTATCAGTACAGTTATGTAACCGATACGATATGTCAGACATGTCTAGGGGCAAGTATATCCGTCTACTACCATATATCTCAATCCACGTAAAGTAGTCATGCGAAGAGCGAACCAAGCGCACTAAGGTTAGCTAGACCTTAATACACCAATTCTGATTAGGCAATTGTATCATTGTGTGCACCCAATAATACATATGCCATGAGCAAGCTCGATAAAAGAATAAGCTTGCAAAAACTAGGCTATAATAGCAGCATAAGTCAAGGTAGTACAACAAACATAAATACGCTGGATTATGATAAAAGAAGGTATATAACAATTCAAGTTCACAAAAGGTAAGACTCCATAACCTCTACAGTAGTCATACTAAATCCTTGTCTAAGTCGATAGTCGACCAAATAGGGGTATGGGCTTCTAAGCTCTATAGTCTGATGAAACATTATCTTCTTATGCTAGCACACAGTTAATGTCGTTCAGTTACACTTCAATAATAGGTCAAAGACTATGTGATACTATGTTGTAAGGTATACTACCCAACTTATAACAATAAACTAGTACTGTAATTGTCTTAAGGATACCGTAGAAGCTCCTATTAAGGTCTACGAGAAGGGGTCTTGGTACTTATTAGGGTATCCTCTTATATTACATAGGTCATGGTCGTCTTAAGTCTTAGTCTTAGTGCAAATGTCAATAGTAAGAATGGAACAGTTACTGGCCTCAAGGGAAAAGAGAATATAACTCGTATCGAGGTGAGGGTACATATTACATAATTTAAAACTAAGGAATAAGCACCAGGTCTCAATCTACAAGAATAGCTTAAACCATCAAGTTCTAACTATTAAGCACACAATTTCAAAATTTAACATTAACTACCATAATCCCAGCAACTATATGTCCTTAACACAGAATAAATCACCTGGCCTACAATCAGAAGTGTCAGATGGCACGAGTTGAAAGATGAAGAGTAGAAGAATAAAATTTAGTCGTCGCGCAATTAGCGAGCGCTAAGGGTTCAGAGGAACAAGTCATAAAACTAAAATGGAAAGACTCTGGACAATGTCATGGTTTCCTAAGGAAAGATGCTATGCTAATCTCTGTGTTTGAGGTATGTTCAAGGAAAATGTTATAGTCATTCCCTTTGGCCCCCTAGGTGCTGTCTACTAATAATAAGACAATGATCTAAGTTTATAGTTCTCCAATACTATCTAACTATGAAGGTTAGGTTTAGTCCTAATATTCAATTTTGGTTTTCTATTTGTTCCTCAATACTAGGGTCAAACATTATGGTAAAACTTCTAACTAACTCTAGTAGCGTCTATACTACTCTCAAGTCTTCATAATACATCAAGGGTAATGGTAAACCAATCTATAGATAAGAAATTCTAGGGTTCACTAGATATTCTAAACTTAGTGGTGTATCTATATTCTCGTTGTATTCTTAATAGGTGGGCTACCATAATTATCATCCTAATAACAGGGGTTCCTATATTCTAGCAGAAGGCTATACTCAAAGAACTATTAGGGAAGTACATGAATCAAGCATGATGCAATTATTCGAATAGAATGGATTGGAAAGAGAGCGAATCATAGTCAATTGTGGATGAGATCCTATACTCTACTACTAGGTGCAGGCTTGTTCGGTACAATAACGTAACCGAGATAATATGCTCTCGACCTGCATGGGACACCACAAAAACATGTCACGCCCCAGTCCCAAAAGTACGTAGGACTAGGAACACGTAAGCATGCCAGCCGCATGGATCTGGCAACTCCAATATATGGAAACCATAACCCATACGTACACTGTAATATGAATATCAAATCCACAAGTGGTATAAAATGTATCACAAGTCATAGGGTACAATCTAAATCTCATCCACGAAATCAAATATAAATAAATAACCAATATCTATGAAACTAGATCTCAATATAAGTATCTAAGGATGATGGTTGGATGGAAACAAATCCACTACCAACTCAAATGGAAAAGTACAACACAATAAACACAATATAAGAATATCAGCTAACAACCACGGGCTCGAAGAGAAGACATCCACGAAACATATGTAACCATCCAAATCTGCGCTCCTGCAAATACTCAAGAACAGATACACCTGGAAAGGGACAAGGTCCTCAGAGGGACGTAACAAGATACATAGAAGCAAGCCAATTTGAATACAATAAACATGCATAATATTTGAAAATAAATAAGTATGCTGTACAAGACAATCTATATGAATGCAAATGAGGACAACTTTTCAACGTATGGGCAAGGGTAGGCTACTCGATCTAAGCCTCACAACTCACACACCCGTCAATGGACATCAGAAATCGACATACCTCTGGGGTAACGACCAGCGCGACTCTACAGAAATCGACATACCTCTGGGGTAGCGACCAGCGCGATACACGCCCGTAGTGCGAACTATATACTACGGTTTACCAGAGTGGTTAAAAGCCCATACGCCTAATGATTGTCCTCGATGATACTAAGTGCCATGTGTGTGTCAACATATCTAATACATAGTAATGACTGAAAGAAAACTACACATGCAAGAAATATACAGAAATGCAATAAATATACAGAAATATACTAAGCATGCAAAGTACTGTAAGCAATTTGGCAAGGTATCTTGCCTGGCAAGAAAGTTGTAAAGTATAACGTCCCGAAGTCCAACACACAGGATCAGAAGCTATGGCCACAGAACAAATGTCTCCGGATACTGAAATAAATATCACCAACGTTCCCAGAATAAGAAAAATAGCTAAAAAGCACTTTCCTTTCGTCCAATTTGGATACAGGGGCAAAACGGTAATTTCAGGTAAAAATGGGATCCACGTGTGGCCCACTTTGCACCAAAAAATGTGCCAAGGGTAACAGTCTCTAAATGGGACAAATTATAGGTCAAACCAACTCTAGATGTCAATACGAACCCAACGGTATGTCCAAATGTGGATTCCGATGAGCCGGACACAATTTCGTCAAAAAAGTCAACTGTAGGGCCCGCCAATTGGCAACTTGGTCAACTATCTCAGAATTGCATAAAAATTGGGTCACAGGACCAGCGCATTACCACGAGTCCAGTGGCGCAAGTTTCGTCGCAATTTGACGAGCGTGCACCAAATGCGCGCGACTTCCACAAAAGTTGCGACACGGGGTTTGTTCGCGGATACGGGCTGGTTTCGGCGCGCACACGCGTCCGAATCAGTTTTTACGAACTCCCACATATCCGGTTACGCTGCGCGCACCGTTCGATACACTTGGTACACGGCGGGGCGGTCCCGTTTGGCGGGGCGCGCTTCGTTTCACAACTTTTGAAAATCTGGCAAAAGTGGGTTCGTGGGATTTTCCAACGAATTTAATTTTGTCTACAGCAGTTAATAATCTAAGGTTATTTAACAGAAATTAAACTAGGTCAAGTGGTCTACGCATACCAAAAAGAATCACCGAATTCGGATCTCTGTGGTGGGAGATACGAACTCGACAACATGGGTGGTCACCGCAGTTTTCTCCGATCCCAGAATTCGGTCTGCTTGTGCCAACTTTGGCGTTATTTTCGCCTAGGGTTTCGTGTTGTTCGAGGTCTACTAGCACACAGATATGGAAGAGGGTTAAGGGGTGAGCATATCGGTGAAGATGGGTGGCGTTTGGTTGAGCGAGTCGACGGGAAGCAACTACGGAACAAAGGTACCTCGTATGGGAATCTGCAGTGCGCGGGGTCGCGGTCGTCGGGATTGGTTTGGGCGGCCTGACGGGGTTCTCCGGCTGCGGTGGCGGCGCTCCTAGGTCTAGATGGGAAGAGGAGGGGATTTGATGATTATAGGGTTATGGTTTTATATGAAATAAATAATATATATATATATGAATAGGGAGAGAGAGAAGGCGGGTTGGTATTTAAAAGCCGTAGGGGGGGTTTAGCTTTGCTGGATTGCTAATAGGAAGTGGGCGGCTCACATGCAGTGGTTTGCTACTAAAATTTGCTAAAGGGAGGGGGGGGGCGCTGCTTACATGCAGCAAAGCAAAGGGTTGCTACTAGGTTTGCTAGTAAGTTGTAATGGAATGGTTATTAGTTAATATTATTATTATTTTATATTAATTTCTTTTCTTTTCTTGATCTTCTCCTTTTCTATTAAATACATATACATGCATATATATATACATGCATATATATATATTTGTATATATATATATATACTCATAAGAAAAATTCTATATTATAATAATGCACACCGTTAAGCTAGCAACTGCTCAAGGGGTCTCCTACATGAAATAAATTCCGAAAAATTCATAATTGCTCCATAAATTCCCTAAATGCACATATATATATATATAAATACATAGAAAAATTCTAAAAAATATATTTGTGCACACCATTAAGCTAGCAACTGTCCAAAGGGTCTCCTACATGGAATAAATTCGGAAAAATTTATAATTGCTCCATAAATTCCCTAAATGCACATATATATATAAATACATAAAAAAATTCAAAAAATATATTTGTGCACACCATTAAGCTAGCAACTGTCCAAAGGATCTCCTACATGGAAAAAATTTCTGATGGTCCCATAAATCCCCTAAGTGCACCAACACATAAAATAAAAATTATTAAAAATCTATTTCTCCTAATTAGCCTCTAATTACTACAATTGAATTAATAATAATAAAAAAATAGCTTAATACAATTTTTAGGATTAGGGGTTTTACAATATATATATATATATATATATATATATATATATATATATATATATATATATATATATATATATATATATATATAACACATGTATATATATATACCTATATATCTATATATATAACCACACATACATATACATATATACCCATCTACACACACACACAGACATATATATATATATATATATATATATATATATATATATATATATATATATATATAGGGGGGGGGGAAGCTAGCTGGAGCGCGTCCTGCTGCCGCAGAAACGCGCTGCTGCTACTGCTGTCGCGGCGTGCTGCCGCTGCTGCTCTGCACGCTGGCCCTGCTGCAGCTGCTAGCTGCTGCCTCGCTGCTCCCATCTCCATTCCGCTGCAGCTGCCCCTCCATCTTGCTGCAGCAGCTGCTGCTCCCCCATCTGCTGCCTCTCACTCTCTCTACCTCTCTCCCTCTCACTCTCTCTACCTCACTATCTCTCGACACACCTCGACACACATGCACACACACACACTTAGATACATATAGATATACACAAACATATATACATATATATATATACACACACAACCATATATATATATATACACTTATACACATATATATATAGGTACACACACACATATATATATATATATATATAAAGACACATATGTATATATATACACACACACTCTTACATATATATACAAACACATATATATATATATACACACACACTCATACATATATATACAAACACATATATATATATATATATATATATACACACACACACACTCACACACTCTCTCACACATACACTCTCACACACACTAACACACACACAACTACACAACTACACATATTACATATCTATACACTTATATATATATATATATATATATATATATATATATATATATATATATATATATATATATATATATACACACACTCACACACACTACACACAAACACTCACTCACACTCACCACCACACACAACCACATAACCACACACACTCAACCACACTCACCCACACACATATAAACACACAAATATATATAAATATATACTCAAAAACTCTAATACACACTCCCTGAGGCTAAACCAACCCGCGCACAAGCCAAAAACCTAGAAACCAAGTCGAAATGGCCACTTGGTCATTTCGACGAACATGTGGAGTACGGTTCGCGAAATCTCATGAAACGCACACCAAACCTACTCGGAATCGACCCAAAATTTATCCACGAGTTCTAATCGATGTCTAGAACCTAGAAAAATGCTAATCCACCGATTCTAGGTCCGTGGCAAAAATGCGCACGTATGTGGAACCTACAACGACGAAAAAACCCCTAAATCGCCCAAAATGCCTAAATCTTCGCGACACGATCTCACGTGTCCGAACGAGGACACGTACTTACCCTCAAGACACCTAATCACGTCTACCTAGGTCCGTCTAACCTAGGGCAACACCAAAAATTGGGCCAATCTCGGATTTCACCCAAAATTGACACAAAACCTAATGCCAAAGTCTCCAAACACCTCCAAACAAGCTCCAACTTCTTTCCATGGATAGCCCTAAGGTCTAGGAAGGTTATAAACTACTAATTACACTATATTAGAGTAATCACAAGGGAAAAAAAAATTAGGGTTTACCTCTTGGGAGTTGGAATCTCAAGGCCAAAGTCTCCAAAAAGCCCCAAATTCACCACACCAAGCCTCCAACCCAAGCTCCAACACCAAATCTAAGCTCTACACACCTAGGTTAGGGGAAAGCAAAGGGTTAGGGTTTACATTGATGGAAGAAATAGAAGAAGGAAGAGAAGAGGTGAAGAACTTACTTGAATTTGAAAGAGATTGGAAGAAGGAAAGAAGAAGAAAATGGAGAAGAGAGTGAAGAAGAAGAAGAAGAAGAAGAAGAAGAAGAATGGAATGAAGGGGGGGGGGGGGGAAGTGCTGGTCATATTCGGCCAGGTATAGGAAATAGGTTAGGGTTTGTGTTTGGGTTTAAACACAAAGACCAAAATGCCCCTCTCTTAAGTCATTCTAATTGAGATTTGGGTTTGGGGTTCCAAATGCACTCTAATAAATTTCTAATCACTCCAACTAACTAACTAAAATATAAATAACTATTCTAAGCCAATAAATAAGTCTAACAAGGGTGTTGGTTGGGTCTGACAAGGGTCCACTAGGGTCTGACCTGGGTCCAGACTAGCCAAAACCCTAAAATAACTAATAAAAATAAATACAAGCAACTAATGAAATATAAATACAAATATTTATGATAAATACGCAATTAACCAAATTAAAATAAAAAATACCCTGCTTTGGAAATGGGGTAGTGACAAAATTCCATACGCTCACTAGTAGATTCTCCCCTCTCAATGTATCCGAACCGTATACACGGTGCAGACATAATACAACGACGTCAATAAATACAAACAACTAGCCCAACACTAACTACCATCACCAAACGCGAACTGACATATCGATGATCAGTCGACATGCTAGTCCATGCACTCACTCACTCAGTGATCATGTTGAAAATGTGTCAGGTCAGAAGATACCATATACCATCACAATATACTAGATAAGTCTTCTACTCTAAGACACGTGCACACAACTAGCAAATAATAACTAGGTATATGTATACTGAACAATAAAATCAAGCAAGGTGTACTTGCCTTCCAAGCCAAGCTGCGATCACAACAAATCTGGTCCGGAGCTCTCCACAGAAATATCATGAACACCTACCAATTAATTAATACTATAATTAGACTCTTATTTTCTAGTTATATTAAGTTATCATGTAGTGATTAATCCTACGTTGGTTGCACATGCAAGTAACTACACACCAAATTATTATTAGCCATCCAACATTACCAAAATCATTTTTAAAACCTTATTTATTAAAATATTAAATATGGAATTAATTAAAAATAATTAGCAAATAATGGTTTTCAACTCACAAGGGATTTCTACGAAGGTTGGTAACTAGTCATGCAATTATGGTTGCTAAATAGGGTTTTTTCGACATGCAAGTTCTCAAAAGATGAATCATAAGAAAAGTTAAATTCTAAAAATAATTCTAAAATACTAGAAAATAATTATTTAATGAGTTTCTACATGCATAATTATCAATTCTACTTATTGGTCTTTTTGTTGGACACATACTAGTCTTCTAGCAATAGTATTGTCAAAATTTTGTCATTATAACCCTACTATTATGCTTTGCATAAAAAATTCTAAATCATATTTAATCCTGAAAAGATAAGTTTTAATCACAAAATAATAGGGAGATCATTCATATATGGCCAAAGAACAAGTTACAAAAAGTTTATATGCAAACTAGGTCAATTATGTGTCTTTTTATGCATAAAATTTATTTAAATCAAAAGTAATATTTATGAAAAAATAATTTAAAAACTGAATTTAATATAGTTAATAACAACATAATTTAATTATTTACAATATTTTAGAAGGGTTCGATGAGGGATTTTGGATAAAATATTAAACTAGGTCACCCTACACATTGTACATGCAATTTATTTAACACAAATTTATCAAACAAATATTCTAAAATAAACAGTAAAAATATGGTTAAAAATAATTTAATCCTCATATTTCTCTATTATTAACATGGTTTTTTACCTAAGGGTGCATACATGCATTCATGGGTTCAACTTTACAATCAACAACATAGGTTTAAACATACAATACATTTATCAATCCACCATACTATATAATTCTTGATTCTTGAAACATCATAGAAAACTTAGTTTATTATTAACCAAAATAAGATTAGGGTTTGGCTCTATATATATTATCATGCAAATTAGGGTTTTACTACAACATGGAAAATAAGGTTTACATCAATCATACAAATTAGAGTTTACATCAACATGCAAGTTAGGATTTTTACATCAACATACAATTTATGTTTTTATAATAAATATATGAAAAAGAAGATGATTAAATAAAAGGAGAAGAGGAGGATTAAAGAAAGAAATTACTAGAAAGTGGAGGAGGAAGAAATAGGGCACTTGGATGGAGGAGGTGGTCGGCGGCTTAGAGAGATGGGGTCAGCTAGAGGGAGAAGGTGGAGAGGAGAATTTTATTTTTTAGGGTTAGGGTTTGGAGATGATATATATATATAAGGGGGGTCAGCCTATGGGGTGCACATGGGTATCGGTATCGCAGATTTGAGGGAGGGTAGGAATAGGATTGGAAGTTTCATAATTTGGAGGTTTCCTAATTTGGTTGTTAGTTAATAAATAGTCCACAACTAATCAAATAGGGTATTAATGATTAGGATTTTATTTGGGATTCCAAAGGATAAAATAATAAATAAATAAAACCTAAAAAAAGAGGGAAGTTGCCTAAATTGGCATGGAGGAATTATGAGTTGCTTATTGAAGAATGTTGGATTGAAAAACAATCACAAATAAATTATTTATATAAAAATATCTAAATATTACACACAAGAAACTACGGTTGTTACACTATTGTCGTACTAATACTAAATGATCGAATTTTGTGCCACGCGATGATCCTACGAGTAGTGTCTCCAGTGTAGGCTATTTCCTACGAAGGGCGATGTAGATTTTGGGGTCATCCTATGTCATTAATGTTCAAACTACGGTAAAGTATCCTAAAGCAACCATTGGATTTAAATTGATTTTAAAATAATCTAAATAAACACAATAAATATAGAATACACACAAATTACAAATTTTTGGGTGAGGGATTTTACATTGGAAGACTCATTTTTCACGTTAGTCAAAAGAATTTGTGCACACACTCTTCCTTCTTTAAGAGTTGTTTTAGATTGCAGAGTTCATGCATGGGTTGATTTGTACATTACATTGAATATGCAAAGGCTTGGCTGTTTGGTTGGGAGCTAACCCCTTGGCATCGTGTTGAATTGCTCTGCTAAGGTGGTGACGGCTCATACCAAATTAGTGGTTGCAAGAATTTTGCGATTTCCTTCCTTTGGCGAGCGCACTGGCTCGGCCAAAGAGGTTTTCCACTGGGTCATGGACTAGAATCAGTGAAGTAGGGCTGTCAACGAGTTGCTGCGTGTTGATAGAATCCATCATTTTCTTTCCCTTGTCATTAGTGACATTAGGATAAGACGAACGAGGCTTTGGTAGCCAAGTCTTGCAAAATTTCCTTGACTTGACCATCTGCGAGGGGCTTGAGTATCCCCCAGAGAGCATCTCTTCATAGGCTTATTGGTCAAACTCGACGACCAACGTCTTCTGCATTATACCAATCAACATTGTGTCTAGTTGAGCCACTACCTTCTCATCTGTGGAAAAGGTTGTCCCCAAAAGAGTCACTATTTTGTTTGCCATGAGCAAAAGTTGTATGGACTTTTATTACAAACTTTGTAAAGTACAGAAATCCTATACAAGAATCTAAGTACAAAATTCTGGGGAAATAGTAGCTATAAAGATCTAATTTGCAATCGATCACTTTACTCCTTGGACCGCCAAACACACGAAGAAGAAATGCTAAGTCTCAATCACTGGAGAACATGACAGCAAGAAGGCTCTAGCAATGGGCACTAAGACTTATGTCCTTGGGAATAACATTAATTCCCATATTTATAGTCGTTTCGCACTTGAAATGGTTATTTGAGCATATGCGTACAAAATGATCAATTTATATTATTTTTGCCATTTTGTACGTGAGTATATGGATAACTGACACCCATGATATACTTAGTGCGTACACAAACTAAGGTCACCTTGACACATGGCTACCTGTACGAGGAAGGCCTTGGTCGTGGTGACAATTGCTTCCACACGTTTCTCGAGAATTGCGATATTAAATGCTCATAATCTCCTCGAATTCATAACCGCATACTGTCAGTTAAACATAAATAAGTACGTGTACATTTCTTCCTCAACAAGGAGAAATGTGGAGATGTGCGCACTTTTTATGTTTGTTAGGATGCTACATAATTACTTTCCTCTGGAAAAGAATAAAGGGTCATAATAACCTTAACGTCATGGACATGATTGTCTCGAATTTCAGGAGATTCATTAGCCGTCGGCACATTCTCCAACGAATGTAATGACATGCATACTTTATGTTGGAGAAAAACAACTTATGCGTACTTTTTGTTGAGGAGAGATAATTCTACGTACTTATTGCTGAGGAGAGACAATTCTGCGTACTTTTGTTGAGGAGTGACAATTCTACATACGTTTTCTTTTTTGATGGATACAAAAAGTGTGCGCACACTTTATTGTTGAACTAAAATCTGGACCGCCATGTGGCATTTCCTCGATCAAACTGTAGAGATCTTGGCATTAAATGAGCATAATTTCCTTGATGTCTAGTCTGTCAGATGTCAGGCACGTCTTTTGATGGAGTCTTGTCACCATCTGTGGAACTTTTATACGTGTATGTTTATGGTGATAAACGAAAGAAAATGTATATAAGACGAGGTTTATACGAAACCCGTTTCTTTGGTTTACAAACAAGCTTGTACAATTAATCCTATACGAGGATGTCGAGTATAATTTTTTAATCTGGGTAAAATATTGCTATAGGAGTCTGATCTGCAGTCGATCACTTTGTCCCTTGGACCACACGATGATGAAGAAGTGCCGTGGAAGACGGAAAGCAGCTTCGAAGGTTGCAAAAGAGGGTGGATGCACGATGCCAAAGTCGTCGATCACTACTCTTTGCCTGAGCTCCGGATTCTTCTCTCTCAAGGACTCTTCGACTTCTCTCCTCGATCTTTTGACCTGTTAAAATTCTGACCTTAGGTTCGATCTTTTCTGAAGTTCGACCTTTTCCTCTGTTGATAGAGGTCTCTATTTATAGAGTTTTAGTGACAGTGACCACTCAGTCGGTGTAGAAACCGAGTAGTGGAAAGTACAGCACTATTTTACATGATGGTTAAAATAACCATTGCCCGCGTATAGATGATCTTTTGTATGAGCGTGTGACGCGTGTCCAACTAAGGGACAAACGCGTATAACTGCTGCGAAGATCACGGCGTAGAAGCCACGTAGGTAGGTATCCCTCGTGTAGAAGAGGTTGGCGTAGAAGCCAATGTCTGTCACCATGGCGTAGAAGCCAAGTAGGCATAGAAGCCGAATGGGCGTAGAGGCCGAGCAGGCATAGAAGCCGAATGGGCGTAGAAGCCGAGCAGGCATAGAAGCCGAATGGGCGTAGAAGCCGAGCGGGCATAGAAGCCGAGTGGGCGTAGAAGCCGAGCAAGCACAGAAGCCGAGGAGGCGTAGAAGCCTGAGTGATCCTTAGCCGAAATTACGGCTCTTGGGGATATAATCAAATCTCCTACATTAAATGCAGAGATCCGCCATCATCCAGTGCATTAATTGCAGAGGCGTGAAGGTTTGCCATCATTCCAGCATTAAGTGCAGAGATGTGCCTCGAGCCCTGTACGAAGAGCAGCTTTTGACGTGGCAGTCTGTTTGTCTTCCGCGGAGCGTAAGAAGCTCACACCTGCCTGTATAAAACAAGGTAGCGTATCCCCTTGTATGCGTAAAAGCAGTTTACGCCGAGGAGACGTCAGTAAACGACGGTTTCGGTGATATTAATCAAATCCCCTGCATTAAATGCAGAGATCCGCCATCATCCTGTGCATTAAATGCAAGGGCGTGTCCCGAGTGGTCTGCCATTATTCTAGCCGTCGTCTTGGTAGCCGTGCAGTACTCTTTATCAGGAGTCAGACGTCAGGTTTACTGCGTGATTTGACAGGTTCATTACGGGAAATACGAAGCGTTCCTCGTACGCTTAAATGCTGCATTGAAGGCGGATGAGTTTTACGCCATAGAGGCGATGTAGCACCCTCTTTACGCTGAAGCGGCCTGGACGTACTGCATTACGCGGATGGTCCTTTGAGCTTATATTTTATGCTGTGCTCAGCGAAAATGCTCTATTGTACGTTGATGGCTCTGAGGTTCTCTGTTTACGCTGCTCTGTATCAATATGCTGCGTATAGTTATCCAGCGTATTTTTTATGCTTCTACAAGACCCCCTTCAAAGCTTTTAAATTCCTCGTAATTTGAAACGCTTTGAATGAAGCATGAGATATTCCTCGTAATTTGAAACGCTTCTGAATGGAGCCTGAAACGGTCAAGTCAGACACGTTCTTTCAAGGCTGACTTTATGGCGGAGTTATTGGGAGTCGATGTGATCTCTTTCGCCTATAAAAAGGCCGAGGAGTTAACCTGTTTTTCCCACATTTCCTTCACCACACAGAGATGATCGCCGGAGTTCGTCGGGTCGACCTGAGGAAGAAGAAGACCATGTTCTTCCAGCATGTAAGGGGCCGAAAAAGACGGCGTCTTCGAGCAAATGTCATCTGCAACGATGGATCATGGAAGGATATCATAGCCTCCCTTGCTCGGGATAATCAGCAACTTCATATGGCGGTTCTTCCGGAGAGAGGAAGGGTCGTATTTGACCACGCTGCTTGTAAGCGGTACCTTCTCCCGTTACCTGCGGACGAAAGCAGACAAACTAGCTGCTGTCCGCGATTGAGTTGGGTGAAATATCTCAACTCAATCTGTCACGGCGTTAGATGTAGGAAAGCAGATTTACCCTGCTTTTCTGTTGGAGGATGGGTCTATGCCCAGTTTTGTATCCTCTCGCCACTGACAATATGTCAGTCGGTTTGCGGCAACCGACTGACTGCTGGAGAAGATGGATGAAGAATTGCCGCCCATGCGAGAACCTGGCAGAACAGATTCTGGGTGCGATCTTCAGACGACGATGAGGAAGTCCTTTGTAGACGGGATTTCCCTCATATGTAATCATGAAAAATGAAGAAAAACCCCTTGTAGACTGGATTTCCCTCATATGTAATCATGATTTTAATCTTTAATAAAGTCGTCTTTCTTCTCTGCATATGATCATCTTGCCATACTTTTTTTGCTGTGAAGTCTGGATATGTGTAGCTTCGACACGTCTGGTAACTTTTACGCCGACTCTATTAGAAAGAGTGCTAGGTCCTGTCCTGTCTTTTATGCATGACTAGGGATGCGTAGAAAGCCGCTTAGCATTCGAGTGTTCGAACTGTCCTGCTGTTTAGGAATGAGGAACCGTGTAGAATTCTGAGCTGTTACTTCTGATAAACAGAATTCTTGTTCAGACATCATCTTCAAGAATGATTTCTCAAAAATCTCTTGGAACAGGACGAGAAATGGCTGTCAAATACTGAGTCGCCATCTTGAACTGTAGTTGAAATATTCAGACTGGAGCCTGGATGAACTTCCAATTGACCCAAGAAGAGGAGTAGTTTTCAAAGTTGAACTCCGTATGCTTCTGGTACTTGGGATATTTTGGGGCCAAGAAGGAGTATGTTCTGTGTGAACTCTTGCAATTGACCGCCTTCGGATTTGTTCAGATGTGTACGCCTATTCTGGCCTGTTTATTTCTCAGATATGCGGAGAGTCATAGATCTGTAAATGGCGATGAGCGTAGAATCATAAGTTCGTAGCCTCTGAGCGTGAAAGCCACCGAGCGTGAAATCATAGACTTGTAGTTCCTGAGCGTGAAGTCGTAGGTTTGAGCCTCTCGAGCGTAATAGCTACCGAACATGAGAGCATCTGGGCGTAAAACCATAGACTTATAGCCTCCGAACGTAAAATCGTATATTTGTAGCTGTCGAGCGTAGAAAGCTCCTTGGCGTGGAAACTGTAGATTCGTAGCTTCTGAAAAGGAAATCTTTCGAGCGTGAAGTTGTGGATCTGTTGCCTCTGAGCGTAAACTAAACGCCACCGAGCGTGAGATCATAGATTTGTAGCTGCTGAGCGTGAAGTCGTAGGTTTGTAGCCTCTCGAGCATAAAAGCTTACCGAGCACAAAGGCATCCGGGCGTAAAACCATAGACTTGTAGCCTGTGAGCGTAAAATCGTAGATCTGTAGCTGTCGAGCGTAGAAAGCTCTTTAGCGTAAAACCACGAATCTGCTTTGCACGAAAACTTTTCAAATTCGCTGACTGTCCGCCTTTCGAGAATAATAGGCTGACGTAGTCCCCAATCATAACTGAATATTAATTAGGAGATTTGGTTCGGGCTTCGAGGAGTCCATCCGAACTCTATATATACCCCAAGTTTCTGAGAGAAAAACTTTTCATCCGTCTTCTGCGAAAGAAAGCCTTCGACTGTTCGAGTTTTTCTTCGTTTCTTCCCCTAGTCTTCAAAGTTTCCAGTAATGGCCTCGAAACAAACCTCCTCCTCTAAGGGAAAGAAGGTCGATTCTTCTTCTCGTTCTTCTGCTCAAGCGGGAGTGTCTCCGGTCGGGCAAGGCGAACTTCATTCTGAGCGAAGTGTCCCGCCGACGAGCAGTGCACCCGGCCTGAAAGGTAGAGTTTTTGGGACGAAAAGAACGACTAAAAAATCCTTCGCCCACGTTATACGTGACCGCGCTAGTTCATCTTCTGTGCTGATAACGTCTTTGAGGAAGATGATGCACAGGGACGTTTCATCTTTTACGCCCACATTTCTAATGTGCCAGCGTAGAAACTCTATATTTTCGCAGTCGGGCGTAAAAGCTTTGACCGTCGAGAACTTGGTGTATACTACGAAATTTGAGTCGTACGCTCGTGGATGAAAATCCTGGCGTAAACTCGAATTTTGCCAGTCTGGCGTAAAGCACAGACAGTATACTGCCAACCTGAATTTTACGCTTTTTGAAAATGGATTCCAGCGTAAATGATCAAGTTTTTACAGTCTTGACGTAAAGCACAGACTGTTGCCTCTTGGCATATGCTGCAAGATTGTAATGTCTAGTATAGAAACTGACGTGTTTTTCTTGCACCCTTGCAGTTAACTTGCATGAGTCTCCGCTAGCCGATGTGATGGGTTCTGCTGCCGGGATGCTGCACTCCAACTATCTGGAGGATCTGTCGCACGTTACATTTCCTATCTCCGGGCCCCAGTATCCCGAAGGAAAGGAAATTTTGATATCGGCTCAGGGCGAGCGAACGCTGCTGAACATGATTAATGGAGAGCCCCTGACGTACGTAGACGGGGACCAGTATATATAGCCGGCTTTTCTCTTCGGGGACATGATTGATAAGCAGTCCCAGACGAAGCCCAAGAAAGAACTCTGGGTTTTCCCTGCCGGGAGCTTGGTCTTGCATCTGCCCAAGATGCCGAGAGATTATCCCATCTCGGCATTCTTCCACGCTACACACCCCAGGAGGATGTCGTGGACGCTGACTCCCGATCTTCACGGCAGGCTGGGGAAGATCTTCTACTAGAAAGGATCTGGCCTATTTGTCAGCCGCCCTTCCGGCCCTGTAATGCCGTTCAGGGGATTGTACCCGGGCAGTGTCCCGAGTGAAGACAGCTTGGTGCTCCAGCCGGTGCAATTGTCGACCTTCTGCAACAATTTCATGGGGCGCGGAGGAGTATACCCCAAGGTGAATCCTCGGTGCAATGGGTGGATGACCCCAACAAATCTTCGATGGGCTCGCTTAGTTGATTGGGCCCTGAAGCATTTTCAGACCGAGTTGGAGAGCATCGGTCTGTTTGCAGCTGTGAGTGCCACCAGTGTCGGGTTACCTCCTAATCCCAACCTATTTCTGGCACTGATGGAGCGATATATTTCGCTCACCGGGACTTTCGCTACTCCACTGGGGGAGTTGGGATTGGCCCTCCATGAGATGACAGAGATCTCGAGACTGCCGATGGGGGATACTCCATATGAAGAGTATGTTCCCACGAACCGAGAGCTGGGGGATTCAGACCCTCGGGTAGTGGAAGTGTACCAGGAGCTGATGTGCCACTACCTTGCTTGCACCGCCTTCTATGGTGAGCCTTCAGATTTGGCTCACACTAGTAAATGGACGTCCTACCTCTTTTTTCACCGGGCCAGGACTGCTCAGCCGGAGAAGGTATTGGAAGGCAAGGATCAGCCTTTGAATCCTCTGAGCGTGCTTAATGCTCAGGTAGTCGATGATCTTATGGAAGACGCTGGGGCTCCAGATCAGATCCTCGACGAAGGGATAGGAAGATATCCTGCAGGTACTAAGGCCTACAGTTATCTGAGGCATTGCCGCAGGCCTCTGTCCAAGGAAGCTCAACTGGCTGGCTTCCTCTCTATATGGCTGTGCCGACTGGTGGTACCCGACATCGCATCTGCGGATCGTATTCAACGCAACACCTTGTGGCCTGCAGTGCGTCTGGTGTTCGGGGCGAGACTGAGCTTGCTCCCTGCCATGGTGTGCCGCATACAAGCTGGCCTGAGGGCGATGACTGAGGCGCTGTTCACCGATGAAGCTCGGTGTGAAAGCTTTCCCCGGGTGGAATTACCATACCTGTATTTGATGGGATGGTTAATTCTCCATAACCCCCGGGTGATGTCTCCAGGTTCCGGTAGTAGCTTGGGGGGTAGTTTCTTGCTGAATTACAAGAAATCCTCCTGGAACGTGCTCACAGTTTTAGACTGTCGGCGGGTGCTGAATCTCGGCCATAGCTGGAAGCTCTTTTGCACTGTCCCCTCTGTACATCGCAATCAATCGGGGATTAGGCTTGAGGATTCAGGTAGAGAGAAGACCATTCTTTCTCCTGAAGCTTTTAATTGGTTGGTCTGCATTAGACCTTCCCACTTGCTGTACAGAAGTGAAGACCAGTGCTTCTTTGAACCCTACCTGCCTAGTCGGTTTGCCAGGCAGTTTGGGTATGATCAGTTGCACGTGGGCAACGCCGTCACCAGCTTCAGGTCCAGAGGTGGACTCATTGATGGAGCGAGGGGATGGCGATATTTTATCATGGGCTGCACTGGGGCAATTTTTACTGTGCCCGTCACCACACTCTCCACGGAGCTGCACATCCTCCACTCGTATGCCCAGTTCTATGTGGCCACCAACACCTTCCATCGCGATTTTGATATGCATGGAAGTTTTAGGGTGCCCTCTTCCAAGTCTGCAGGAAGAGTCGAAGTCCCCTCGGTTTCTTCTGACGAGGGTGAGGAATCCGTCGATCCAGATGAGCCTCTGCTGTCGGTGCCGAGGGGTGAGATACCTTCGCCCGCAGGGCCTTTGGTAATCTCTGGGAAGCGAAGGGCTCCTGCTCCGAAGGAGACTTCCCCTCGTAATAGGAAGAAGAAGACGGTTACTCGTCCTCTCCGGATTCCTGGTATTGAGGCACATGGAAGTGAGCCTACGTCTCCCCATGTTGGGGACGATTCTTTGATTGGAGGTTCCTCGCCTTTTAGAGAGGGACCCTCTAATATTCCGGCCGGTGGTGCCGGAGAATTCCTGTTGGGGGCTGCTGTCGCTGCTACTGCGTCAGGTAGTGGAATGAGGTCGCCTCCGGGGCCGAGCCGAATGAGGATATCTTTGTCCGGATCAACATCGGGAGAGACCCCTGCCGTGTTTGTAAGTGCACCCGGCGAGATTCCGCCTGGTGAACCTCAAGTGGATCTCGGCGAAGACCTGGAAGAGCATTTCCCAGTGTTTGTTAGTGCACCCCCTTCTCCAGGTATGACAGCTTGCCTAGCATCACTAAGAAATGATTTAGCTGTACTGGCCGCAGACGCGACATATACACCATTGGCCATGGGTAAATGTCGTCTTTTTATGCCTCTTCTTTAGGAAAATTAACATTATGTTGATATTAACTTCCTCTTGTCTTCTTTTCAGGGGAAGATCTCTTCGGGGAGGGCAGTGTAGATGCGCCTTTTCGCTCCGTGTCAGGTCCTGGCGGCGATACGGAGGTGCCTGATTTTGAAGAGGAAACATCTTCGGGTGCCGGCTCGCTTGTCGAAGAGATTCCGATATCTCAAGAGGAGGACGAGCCTGTCATTGCGACAATGCCTCTTTTGAGTACGTCGGTCACTTCGTCTGGCGTTGGCGCTTCTTCTTTTGTCGCACCACCTGTTGAGGCGACGGCCGTGGCAACATCGTCTGCGGTTGTTCTTGGGGGGGGGGGACTCGCCACTATCGCGGCCACTCCCAGCGTCCATTCGGATCTAGCTGCGCTGACCGAGCAGTACACTGGTATCTTCTACACCACCTTGAGAATGTTAATATCAATGGTGTTGGCGAAGAATCTGAGCTTTGCGTCGCTGAAGAGGTCCGCCCTGGCCGCGACAGTGCCGATCCGAGAATTCAACGACATTGGGGTAGCTGACATGCTGGAGGAGATAGTTAATGGTTTTGAGCAACCCATTAACGAGTATTTGCAGCTAGCTCGAGGCAACATTGATGATCTCGTTCAAGCTAGGTACGCCTCCCTGACTGCGCAGCTTGCTGAACACATGGAGTCTCTGAATAAGTCCATCGCAGCTCAGCAGCAGGAGATGGATCAGGAGCGTGTCCAATTGGAGTATATCGTCCCCGAGTTGACCCAGTGCGAAGCCGAATATGAGGAAGTGGCAGCGAAGGCCCGCATACTGAAGGATGAGCTCGTTCGAGTAGAGGCGAAGGTTCTCTCTTTGTCGGCAGCCTGAGATGTGCTGAAGGAGCGACGGGCGACTGTTCAGCAGAACCTGACACACGTGGGTGTTATCCATGCTGATTTCGTGCAGGCTCGATCTGAGCTAGCTGCTTTGAACAATGATGCAGCAAGGTTGGAGTGGGCTCACGCCGACGTCCTGAACTCCAGGGATGAGAGGATGGTTGCTCTGGCGCAGCAGATTCGCGACCTAACCGCTCCCCCCATATGATGTACCTTTTTGCTTTGCAAATGTAATTTTGCTCTATTTTGGGAATGAATAAAGAGACTCTTTTCTGACTTTGTGGACCCATCATTTTGGAATATAAATGACATGTTTGGGTGAAAGTGATATCAGAGGTAGTATGGACGTGATATACTCTCGGTAAACTTTAGCAGGGCATATCTATTCAGAGGTCATACGGACATGATAGAATATGCTTTAGTAGGACATATCTATTCAGAGGTTATATGGACATGATAGAATATGCTTTGACTAAAGCTTGTACACAAAACACTATCAGAGGTAATATGGACATGATAGGTCTTGAAGTTCCAAATTAGTCGAACATATCTATTCAGAGGTTATATGGACATGATAGAATATGATCCAACCAGTTGCGTTTTGGAAGTAGTATTGTTAGAATGAGACCTTTATCCATTTGAGCAAAGGAGGTTATACGTAGTACCTTTTCAGGAATTTGCCGTTGATAGGAGCCATCAATAAGTCTCCGTTAGGCTGGGCTAACCTGTAAGCGCCATTCGAGAACGTTGTCTCGACCACATAAGGGCCTTCCCATTTGGGCTAGAATTTGCCCTTACTCCTGTGAGTGAGAATCATCGGCCTTCTCACAGCTAAGACTAGCTTGCCAACTTTGAACACTCTTTCCTTTACTCTTCGATTGAAAGCTCTGGAAATGCGTGCCTGGTAGAACGCGATGCTCTATTGAGCTTGAAGGCATTTCTCGTCTAATCCTTCTAGCTCCTGAAGCCTTAATAGGTCATTCTTTTCCTGAGTCAACTCATTAGCGACTGTTATTCTGAGTGATGGAATTTGAATTTCGATGGGAAGAACTGCTTCACTCCCGTAGACCAATGAGAATGGGGTACAACCTGTCGGTGCTCGGACCGTTGTGCGGTATGCTAGAGACATTATCCCAGCTTCTCGTTCCAATCTCTCTTGTTCGAAGAGACGAACTTCTTCAAGAGTTTGATAATGGTTTTGTTGAAGGCTTCCGCCAAACCATTAGTAGCTGGATAATACGCCGTAGAGGCGATATTTTGTATCCGATTTTTATCGCAAAATCGATGAAACGCTTGGCTGATGAACTGTGGCCCATTGTCATGGATTATCCTTCGGGGAATCCTAAAGCGATAAATGACGTGATGCTTGATGAAGTTGATCACATTAGATGCCTTCACCTCAGCAAGAGGGATCGCCTCTGCCCATTTGGAGAAATAATCCGTGATGGCCAGTATGAATCGGTGACCTCTAGAAGAAGACGGGTGAATAGGACCAATGATATCCATACCCCATGCTTCGAAAGGCCAGGATGCAACCGTAGGATGTAGACGTTCAGACGGTTGATGTATGAAGTCTGCATGAACCTGACAGGCTCTGCATTGTCTTGTATATTTTATTGCATCTGCGATCATAGTAGGCCAGTAATAGCCCGTTCTCCTGATATGATCATGTAGCTTAGGACCGGGTTGATGCGCCCCGCATACGCCGTCGTGAGCTTCACGGATAATCTGCTGTGCTTCGTCATTGGAGAGACATCTTAATAGCAGTCCGTCGTAGGCCCGACGATATAGGCATTGTGAAGATGCATCGAAGTAGAAGCGTAATGATCATCTTTTGACGGATACTGCTTCTTTAGGGTCCTCCGACAAGATTCTGTATGCCACGAAATCTATAAAGGGACTCTTCCAATCTCTCGTAGGAGGATTGGTGTTTACAGCGTAGTTGCGTTCTATGTGAAAGTTGTTCTTCACACAGAATAAATCTCTGTTAAGAAGGATTACCGAATTCTGCCTTCTTATAGGAGTAGCTAAATCTGCAGCTAGACTGGCTAGGGCATCAGCTTCCAGATTCTGAGATCGAGGTACATGCTCTAGGAAGAACCCTTTGAATATCATGGCTATCTTGACCGTTGCTCGGTGATAGGGGATGAGGTCTGGATTCCGGACTTCATATATTCCTCTGACTTGATTGACGATCAGCAGGGAATCACCGAAAGCTTCCAGAGATTTGACCCCCAGCTCTTTAGCGACTTAGAGCCCGATTAGTAGAGCGTTATACTCTGCGACATTGTTGGAACATGGCTCGCTATGAGAGTATGCTCGGTAGATGACGAGTTTGTCAGGAGCAACCAGGACAATTCCTACTCCTGAAACTACATTTCCCCTGGGACCAGTCCTGGAGGCGCCATCGAAGAATAGTTGCTATGCGTCACTTTCCATTGCGGAATTACATTCTGCAACTTCGTCGGGAATGTCCTCGTATAATTTGGAGGCCTCCGGGATCGGATGAGCAGCTAGGAAGTCGGCCAATGCTTAGCCTTTGATGGACTTCTGCGAGACGTATACCATGTCATATGGTGTTAATAACATCGCCCATGTCGCGAGTCAGGAGTTAAGAACACTTGGCTTGTTCATCAGTACCCGAAGGGGATTGATCCTGGAGATGATATGAATAGTCTGGCCGGTGACATAGTGCCGCATCTTCTGAACAGCGAACATCAGAGCCAAACATTCCTTCTCCACTGGATTGTACCGATGTTCAGCTCCGATCATCATCCTACTCAGATAGTAGATAGCCTGTTCATGTCCCACATCGTTCTTCTATGCGAGAAGAGCTCCCAGAGAATGATCCATCGCTCGAACGTACAGGAAGAATGGTCTTCCTATGACGGGAGGCACCAGAACTGGCGGATGAGTGAGGTAGCGTTTGATATCATTAAACGCTTGCTGACAGGCTTCGTCCCATATGAAGGATACACCTTTCTTCATGAGACGAGAAAAAGGCTGACATCTTCCAGAGAGGTTGGATATGAATCTCCGGATATAAGCCAGACGACCTTGAAATCCCCTGAGTTCCCTCAGATTACGGGGAGGTCGCATTTCTAAGATGGCCTTGACTTTATCAGGGTCCACTTGAATGCCTTTGGCGGTAATGACAAATCCCAGGAATTTTCCACTAGATACACCCAGAAAGGACTTTTTAGGATTCATTTTGAGCTGATGTTCGCGCATCAACTCAAATACTGTCTTCAAGTCTTGGATGTGATTATCCTTGAGGCGGCTTTTGACAGCTACATCGTCCACGTAACATTCCACTGTCTTGCGTAAATGCTCATGGAATATGTTACTCATAGCCCGTTGGTACGTAGCCCCGGCGTTCTTCAATCCGAAGGGCATGACCGTATAGAAATATACCCCCAATGGCGTCCGGAAGACAGTATGCTTCTCGTCTTCAGGATGCATCTTGATTTGATTATATCCTGAAAATCCGTCCATGAAAGACATACGTTCGAAACCGCATGTATTGTCAATCATGACGTCTGTGATGGGAAGAGGAAACTCGTCCTTAGGGCAGGCTGCGTTCAGATCTCGGTAATCGATGCAGACACGTACTTTCACATTCTTCTTCATGACTGGGACAACATTGGCGACCCAGTCGGGATGTTGTTCTTCCCTGATGAAACCGCAGGCTATCAACTTCTTGATTTCAGCTTCAATGGCGTCCATCATATCCGGGCGGAACCGGCGTTGGTGCTGCTTCACAGGCTTCGAATCGGGCAATATATTGAGTTTATGGGTAGCCACCTTTGGATCAAGTCCTGGCATATCCTCATAATTCCACGCAAAGACGTCGATATATTCTTTTATCAGCTGAATAACTTCTTCTCTTTCAGTTGGGGAAAGATTATTACTGATAAATATCGGCTTTGGCGAAAGTTTATCCCCAACATCAATCTGGATAACTTTATCTTCAGTGGGAGGTTCTCTCTGCTCGAAGCGGAACTCCCATTGTGTATCCATTTGTTGAGCCCATGAGTCATTCTCAAACGGCTCAGATTCTTGTTCGTCTGCTTCGAAGGAATCTTCCACTACCATATTCACTGATAATGTTCGTTCGAGAGCCTCAGATGAGTCGGAGGGCGACGAGCCATTTTGAAAAGAGGAAAAGATATCCTCGTTCGACTCAGAAGTTGCAAGGGATGCGGCGTACCCTAACCCGAAACGAGTTTGTTGATAGCGGGGATCGCCGTGCAGCGATATTCGTCTACCTTTCCCGTAGTTGAGACCTGGTTCCAGCTTCAAGTCGTAACCCATACTTTGCATGATCTTCAAAGCTTGCGGGCTGTACCTGTGAACTTGCATTTTACCAGCATCGTCGTTGAAGGAATCTTCTTGTATAGTCGGTTCGTTGCGCCTGCGGCCGAAGACTATTGAATGCTGACTGCTGCGGGTAGGCGGAACAATGAAGATAGAATCCTCATGTGGTCCATATGTCGTGGTGACATTGGATGATGACGCCACTTCCCATATGTACGAATGATAGGAATCTATAGCTGCCAAGAATTTTTGTGCGATAGGTTCTACATCGTCATGGGGAGAGGATTCCTGATTCGGAATTTGAGCGTCGATATACTGGAAAAGAGGTCCTTTATTATCATCGGAAACCGCATTCCTGGTTGCATTTACATCAGTCGGCTGCCTGTCGCGCCGAAGGTTGATGACCAAGGGTGGAGGTTTCTGGTTCAAAGTGATCACCAGAGGACGACCTCCTCTTCCTGACCTGGTTTTGTTTAGGTGGATAGCCATAGGCTCCATGGCTTTTGGACGACTAGTTCGCCCTTTCACTCTGATTGACAGTGGTTTTTCGGTCGAGGGTTCTTCAGGCTCCCGGTGGGATTCCTTCTCTGCCTCGCCTGACACCTCTTCCATGTAGTCCTGAGAGTACAATACGGCATCGGAATAGTAGGATTCTACTCCTTTAAACGGGTTCAGGTCAGCAACCTCCGTTTGTATTGTTCCTTGAGTATCTACATATTTGAAGCGTAGAGTCGAAGGAACGATGTAGTGGTCGTGGATCCATGGTCTGCTCAGCAGAATGTTGTAGGACACCTCTGAATCGATGACATAACACGTAGCCACCGATCTGAGGTTACCGATTTGGATCCTCAGACGAATTTTCCCCAATGGCTTGTTTCTCCGAGCGTTGAAACCCACGATTGTAGTGGTGGTGTAAGCCAATTCGCTGGTAGGGATCCTCAGTGGTCTGAGCAGACTATGAGGAATGATGCTGATTGATGATCCCGGATCTATGTGAATCCGGTCGACCTCCATGGAACCGACGTATCCGGTGTAATAGAGGGGTTTGTCATGCCTGTTATGTTTTAACAGCATGTCATCTTGAGTGAAAGTGATATTCGGGACCACCTCCATCACACTGTGGCACTGAGGACATGCCACGGGTTCTTTGTCAGGGGACTTGAGCTGGGTCAAGTATGCATCCGCCTGCATTAATGCTTCACTCAGGGCTTGACGAGTGTCCTGAGAGAGCCTGAGTAGCTCGAAGATGGACAACCTAGCTGGTGTATTGGCCAATTGGGCCAGGATGTCGAAGTTGTATGGCTTCTCTAAACCTCTGTTCTGAATATTTTTCAAGGGTTTGTCGAAGCGCACTTCTTTTTGCTTCCCCTTGTCCGCCGAAGTTGATCTCGAAGGACCGGCCTCTGGTACGGCGGGCTCTGGTTTTGAAGGTTTGGCAGCTGAAGCGTCTGTCGGTGCATCTTTCTGACTCGCTCCGTAGTCCTTGAGGTAAGATTTCCCTGAACGGGTTGTAGCCAAAACCTCGTCTTCGTCTGATGTCGAAGAAGTCGCAACCATATGGCATGGTTTGCATTTGGAGTTCTTCCTAGACTTAGCCTCAGTAGCTTTGGTCTCTTTCTCGAGCTCCGACACCAAATCTGGATGAACCCACATAATCTCGCCCCGTCGGGTGGTTAGGGGCACCAGGTCGTGATTTTGACCCCTAGCTGGAGGGAGATTAACGATGTTCATCGTTGCCCAGGAAATAGGTGTAACACCGTCCGGGACCTCTCGGGGAGGCAGATTGCCAAACCGCAGAGAGATCATGTTGGCCGTGACCGTCTTCTCGCTGTTGTGCAGAGTGATGGCCTTAGCATCGATCAGCTCCTGGATCTTCCTCTTCAGTACATAACACGCTTTCGTAGGGTGGTGTATGTATCTGTGGAAGATGCAGTACTTAGGGTTGTTAGTACTGCCGACTTCATTGGGCCGCTTCTCCTCCGGAAGGGTAATCTTGCCGCTCTTGACGAGACACTCGAATATGCTCGGGATATTGTCGTCGTCGAAAGAGTATACTTCGATGGGCCTGGAAGTCCCAGGTCTCGTCTGCGTGGTAGCCGCAGTCTTTTGCCTGGACGTGTTGATTGTTAGGGCTTCCTTCCCTTTGGAACCACGAGGATGGTCGTTGTTGGGAGATGACCTCTTGCCTCTGTCGGAGGCAGAGATCATGATGCCATTGTCACGCGCCTTCCGACTGTTGTCTTCGGCGGCTACCGCTGAGATGATGAATGAGGGCCAATCATGAAACTGATATGGTCCTGTGAATACTGAGATAACGGGAAGAAGGTTCTTCCTGCAAATGTCCACCAACGCCGAGTCTGGAACTCCGGGAGGCATTTGCAAAGTGGCTTGGCAAAAATGTTCGATGAAAGTACGAACATCCTCTTTTTCCTTCTGCTTTACTTTGATGAGAGAGGACATAGACATGTCCATCCCTCCCTCGTAGAATTATGTGAAGAATAAAGCCTTGAAGTCTTCGAAGGACGAGATGCAGTTGTCCGCCAGACTACGGTACCACTGATAAGCTACTCCTGAGAGACAGCCCTTGAACACCCGGGTGAGGAGGGCGTCATTCCCTTGTAATAGCACCGTCATCATACTGAAGTAGTTCATGTACTGGCTCGGTGACGTCTTTCCCTCGAACAAAGCTATAGTCTGAGGTTTGTACCTCGGAGGGAAAGGGACCTCTTCCCAGATAGCCGGGTAAGGCTGGTTGATTCCCAATTTCTTGAGCTGATCTTTATGCTTCAAGGCATCGAATTGGGCTTTCAACTCCCGTACTGCTTGCATTGGATTTTCAGCCGTCAGCGAGACCACGGAGTGGTGCGGAGTCGGTTGTATCGCGACCCCAACAGGAGGTAATGCATTCTCCGAGTGAGGAAGAGGAGGACCTGCTGACTCCTGATCTAGAGCAGGCTCTTGGATCATGTTGGATGGTGGTAAGTCCATCCCCTCACGTATCTGAGTTGGAGGGACCGATGTTTGAGCCATAGCAGCTGCGTGTTGGGTCAGCATCATCTGGTGCATGTTCTCTATCATGGATTGCATTTATTTCAGAGACGTCTCCAGTATAGTGATACGTTGTTCCGTGCTCCCTAACGGCGAAGCTTCCTCGCGTTCATCTCCAATGGCATAAACTCCCATCTCCCTGGGTGTCATTGAAGGATTAGTATAGGTCGCTGTAGAAGTTGACTCTATACTTTCAGCATCTGATTCGGGAGACTGGTGACCCCTAGCATCGGAATCAGAAGAGTACGAAGCCGGTTGTCGTGACTTCGAACGGGTGTTTTGGAATACCCCAGCTTCAGTGTTTCTAAGGAGCTGGTTGAATCTCCTTCGGCTTGGAGTTCTAGAGGGATGACGTCTTGAGCTCGATCGTCCTCTAGGTATGTGTGAAGCCATGTTCACCGATGCATGTGTGGGCTCTTCTTCTTGGGAAGACGGAGAGTAGCTTAACCGGTCGAAAATCGACCGTCTTGCTTCAGAACAGCAACAATTAACTACAATCCTATGACTATTACAATAGTGCTCGCTAGGAGGCGTAATAGACATGCTGGAAGATCCCCTATCCTTGCGTTTCTGGATCAGATATGTACGCAGGTCAGGAGGATTTACAGAGGAGGAAGAAGAAGGAGATTGCTTGTTCCATCTGTTCACCTCCGTGGGCATGCGGATGGTGGGAACCAGAGTTCTCCCTGTGCCACCCGTAGACAACAGGTTGGCCATCTGGTCAGCGGATAATCCCCGAGGAGTGTATCTTTCCGCAAATTGAGCCTTCTTTACGCTGAGGGGCTCCTCCTGGCGTAATTTGGCGCTGTGCTCCGTCTGGCGTAAAGCCGAGGAGGCCCTCAGTCGGCCATCAGTTCCTCGCGTAATCCGGAGGGTGGGCAGATTCTTCCCTTGCTGGCGTAGAGGCCGAGAAGTTGAGCAGTCCGCTACTTGCTTTCCCTTGCGTAGATTGCAGGGATCATCTGCTTTTCCGCGGAAGGCAGATGCATTTTTACGCGCGGAGCGCGTTTGGGATTCCTGATTTGGCGCTGCGGCATTATCAGAAAATTTGTCTATTCCGCCAGGGACGGGAGACTGGTTTCTACGCGCAGAGCGCGGTGTAGGCTTCTGGACTAGCGCTGAGGCATTGTCCGAAGTTTCGTCTGTTCTGCCAGGGACGGGAGACTGAATTTTATGCGCAAGGCGCGGAGTATACTTCAGGGTTAGCGCTGAGGCATTGCAAGAAGTTTTGTCTGCCCTGTTAGAGACAGGCGACTGAATTTTATGCGCAAGGTGCGGAGGGAGCAATGCTACAACCTCATTGGTCGGAGAGATCGGAGAGTCGACAGGAATGGTAGTGGATGTCTTGGGCATCCAGACCTTGCGTAGCTTCCTGTTGTCTTGTACAGAGAGAGAGTGAGAGCTACCCCCTGTCCAAAGCATGTCTTCGTAGGCAGACTGGTCGAACTGGACGACCAGTGTCTTCTTCACGGATCCCACGGATACCGCATCGTGTTGAGCAATTGCCTTCTCGTCAGAGGAGAAGGATGTCCCCAGCAGAGTCGCCATCTTGTTTATGGTGATAAACGAAAGAAAATGTATATAAGACGAGGTTTATACGAAACCCGTTTCTTGGGTTTACAAACAAGCTTGTACAATTAATCCTATACGAGGATGTCGAGTACAAATTTTTAATCTGGGTAAAATATTGCTATAGGAGTCTGATCTGCAGTCGATCACTTTGTCCCTTGGACCACACGATGATGAAGAAGTGTCGTGGAAGACGGAAAGCAGCTTCGAAGGTTGCAAAAGAGGGTGGATGCACGATGCCAAAGTCGTCGATCACTACTCTTTGCCTGAGCTCCGGATTCTTCTCTCTCAAGGACTCTTCGACTTCTCTCCTCGATCTTTTGACCTGTTAAAATTCCGACCTTAGGTTCGATCTTTTCTGAAGTTCGACCTTTTCCTCTGTTGATAGAGGTCTCTATTTATAGAGTTTTAGTGACAGTGACCACTCAGTCGGTGTAGAAACCGAGTAGTGGAAAGTACAGCACCCTTTTACACGATGGTTAAAATAATCATTGCCCGCGTATAGATGATCTTTTGTATGAGCGTGTGACGCGTGTCCAACTAAGGGACAAACGCGTATAACTGCTGCGAAGATCACGGCGTAGAAGCCACGTAGGTAGGTATCCCTCGTGTAGAAGAGGTTGGCGTAGAAGCCAATGTCTGTCACCATGACGTAGAAGCCAAGTAGGCATAGAAGCCGAATGGGCGTAGAGGCCGAGCAGGCATAGAAGCCGAATGGGCATAGAAGCCGAGCAGGCATAGAAGCCGAATGGGCGTAGAAGCCGAGCGGGCATAGAAGCCGAGTGGGCGTAGAAGCCGAGCAGGCACAGAAGCCGAGGAGGCGTAGAAGCCTGAGTGATCCTTAGCCGGAATTACGGCTCTTGGGGATATAATCAAATCTCCTGCATTAAATGCAGAGATCCGCCATCATCCTGTGCATTAATTGCAGAGGCGTGTTCTGAAGGTTTGCCATCATTCCAGCATTAAGTGCAGAGACGTGCCTCGAGCCCTGTACGAAGAGCAGCTTTTGACGTGGCAGTCTATTTGTCTTCCGCGGAGCGTAAGAAGCTCACACCTGCCTGTATAAAATAAGGCAGCGTATCGCCTTGTATGCGTAAAAGCAGTTTACGCCGAGGAGACGTCAGTAAACGACAGTTTCGGTGATATTAATCAAATCCCCTGCATTAAATGCAGAGATCCGCCATCATCCTGTGCATTAAATGCAGGGGCGTGTCCCGAGTGGTCTGCCATTATTCCAGCCGTCGTCTTGGTAGCCGTGCAGTACTCTTTGTCATGAGTCAGACGTCAGGTTCACTGCATGATTTGACAGGTTCATTTCGGGAAATACGAAGCGTTCCTCGTACGCTTAAATGCTGCATTGAAGGCGGATGAGTTTTATGCCATAGAGGCGATGTAGCACCCTCTTTACGCTAAAGCGGCCTGGACGTACTACATTACGCGGATGGTCCTTTGAGCTTATATTTTATGCTGTGCTCAGCGGAAAAGCTCTGTTGTACGTTGATGGCTCTGAGGTTCTCTGTTTACGCTGCTCTGTATCAATATGCTGCGTATAGTTATCCAGCGTATTTTTCATGCTTCTACAGTGTATATCCTTTTGATAGAAGAAAGTACGCATTTATGCTTCGGCTAGGTAAGATGAGGAAAAGTGTGCCTCCTTCTTCTGAGCTATTTGGCGAGTTTTTGTACGCGTATTTTTTATGCTTCTATACTAGGATTTGATTTCCTAGGAAACTAGTCTTGACCCCGTAGGAAAAACTCAGTATCGGAAGTGATACGTGAGTTTATACTATGAAACATAGTCTATATTACTATATGAGACTTACCCCAATTATTGATTCTTGCCATATTTGGTTTTGCTGGAATTTAGAACTAGATTTTAGCCGCAGAACCCATTTCTGGAATGAAACTGTGAAGTTTTACTAGAAACGATATACTATCGATATACGCGGGACACCATTGGTAGAACGTTCCATGTCATTTTTAGTGGTCCAAAACTTGTTGTATTTTTTTGTTACACCATCAGTCTATCGCGATACACCATCGGTATACCGCTCTAATACCAAAGGTTTATATTTCTAATTTTTCTTGATTTCATCGATTTCTTTGCAACTCGCGCTTGAATGTTTATGACTTAAGCATAATTGTCTATAATTGATGATAGTCTGGTCTTGGTTGTGGAGATACCCGTGCCAAGTGCATGAGGGTAATCCCTATTACATATTGTGTACTTGTCACGTGTTGGAGCACCATGTCACTTCTGTCGCACTCCGGATACGTTGGTATCCTTTGTTCTATGTCACTACTTCATGGAGTTGGCTTAATTATGGAAACATACTATTCTTGATTTTTTGCTGTTAGCGAGATATCGATATCATATTTAGCGTTGTCCATCGCGTTCCTGACTTGCATCGTACCTTCTTGACATTGTTTGACATGTACTGTAGAGATCTTGTATCAATTTCCATTGTGGCTTGTTACAATGTACTCCAGAACATAGTGATCATAGTAATATGGCTTGCTAGCTTATCATGTATCCTTGCTTATAAATATAAATCTTGTCTAGTCTTGTATATCCCCAAAATGAGTATCATGTGTAGGATGGATTCTCGGTTGCCCATGGCCTGGAATTCTAAATGAAAATTTTAGGAAATAATAACTAGATCATCACCTAGAATCATTTGGGAGGGAAGGTTTCTTGGTTGCATGTGGTTTCATTATTTCGGTGCCACATTTTTCTTTACATGTGGATTTAGAGCTCTCCATCATGAGGGAAACACTTCCAGATCACCGTAGAGTGATGCATGAGGCCCTGATATGATTATTAGCTCACACTCGAGTGATGCCCATGAGCACACCTGAGGGTGGTGCATATTATGCTTACACATGACATGATTTGCATTCAGAATAACCTGGATAGACTACAATACATGTCACCGATTCGAAAACCTCAAAGTACTTATGTTAGTAACCAATGATTTATGATAACACTAACTAGCTAATGTTGTAAGACGTATTTCATGATTTTTTATGACTAATGGATTGTGTATATTTCTTGCTTATGTACTTGTTCTTGTATTCTGATCATGCCTTTGTTCTTATACTCGTCCCTGTTCATGCCATGTTCTTGATTCAAGCGCATATTCCTGATTATTGATCTTGTACTCACATGATATATATGACTCATGTACTATACATGTTTACATGTTCCTGTTTATTTTACACGATCACTGGTTACTTTCTGTCACATGTTATTTACTTGCTATCTTTTCATACTAGTCTTTATTATGATTGCATGCTAGTTTTCTTCCTAGTGTGGCTTCATTTGTGGTACTTGCTACTGGGGTCTGACCCCACTTAATTATTTTGTATGGCCAGATCTTATAGCATAACCGGAGGATCTACATCTTATGTTTGATGGTGATCATCCAGAGGACCATATGATTACCTAAGTGGGTTTTTATTCTTTCACCCACTAGTATCTGTAATTTTTTTTAGACATTTAGCTACCGGGCCCATGTTTAGCTCATCTTTTGGACTTGACATCTTACCTAAGGGCTGACATATTTTTTTGTATATCTAGATTACAGCTAAAGCTGATCATATATGACTTATGTACTCTTACTAGTTCTTTATTTGTATTACTAGCTTCATGATCACACACACACACACATATATATATATATATATATATATATATAGTCCCAGTGGGTGTGGCCAAGTGGTATGGCTGCGGGACATTACCAAGGCAGTCAGGGGTCGAGCCTTGGCGCAGGTCGGTAGGTAGGTTAAGGGGTGGGAGAGGGTTTCGGGTAGGAAAATAATAAAAATAATATATATATATATATATATATATATATATATATATATATATATATATATATATATATATATATATATATATATATATATAGTTTAGGATGCTTTACTATGTTATTCTTGATGATAATACTTCTTGTACTTGTTTTCTTGTGATTCAGACACCTAGGATTGCTTGACCTAGTATTGACTGTTGGACTGTATAGATACCCCCATGTCTTTCATAGTTGTGACCGTGTTTCAGAGTACCGGTGTATTCTGATATACATAGATGGCTTTGTTCACCAACTCTCATGAGTATTCTAGTTTTGGGGCGGGACAAGATTTTGTTGGTGGTCTATGCAGGTCAGTGTATTCAGAAATGCAGGGTTATTGATGTTTATATGTCTCAATACTTTTGTTTCTCCTTGATCTCTCTTGTATTATTTTGTATTCCCTATCACTTGGCCTATTATATGCTTTTATCATTGATTTATCATGTTTCTCGATTTGACTCTTGTGTCCTTATCTTTCAGGGGTACTATTCCTGGTCCTTCCAGTCACTTAATCTGAGTTTTGCCGATGTGTCACGTCCCACTCCAAAATTACGGCGAGTCGAGTACATAACATCATCCCCAGGCTACGCGATATACAAATACTCTAGTACTCATATTCGTGATTGTCGTCTGTAAGGTTCTAGAATAGGTTTATCACATGTCACATATTGCATAACATAATAAATATCAATTTGGGTTAAAGGACATTCTAGACTATAAATATAAAATTTACTATTCTACCCAATTACAATTATTAACCCAATATATATAATACATTTATACCTTTAATAGATAAGGAACAAGATTCTAATTCCAACTTGATCGTCTTTAATTGCAGCATTGCACTTGTGTTCTCCAGTTATTCCTTTATGTACAACAACAGCTTCCTTAGAAATGTTTCTACAAATCTAGTGAACACTATTAGGTCGCCAAACGATATGCAAGCCATCGGTCAAGGACGATAAAATAAAGAAAATAAATTAAGAATATGAGAATAATTGGATTATCAAATTTTATTATTAAGAAATAGAATATTTATTTCCTGGGACTCAAGAAAGACGAGCGCTTACGCACCTTACTCTCTTTGTGTGCTCATGTCAAACGAATTATCCTTCACCAAAAATAGATGGCATTAGCGTGAAAGGCTTATGCTACTTTGTTGTGCTTGTATTATAGTGTAAACATGAAATACGACTCTAACTCAATACTATTCTAGTGAATTCCTCAGCATCTGTCCTATAACTAAGTCCCAACAATTCATAAATCATAACTGCAATCACAATCATAATCACAAATAACCTAAATTCACTACCACAAATACAAACAAGTTTCCTATATAATAATGCAATATAGAGAAAATATGTGGATCACATTCATCATATTTTCTCGGCACTAATCTCGTGGCCAGGGATCAGGCTGTGGCAGGGTGGCACGATGCTTAGAGTCTGGCCCTCTCACATCCCGTGAGTAAACTAAAGTATATCGTTAATTTACATAATCGATCTTTTTAATCAAAATAGGTACATCCAAAATTATGTATAGGTAAGTGAGCTAAGCCTCACACACTTACTTCACAAGGCCTTACGAAAGAGCTAACTACTGATTAGCTTTTGATATTATTATATTACAGAGATTTTGGGTGTGATCTAGTTGTTCTCTCCCTCCTAATGCACTAACCTAAGGCTACAAACAATCATATTCTATTATCTTGTAATGGATTTCCGCTGGCTATGGGTATGAACCTTGAATCTCGATTCGTGTATCTAAGTACCATGTAGAGCAAGAATAAGATTCAGTATTTTATTCTTTTCCAAAAAGGATCATATCATGAACTCTGGATATCATGATTCTAATACTTTACTTTTCTTGATTAAATCAGAATAAACATAGGATTTAAATTCTCCATATTCCATCTCTTTTCAATTGAAACAAGATAGAAACACATGATATCATAATTTCAATATCCTATTCTCGTTTTTAAATCAGGATATTATTCAATTTGATAATTGGTATTCATCTAGCAGAAACACAAGGTATTCTTAATTAGATTTTCATGTCAATGTCCTACGTATCTCGAGTTCTAGAGGTGTTCGACCCCCCTATGTTTTTAGTATATTAATCACAAGTTTATCTCAAAGAAAACTAACTCAAAATTCCTAAAATAGGGTTAAATATATTTAACCAAATTTCAGATTGCGAAATTGGCTAACTCTGGAAATTCTTGAAAATTTTGGCAGATTTGCCTTCGTATTTTAGACTTCAAAAATTTTCACAGTTAATATAAAAGACCCGGAGCAACCCTCCGTAGAATTCCTTGGCTACGCCGACCCCTTCGGTGGAACAGTTCAACACCGGAACACACACAGTTTATATATATTAAAATTCAAGTATCAATTATAACTTTTCTTACCAAACATCACATTACCTTAATAATTAGCTATTTAGCAACTTGTGCTGATCACGATTAGCTAAACGAATACAAAAAACTCAATACAAGTCAGTAATTATATAATTTCATAAACACTTCTAGATAACACGACTAACACTTCTCATTAGTAACCATAAGTTAAGGAAACAAATCAAACAAAAATTAAAACAATATATATACTTATATAGTATTGATCATTCAAAGTTCAAGTACTAATGCTTTTTTAGGTAAATATGAATAGTAGTAACCACATATAGCTATAAATAACCAAAATTTTATATTTTTGATGGTTCCTATAGTTTTGACAACATCAATTAACTTTACACATGAATCCAAAATTCGTGTACATAAATATAAAATATCATAATACTATGGTTAAGCTGAATTTTATGGAATTTGGATCAAATTACTGAAATATTGATTCGTCCTATATATGAGTCTATACTAAGGCGTAAAAACTAACCCTATATATATTCTAGTCTTTCTAATGCCATAATGATGGTAAAGACTGTCTAGATAGAAATGTCAATGCTGGATTTTATTTTGCCTTAACTCTTAATGTCTTAATTAACTAAATCGAAGCTGATACGGCCTCGAGAACCTAAGACATGGATTATGCCATGCTATGCTTAAGATTTCCTAATTGTATAAGTTAATTATGGTACTCCAAACTTACTTAGTGCTGAATTTTATAAGATGATTCAATCTAACGTCCAATAAGGTCAATACGACCTTGTATCGTTTGTGGAAATACACTCCATAGTTGTCTATACCATCTTAGTTTTACTAGCTCCTTTAAATCACCTCGTACTAGTCTCAAAATATCTAATAAAGTCTAACAATAATTTCGAATAACATATCAACCTTACTATATTCCTATATGAGGATAGAATACTAAGTATCTTCCAATTCAATAATTGTATCCACTATGTCAAATCTTATAGATTTATATATATATTTTAATTTTTTAATTTAGAACCAACCAAATAATAGTCATAACTTAATAATTTGATAGTTCCCAAATTAATTATATGCACACATAGTTCAATATCAAGAATATGCATCAATAAGTATCTATATATAGATATCCATAAGCCAACTCTTACATATTACTCTAAAGTTGACTTAAAGGTACCAAATTGGATATCATATTAAAATTTGGACAATAGGTATACGATTTGAATCTAATCAAAATTCTTAGTATTAGAATGTTTCTCCATAAATAAATATGGATATTCTCTATAGTGTATTTGCTATATATATATATATATATATATATATATATATATATATATATATATATATATATGTGTGTGTGTGTGTGTGTGTGTGTGTGTGTGTGTGTGTGTGTGTGTGTGTGTTTAACCTTATGTGATAGTCAATCTAAAAGATACTCTTATAAAAGTTATTATATTTCGTATCGAACACAACTTGAATCCATACGCTCATATGTATATTATATACTCATATATATACTTATGTATACTACAAACATATACATCATAACACATAAATGTATGTTATTGTGTGTATATGTATATTCATGTTTATGTGTATATATTTTTACCATAACATTTACTATCAAGGACAATACATATTGTATAATTATTATCTATTGGTGTCGGCGTATCCATATTGTGTCCTACAAATATCCGTGTTAACTTGCCCAAGTTTCTTTGGACACACATGCCCGTATAATATTATGTAGCACTAATTTTCTAGTCAATCCTTCATACTAGAACAATATAAATATATGAGTCATAAGTCACTACGTATATACTAAAATTGACAAAATTGAAGAAAAAAAATATGGACAAATTGAAATAGAAAGGAAGACGACTTGCCTTGAGAAAGCTTTGGATTTGAAATTTAGGGATTTGGGATTGGTGCTAAGTTTTTGGAACTTCTCCATTTTTTTCTTCTTCCTCCTCCTCCTTCCAATTCATCTCATTCTTCATCTTCCAATTTCTTCTTCTTCCAAAGGGGGTTAGGGTTTGGTTTGGTGAAGATGATGATGAGTGATGAATATGATGGTGGTGGTGGATGATGAATCGGGTTGTGGTGTGGTGGCTGAGATGGAGGGGGCCCGCCGGTCGGCCGACATGTGGGTCTGTGTTGAGGGTCTGGATGTGGGTGTAGGAGAGAGAGATTAGTGAACGTGAGTGAGATAGAGCATTGGGAGAGGGGAATCAGGTGAAGGGTGTAGGAAAGATAAAGGAAGGATGTGGGGGAGCATATGGGGAGTCATGTGGGGAACATAGGGTGAGGGTGTGGGGAGTTACTGAGGTGGGGAGAGAGAGAGAGAGAGAGCTGCCCCCTCCCTCTTGATATTCCACCCCCCCCCCCCCTTAAATAGGTAAAATTACCATTTTATCACTAAAGTTTTATATAATTATTATAAATTCTCTTTTAGCAAATAAAATTTTTAAATAATTTATTTAGGAATATTTTATTATTAGGAACACTTAAAAAGTTTATAAAATAATACCATATTTCGAATATGGCTATCACACGATGCCAGAGTAGCCTCCAGTAGGCTAGTAGATTCTTGAGGATCAGCCTCAACATTCGGAGAAAAATCCCAGAGTAGATTCGATGGCAGAGTCTCACGTTCAACACGAGCAACATACAAGACCAGTGTAGTAGGATCCTGTAGTGCAGCCGATAGAGGATACATATGGGTTACTTTAGCGTCAAAGTTTGGTGCTTACCCAGTCAGTGCAGACAACCTTAGAGCGAGGTTACTATCAGGGGCATAATTCTGTGAGTAACTTCAGGCGCCTCCATCATCCGTACTTCTACAGTACAGAGGATGTGATCATGTCCGATACTTAGCTCCAGGACTGTTTGCCAATAAAGTAAGTTTAGGAAACCTTCGTTTAATAACAAACAAAAAGTATAAAAAATTCTAGACAAAAAATCTAAGTACAATATTTTTGATCTGGATAATGTGATGATAGAGATCGAGTACTGTAACAACTCTTTTACTCTGTTGACGGTCCAACGAGGGAATGAGGATGCTCTCCTCTCTTTAGCTTGTGTGCACGTATGTAGCTCGCATAGAGGGGTATGGTATCTGAAGCAGAAAAACCTGCCTTGGAACGTCTAAGTTTCTTCTATTTATAGCCATCAGGTTGATGGGCTATAGGTGCCGCATATTCTTCTGTTTGGGGGCCGCAGGGGGTTCCTTCAACAGAATACGGTTGGAACTATAGACACATACTATAGGCAGGCTGCCACATATACATCCTTAACATGATGTAGTTAAGTCCAGGCCGAGCTGCCATATGGACGTTTGTTGCAATTTGTTATTGCTGAAGATCTGGGTGGTTCTCGTCTTTTCTTTTGTGACTTGGTCAGCTTGACACATGGCCCGCATTTAGTTAGAGAGAATCGCTCCAGTCACAACAGAAAGATTTTGTCTCAGGGAACTCTATCACGTTTGAAGCATGGAGTCTGGGACGCGTGGAGTCTGGAACGTATGGAACACATGGAGTCTGGAACGCATGGGGCCAGAAACGTATGGAACACATGGAGTATGGAACGTATGGTGCCAGAGACGTATGGAACGCATGGAGTCTAGAACGTATGGGGCCAAAGACGCATGGAGTATGGGACGCATGTGGCCTCGTACACATGGAGCTACACGCTTGTTAGGAGTAAAGTTCATGCTGACGTGAGGTTCTAATATTTAGCATGCTCACGTCTTTCGAGGCATTCAGAAAGTCCTTTTTGTCAGAATTCTGTGTCAGACATAATATTTGTGTCAGGCCTTTATGTGGCCAATATTGAGGCGCATGGATGTTTGAGGGAGTAGTGGCATATGATACTGCTGGCGCATGCAAACACTAGTTACTTAGTGGCGCATGGCACTGCTAGCGCATGAGAACACTAGTTACTTAGTGGCGCATGGCAGTGATGGAACATGCGAACACTAGTTATGAAGCGGTCGGTGTCACACCTCAGTCCCAAAAATACGTAGGACTAGGACACGTAAGCATGCCAGCCGCATGGATATGGCAACTCCAATATATGGAAACCAAACCCATACGTACGCTGTAATATGAATATCAAATCCACAAGTGGTATAAATCTA
The DNA here is from genome assembly GCA_036927795.1 of Iris macrosiphon. NCBI lineage: Eukaryota > Viridiplantae > Streptophyta > Magnoliopsida > Asparagales > Iridaceae > Iris > Iris macrosiphon. The sequence goes on from JAYESA010000010.1 coordinate 62,938,856, forward strand.
TCACAAGTCACAGGGTATAATCTAACTCTCATCCACGAAAATCAATATAAATAAATAACTAATATCTATGAAACTAGATCTCAATACAAAGTATATAAAGATGATAGTTGGATGGAAACAAATCCACTACCAACTAGAATATCTAAGTACAACACAATAAACACAATATAAGAATACCAGCTCACAATCAAGGGCTCGAAGAGAAGACCTCCTCGAAACATATGTAACCATCCGAATCTGCGCTCCTGCGAATACTCAAGAACAGCGACACCTGGAAGGGGCCAGGTCCTCAGAGGGACATAACAAGATACATAAAAGCATGCCAATAAAGTACTGAAATAAATATCCAATAAGACGCCTAACCGTCTAAGTGAATGCAGTTTAAGAACAACTTTCTGACAAGTGGGCTATCTGGCTAAAAATGGGATTGGCATGACTCTCTCGGAGAATCAGGGGCCTCAAAGCATGTCATCTTTTGAACGGCAGAGGCCGCCAAGTAGTAAATGGGGTCATCACCGCCCGTATCTCCAGCGGAGCTTCCGGGTTACAGAAGGAAAAAGTGCAAAGGAGCCCAAATGCGGTACTTGTTGTTCTCCCCACCCCATGCTCTAAGCATGTCACATCCATGACACGATTTGGTTCATAGCCTATCTTTAGTACCCTAGCCCAATCCTGCAACCAAACAAGGACAAGGATTGGGCCACCGTACTATAATAGGCTATGTCCATGGACCTCTAATAACTGCTAAGTCTTCTAGCATACAAAGTTTCTATCAGCAGTCATCCCTAACGCACGGCCCATACGTACAGGAGGCCAGACCTGTCACGCAGTCCGTGGTGTATATGAGACTCACACTCGTGTAACAACTGTGTCACGGCCAATGAACCTAATGATGCTACATGATAATGGGGTAGTCTCATAAACAAGGTCAATGCAAATACATAAATAAAAACATATCGCGACGACACTGTCGCGCGCATTTTATATAACAGTTAAAATATATGAACTAAAGACAAAAAAATAAAGATGCATGCAACATATGGAATATAAATATAGTACAATGGCAAGGTATACTTGCCTGGCAAGAAACTTTAAAATATAAAGTCCAGATGTCCAACACACAGGATCAGAAGCTATGGCCTCAGAACAAATATCTCCGGATGCTGAAATAGATATCACCAACGTTCCCAGAATAAGTGAAATATCTAGAACGCACTTCCCTTTCGTCTAATTTGGACACAGGGGCAAAACGGTAATTTTGGGTCAAAGTGGGGTCCACGTGTGGCCCACTTTGCACCGAAAAGCGTGCCAAGGGTAACAGTCTCTAAATAGGACAAATTATAGGTCAAAAAAACTCTAAGTGTCAGTACGAACTCAACGGTGTATCCAAATGTGGAATCCGATGAGCCGAACACAATTTCGCCCAAAAAGTCAACCGTGGGGTCCGCCAATTGGCGACTTGGTCAACTGTCTCAGAATTGCGTGAAAATTGGGTCACAGGACCAGCACGTTACTACGAGTCCAGTGGCGCAAGTTTCGTCGAAATCTGACGAGCGTGCACAAAATGTGCAGGGCTTTCGCAAAAGTTGTGACACGAGGTTTGTCCGTGGATACGGGCTGATTCCGACGCGTACACGCGTCCGAATCAGTTTTTGCGAACTCTCACATATCCGGGTACACTGCGTGCACCTTTTGGTACACTTGGTACACGACGGGGCGGTCCCGTTTGGCGGGGCACGCTCCGTTTTGCAATTTTTGGAAATCTGAAAAAAGTGGGTTTTCGGGGTTTTCCAACGAATTTAATTCTACATACAGCAGTTAATAATTTAATATAATTAACAGAAATTAAACTAGGTTAAGTGGTTTCCGCATACCAAAAAGAAAAATCGAATTAAGATCTCTGTGGTGGGAGATACGAATCCGGGAACATGGGTCATCGGAACGAAATTTCTGGAATTTAAAAAGTCGTGGTTTTTCATCGACTTGGCGTCGATTTTTGCCTAGGTTTACGCGTTGTTCGAGGTCTACTATCATACAGATATTGAAGGAGAATAGGTGAGGATCATACCGGTGAAGACGGGATCGAGTTTGGTCAAGCGAGGGCGCGAGAAACAGAGCCTGAACAGGGCTTCGCTGCAGTTAAATTTTGCTGCGCGCGGGGTGCGCGGTTATGCTCGCGGACGTCGTGGTCGGCCGTGCGGCGCTGAACGGCGGTGGCGTGGGGTTCCGGTCGGTGGGGAGAGGGAGGATGAGAGATTGAGGGTTAGGGTTTGCTCGATGGGAATATATAGTAGAGAGAGAGAGAGAGAGAACCGGGTCGAAGGAATACGCGGGGGGGAGGGGGGGTTGAGTTGTGCTGCGGCTGCCTGCTGCTGTTCTTATTAAACGCGGGCGGGTTTAGCTGGGCTAAGGGATTGATGAATTTGCTGGGGCTTAGGGTTTTGTTAGTTGCTTTAAGAAGTTTTGTGTTTTTTTTTTTTTTTTTTTTTTTTCTTTTCATTTCTTTTTCTTTCTTTTATTTTCTAATTCTTTTCTAATTTCCATTCTATTTAAACTATATATATATATATATATATATATATATATATATACATAGGAAATTTTAGAATTTATATTAGTGCATACCATTAAGCTAGCAACTGTCCACCGGGTCTCCTACTTGGAATAAATTAGGGAAAATTTATAATGGCTCCATAAATCTCCTAAATGCACAAACACCATAATAAAAATTAAATAAAATCTATTTCTCCTAATTAACTCATAATTACTACAATTAAATTAATAATTAATAAAAAAATTAATACGGTTTTTAGGATTAGGAGTTTTACATTCTACCCAACTTATAAAAATTTTGTCCTCGAAATTAAAACTAAGCCACGGTAGGAAGTCAAGGATGGTATAAGATAGAGATTTTCAGCTTATCCTGTACCTTTCTCCATCCTAATCTCCATGATTTTCCAATAGTTATGGGGATGCTTGGAGGGCTATAATTTGCATTGTCTAAAATGCAAGGCTAGGTTTAAAGGAGTGGGCGATGTCTCGCATTTGCACATTCCACAAATTCATGGAGAAGATTCATAAGGAGGAGAATTAGGTTTCTTCATGTGTCATATCCAATGGTGTGGACACCTAAATGCTCTTTTGCATAAAAGCGCCCAACAATTGAAAAGTTGCACAAAGATGAAAATTAGATTAAATTAATAAAAATTAATGTGCAAGGTATTCTTGAATTAATTAGAAGTACATGGGATAACATTAGGTGGGACACAAGGGTCATGGACATAGAGAGCTCAGGATAGAATATTATCAAAAAATTGGGTTGCACGAAATGTGTCAAGATTGTGTCTCCAATTTTGATTGGAACGCACAAGGATACAAAGTTAGAATTATTTTAGGATTAAAAAATAGAATGTTGTGCGACTAAAATGTAGCACAAGAAAGCATAATTATAAGTTGCACATAGGTCAGAATGGAAGATGGGCATGTCTAGGACAAGGATGTGGAAATTATAGGAAAGCAGTGACTAGTGAAGTGCTCCAATTATCGAAGCAATGGTAAGGTGCGCTAAGTGGTACAAATATTGTATAATTAAATGCCGTGTCCTATTTCTAATTGGATTCAAACTAGCCTTAGTCTCACTATCTAAGTCAAGTAGGTCTAATTTTGGGTGTGGGGGTTTTCAATCTAGCCAACTAAAAAAAAAACAATTTCATCCTCGAAATTAAAATAAGGCATAATTTGTTAATTCTTCATGTACATAAGGCAAGTCAATCGCAACCTCTTTGCGATAATTAAAATCATAATCATATCCATCGTAATCACTTCAAGGTTAAGATAATCAATGTTCCAATCAAAATTCAACCTATTGTAATCTCTTCTCACTTTTTTAAATTATCAATATCCAAATTTAAATTAAATCCATATAACATCTTCAAGAATTAAATACGCATATAAATTTTATATCACGATCTCCAACTATCATAATCTCCTCTAGAAAATAATTATAGTCCAATATTATTCCTATTTTCACTTATAAATTTTGGTATTCTTCAAATTTTTAAATTCAATTCACATCCTCAATATTTCAAATACGTAATCCAACAATCAAATTTTTTAACTCTTAATTCAAATCATCAAATTATAAAAAAATTAAATTCAATCCACCAATGTTCAAGTCTGAAATTCTATATTTATCCTCAAAATTCAAATTGATGATTTTACCTTCAATATTCAAATTTTAAATCATGTACTTAAGGTATAAATATTTGGTCCGACACATCAAGGTTTCAAAATTCATTAAGTACTCATCATCTAACTCCTTCTTCTAAAATTCTCCATATTTAAAATGACTTAATCTCTCAATCTAATCCTACTTGATCACAATCTAAAAGGATTTAACCTCAAATTAACAATGCGACTTCTACCCAACTTAGAATTTATCCATCTATCATATAAGGCTATACACTTTAAGAAAAATATTCCTTAATTTATTTACTCGTGTTATTCAATCCTCAAAACTTTAACACCAAATATATCATATATGATATGCCCTTAATCAATTATAAAAGATAGTCACCAAATAATGCGATTGGCCTATGGGTATCTCTAGTACTATCTGTGTATCAAATTTATACCAAGCATGAGGTTTCATCTTTCCGAAGTTAGGGAAGGCGGAAAACAATAATAAAGACTTCAAGGGGGAGGTAATAGAATACAAGTATGGAGATCAAGGCGTTTAATGAATTCAAATGGGAATTATCAAGGTAGTTGTGGATTGAAATCTATTTGGTAAATTCCTATTCACATGCTCACATCAGTACAGTTATGTACTTGATATGATATGCTCTGTCATATCTAGAGGGCAAGTATATTCGTTTACTGGTCAGCTATATCTCTCAATCCACGTAAAGTAGTATTGCGAAGGGCGAACCAAGCGCACTAAGGTTAGCTAAACCTTAATATACTGATTCTGAAATGTATTAATGTATGCATCCACTAATACATATATCGTGAACAAGCTCGATAAAAGAATAAGCTTGCAAAACTAGGCTATAAAATAGCAGCATAAGTCAAGGTAGCATATGAAATATAAATGCGCTAGATCATGATGAAAGAAGTCACAAAATATTTCAAGTTCACAAGAAGTTAAGACTATACAATCTCTACAGTTGTCATACAAACTCCTTGTCTAAGTCGCTAATCGACCAAATAGGGGTATGGGCCTCTAAGTCCTACAGTCTTAATAAATACTATCGTCTTATGCTAGTATACAGTTAATGTCATTCAGTTACACTTCAATAGTAGGTCAAAAGACTATGTAACACTAGGTTATGAGGCATACTACCCAACTTATAAGAATTAAACTAATGCTGTAATTGCCTTGAGGGGGTTCCACAAATTAACCTTGCACTTGCAAATAAAGTAGAAACTCTTATTAGGGTATATGAGGAAAGATCTTGGTACCTATTGGGGTCTCCTATTGCATTATATAGGTACTGGTCATCTTAAGTCTTAGTCATAGTGCTCATAGAACATGTGTCAATAGTAAGAATGGAAAAGTTACTGGCCTTTAAGTGAGAGGGGATATAACCTATATAGAGGTGTGGTACAAGTTACGCAATTTAAAACTAAGGGATAATCATCAGGTCGCAATCTACAAGAATAACTTAAACTGTCAAGTTCTAATTACCAATCACATAATTCAAAATTCAAGAGTAACAACCAAAATCCTAGCAAGCTATATATCCTAACATAGAATAAAATCACTTGGTCTATAATCAGAGGTGTCAGGTGGCACGAGTTGAAAGATGAAGAAAAGAAGAACGTAAGTTTAGTCGTCGCACAATTAGCGAACGTTAAGGTCGCAGAGGAACAACATATGAAATTAAAATAGAGGGCTCTAGATAGCATCATGGTTCTCTAAGGGGAAGTGGTATGCTAGTTGCTATGTTCGAGGTATGATCAAGGAAAAAGTGTTGATTACATTCCTCTAGGCTTCCCAAGGTGTTGTCTACTAATAATAAGACAATGATCTAAGTTTATAGTTCTCCAATACTATCTAACTATGAAGGTTAGGTTCAGTCCTGATATTCAATTTTGGTTTTCTATTGGTTCCTCAATACTAGGGTCAAACATTATGGTAAAACTTCTAACTAACTCTAGTAGTGTCTATACTACTCTCAAGTCCTCATAATACATCAAGGGGTAATGGTAAACCAATCTATAGATAAGGAATTCTAGGGTTCACTAGATATTCTAAACTTAGTGGTGTGTCAACGCTCTAGTTGTACTCTTAATAGGAAGGTTACCCTACTTATCATCTAACAACAGGGACTTCTATATTCCAGGAGGGGCTATACTCAAGGAATTATCAGAGAAGTACAGGAATCAAGCAGGATACAATTATTAAAATAGAATGGATTGAAATGAGAGCGAATCATAGTCAATTGTGGATGAGATTCTATACTCTATTCCTAGGTGCAGGCTTGTTCGGTACAGTAACATAACCGAGACAATATGCTCTCGACCTGCATGGGCCACCACTAAAAATATGTCATGCCCCAGTCCCAAAAATACGTAGGACTAGGACACGTAAGCATGCCAGCTGCATGGATATGGCAACTCCAATATATGGAAACCAAACCCATACGTACGCTGTAATATGAATATCAAATCCACAAGTGGTATAAATCTATCACAAGTCACAGGGTATAATCTAAATCTCATCCACGAAAATCAATATAAATAAATAAATAACCAATATCTATGAAACTAGATCTCAATACAAAGTATCTAAAGATGATAGTTGGATGGAAATAAATCCACTACCAACTAGAATATCTAAGTACAACACAATAAACACAATATAAGAATACCAGCTCACAATAAAGGGCTCGAAGAGAAGACCTCCTCGAAACATATGTAACCATCCGAATCTGCGCTCCTGCGAATACTCAAGAACAGCGACACCTGGAAGGGGCCAGGTTCTCAGAGGGACATAACAAGATACATAAAAGTATACCAATAAAGTACTGAAATAAATATCCAATGGGTCGCCTAACCGTCTAAGTGAATGCAGTTTAAGAACAACTTTCTGACAAGTGGGCTATCTGGCTAAAAATGGGATTGGCATGACTCTCTCGGAGAATCAGGAGCCTCAAAGCATGTCGTCTTTTGAACGGCAGAGGCCGCCAAGTAGTAAATGGGGTCATCACCGCCCGTATCTCCAGCGGAGCTTCCGGGTTACAGAAGGAAAAAGTGCAAAGGAGCCCAAATGCGGTACTTGTTGTTCTCCCCACCCCATGCTCTAAGCATGTCACATCCATGACACGATTTGGTTCATAGCCTATCTTTAGTACCCTAGCCCAATCCTGCAACCAAACAAGGACAAGGATTGGCCCACCGTATTACCATAGGCTATGTCCATGGACCTCTAATAACTGCTAAGTCTTCTAGCATACAAAGTTTCTATCAGCAGTCATCCCTAACGCACGGCCCATACGTACAGGAGGCCAGACCTGTCACGCAGTCCGTGATCTATATGAGACTCACACTCGTGTAACAACTGTGTCACGGCCAATGAACCTAATGATGCTACATGATAATGTGGTAGTCTCATAAACAAGGTCAATGCAAATACATAAATAAAAACATATCGCGACGACACCGTCGCGCGCATTTTATATAACAGTTAAAATATATGAACTAAAGACAAAAAAATAAAGATGCATGCAACATATGGAATATAAATACAGTACAATGACAAGGTATACTTGTCTGGCAAGAAACTGTAAAATATAACGTCTAGATGTCCAACACACAGGATCAGAAGCTATGGCCTCAGAACAAATATCTCCGGATGCTGAAATAAATATCACCAACGTTCCCAGAATAAGTGAAATATCTAGAAAGCACTTCCCTTTCGTCCAATTTGGACACAGGGGCAAAACGGTAATTTTGGGTCAAAGTGGGGTCCACGTGTGGCCCATTTGTACCGAAAAGCGTGCCAAGGGTAACAGTCTCTAAATAGGAAAAATTATAGGTCAAACAAACTCTAAGTGTCAGTACGAACTCAACGGTGTGTCCAAATGTGGAATCCGATGAGCCGAACACAATTTCGCCCAAAAAGTCAACCGTGGGGTCCGCCAATTGGCGACTTGGTCAACTGTCTCAGAATTGCGTGAAAATTGGGTCACAGGACCAGCACGTTACTACGAGTCCAGTGGCGCAAGTTTCGTCGAAATCTGACGAGCGTGCACAAAATGCATAGGGCTTTCGCAAAAGTTGCGATACGAGGTTTGTCCGTGGATACAGGCTGATTCCGACGCGCACACGCGTCTGAATCAGTTTTTGTGAACTCTCACATATCCGGGTACACTGCGTGCACCTTTTGGTATACTTGGTACACGACGGGGCGGTCCCGTTTGGCGGGGCGCGCTCCGTTTTGCAATTTTTGGAAATCTGAAAAAGTGGGTTTTCGGAGTTTTTCAACGAATTTAATTCTACATACAGCAGTTAATAATTTAATGTAATTAACAGAAATTAAACTAGGTTAAGTGGTCTCCGCATACCAAAAAGAAAAATCGAATTAAGATCTCTGTGGTGGGAGATACGAATCCGGGAACATGGGTCATCGGAACGAAATTTCTGAAATTTCTGGATGTTAGATCATTAACTGTCGAGATTTGGCTTGATCTTCGAAGAGATTTCTTGGGAATTCTATGTCGACGACAGTTTTCGAGTAGATTAATAAGGATCACGCAAATCGAGGCATCGGGTTCATCTTCATAACTGCCTGGTTCATCGTCTCGATCTTGTCACGCGTCCTAGGAGCCTATAAATAGGCGGGCTAGGGAGTAGAGAGAACTTTTGTCTCTCGGTTTCCCTCTATTTTGTGAAAGAAGATGCTGATGGCTGTTGTCTATCTCACCGAGGGGTTTGTTAAGAGCGGCGTTGATCCGCGGCCCCCTTATGCTGGGGTTCGCATGTGCTTCTATTTAGTGGCTGCAAGGGGCTCCTTCAACAGAATACGGTTGTAACTGTAGACGCATACTATGGGCAAGCTGCAACGTGTACATCCTTAACCGGATGTAGTTGAGTCCAGGCCGAGCTGCCATATGGACGTTTGTTATGATTTGCTGTTCTTGAAGATCTGGGCAGTTCTCGTCTTTTGCTAGCGTGACTTGGTCAGCTTGACACGTGGCCCCGTATTTAGTTGGAGAGAATCACTTCAGTCACAACAGAAATATTTTGTCTCAGGGAACCCTGCCACGTTGGATCCATGAAGTCTGGGACGCCTGGAACGCATAAAATGCATGGAGTCTGGAAAACATCGGGCCAGAGACGTATAAAATGCATGGAGTCTGGAATGCATGGGGCCAGAGACACATGGAACGCATGGAGTCTGAAACGCATGGGGCCAGAGACGTATGTTTGTTGGACGCATGGATCTAGATTTTTTATGCTTCTACAAGGACACTAAGGCCATCCTTGAGGCAGCAGGTATTCTAGCTAGAGAGAGGGTAGCAGTTGTTAGGCTTTAGTTGTTAGACTTGGTGTCACATCCCAGTCCTAAGACTTTCGGGACTAGCACGTAACTTAGCCAGATGGTACGAATTAAAAGATAATCCAACTCATAAAATTCCTATGATTCACACGTACATTGTCTATAAAGGACTCAAGTCCAAGATTCAAAAACCAAACATAGGCAATCTAAATCTTATTCACGACAAATAAATATCAACCAAAACAAATAGATAATGATGAATGTAAATACGAATAATTCAAGTTCATCAAGAATTTAAATGACGTCCAGTGGAGATATATCCACTACTAGTAGACGAAAAATAAAGATAAGATAATAAATTGAAGCCCTAAAATAAACTAAGCAACGACAGTGTCATCAACTGTGGTTGTACCCTCATCTGGTGTTGGTCCATAGAACTCCAGATGAACCTGTAAGTCGGTATCTGGATAAAGATCTAGGTCCTTAGTAGCACGTAAAAAGATACATAATATGCAATCCAAGTATATCAAAAATATAGCATCTAAAATAGACAAGTGATAAGGCAGAAAGACAACTAACGCATAACCTATTCAACAATGATACATGAAAGAGAACAACTAACTACACATGAACTACAGAATACGATAGAATACAAATATCGTAGCTCGCAAATAAAACACGGCTAAGAAAACACACCCGACCTTAGAGATCTCAAGGTGACCAAATAACCCAACCTTAGAGGCCACATGATCACAAAACAGGTAATTCGACCTTGGAGGCACATGGTACAAATAACGAAAATAAAGGAAGAAGACAATCCATGTGTTTATAATCGTTCTCATGCTCCTAACACTCACATAGGTACATACAATCCATTGTTATCCAAACTAATACATGGTTTATGACAAGTGTTTTTAATCAAGCAATAACAAGAATAAAATCTAAGGCTAGTATCATGTAAATCTATGGAAACAAATATAGATCAAATTAAACATGTTATATAAAATTGAAAATTTGGCAAGGTATACTTGCCTATTTTCGAGGGTGACGTAGTCACAATCTCAAGACATGCAATCCAATATACTAACGATCCAATCATACCATCAAACCACGTATCCCATCATACAAAATTTAACACAAGTTAGATCTATAATTTCACTTATAACAGTGATCCTAACCAATTAAATCTCCTAAAAAGATTACTAATAATTCTGAATATAATAACTTTAAATTATCTTTTTCTCATGTTAAGTTACATATAAAATTTTAAGTTAATACTGTCAAGTTTGCAAATACGAGATTTGTGGCACGCAAATTGAGGTATTTTGTTGACTGAAAAGTCAACCAACACAAACCTGAACTTTGAGTGCACAACTATATAGATTTCAATGTTACAAGAATGTTGGAATTGACGGTTCGCACGAATGTCAATTCGGTTAAGAGGGATTAAGTTTATAGTTTTCATATTATAGTTTTTGGTGGTTCACTAGTCATATAGAACTTATACGAATTAAACAAAATAAAAACCTAATATGATAAATTCTAGAATTTTTTTATATTATAGGTCTCTGTTTCATCTTTCCGAAACAACAAACGGTTCATGAAATAGAGTTCGAGATCTTCCGGAATCTCAAAAATATCGAACCAGAGTTGTATTTTGGATGACTGGCACTTAAATAATTTTACAGAAGTATATGAAATAAATTATAGATTGAGGAAGGTTACCTCAATATGGTTAAAACAAAAAAATGGACAATGTTTACGCTTTACAACTCTATTTTGTTAAGGTGTTGCAACATAACTACATTTGTGGATGATGTTGTTGTTGCAAAACCAAGATCAGGGTTTATTTGAAAGAAATTCAGAACTATTGTCAGAACGAATGATTTGGAGTTGAGAAAGGAAGATGTGTCCACCTCCATGATTGACACGAGTGACTGTTGTGTTGAATTGACAGTTATTCTAGATGCACATGAATTTTGGTATAGAAGAAATTCTGAATCATTGTCTGAATGGATGATTTGGAGTTGTGGAAGGAATATGTGTCCACCTCCAGAATTCACACAAGTGATTGTCGTGTTAATACGGTTGATTAGATTTTAAAAAAAATTGATTAATGTGTTAAAACTTTCAGCCTTTTTTTTCATTAAAAAATCCATGTGCATCTAGAATAATCATCAACTATGGTCAAGATAAAATGGAAACGAGTTTTAGATGGTATAGAGAAAGGACCCCAAATATCAACATGTATTAATTCAAAACTACAAGATGTACTACGAGATAAAGGAAGACGAGACTGTTTTGCACGTGGACACGCATCACAAACATAGTCTTTATCCGCAATAATATCTTGAAAATTCTTGATGATGAAATCAAAACGAGTCCTATATATATGACCAAAGCGAGAATACCATAAGTCAAACATATTACAATGATTAATTGAAAAAAGAAGAACGGAAATCCAAAACTTAATTTAAATAAAAAAGAGGTTATTTCGAGCGCTACCTCGACCAATCGTTATGCTCGTTAGTCGGTCATGAAACACGCAATCAGAAGATGGAAATGTGATGTCACAATAGATAAATTTGTTAATTATGAGATAGATAATAAATTGAATTTGAATGATGGAATGGAAAAACATTCGTGAGAGTGAGTGATAGTGAACAGTCAATGGTACTTGTATGTTTCACAAGCGCTTGAGAACCATCAGGTAATTGAACAGCTAATTTCTTAGGAGCATCAGAAAAAGAATGAAACTGTGATAGTGATGAGCATATGTGACTAGAGGCACCAAAATCTATAATCCAAGAAGTTGATAAAATAAGTAAGAACAGTACTTGCTAAGTAAGCGGATGATCCAGCGGCTTCCACCTTGGCCAGAATCACAAGGAGTTTTGAGTATTGGATAGGCATCAACTAAGGAGTTGATGGAGTAGCAGAAGTAGATTTTGGTGTAGATGTGGTTTTAGCTTGATGGAGTTGTTATCCATAAATCTAGAAGCATGTGGTGAGGGTAAGGCCGTGTTTGTTGTATTGCTCACAGAAAGGTCACTAGCGTTTTCTGAAATACTTCGAGTTTGGTTTGGATGCTTGAAGGGCTGCAGAATTGTCAACTGAGGTTGTAGATATGTTAATTTCCTGTTGCTTTTCCTCTTGGCGCACTAGGTTATAGATGTGTTGGACTAAAGAAAATTAGTTTAGAAGAATTGTGCTCCGAATGGCAGAAAATCATCATGAAGTCCCTAAAGGAATTCCATTGCACGATTTTGGTGTTGCTAATCGATGACAGACTTATAGCATTACCACAGATGTAGGGAGTGATTGGCACAATTGAGTTGAGCTCATCCCACAACAACTTGAGTTGCATGAAATATAATGAGACACTGAGTCCATCCTACTTGAGTACAAAAATGGACTGGTTTAACTGATAGATTTTTGGTGCATTAGACTGCGAGAAACGATCAATGTGATCCGTCCAGATCTGCGTTGCAGTTTCAACGTACATGACACTAGGGCAAATCTCAAGTAATATAGTGTTTAAAAATCCAACTAGCGATAAAGTCGTTGTAACGCTCCCAGTTGGTGATTTCTTCAAATTTTGTTAGTTTTGTGAGTGAACTATCAACGAAACCAAATTTATTTTTGCATGAAGTGCCATTGTGATAGCACAACTCCATGAACCATAATTGTCACCTGTCAACACTCCCCCCTCCCCCCTTCCGAAACTAGTATGGTGGAGGGGCTATCAAAGTGGTGGATGACATAAAGAGTGAAATTAACCTTCAAATAACTTGCGTCGGTCATGGTTCACAATCTGGACGATCCACAGATGGATCAGTGATTGTAGATGATCTATATGGAATGGAGGTGTCGAGATCCAAACAAGAAGGCTGGATCAACCAGTGTTGACACTAGATTTGGTGCTGGATTGGATTGAGTGGTCATCGTCGACGCCAGTTTGGTGACCAGGATGGAGAGGATGGCTCTCGAGAAAGAATCGAATGTTTATGGTGCTCCGATACCATACGAAAGCTGAGATTGGATTTGTCTCTCAATTTCATATATATAGAAGAAGAAGAAGAAGAAGAAGAGATTTACATGAATCAATGAATGCTTATCACAACGGATTTACAGGTGCTATCACAACTTATTACATAGATATGTTCATATCCGTTCATACAGAGCCCTATAACAGAAATATCATACCACTATAAAACAATGAGAGTCTCATTCAAATTTCTACCTCCTTTAAATATGCAGCAGTTCAAAGCAAAACAAATTCAGTAAGCATATGAACTGCATATAGTGAAGATACACTACACAAAACCACCACCACATAACCCCTTACGGAACAACACTGCAATCGCTCTTTTACATTCAGAAGGATCACAAAACGCGATCCATGGTTTAGGTGGTAGGTGTGTTCCAAATGAAGCTACAACAAAATTTCCAATCTAAAAGCAAAGAAGATAATACTCAAGTACGTCTAGCAAGAGCCTGGCACCCATTCTTTTGCAGCCAGATCGGGGCTGGCTTTATTAACTGGGACAGGAATCCTGATGATGCTGCAGTAGCGGCTGCCAACAATGGAGAGGACAATGGTGTTTCCTCACAGCCTATCGATAACGAAAGCCCTCCGTCTCCACATGTTTCTCCGTGGCTATTACTAGGTAACTGTTAAAGATGAACAAAAACCAAAAGAGTTGGATCAGAATGGACGATGTGATAACACTACCAAAATGATACAATGAACTTGGAAAAGCAGAGAATTTGAACTATTGGGGGGAAGTTTCACAATCTCAGGTTTCAGTTGCTGACAATCACCTAAGTGTACTAGTACACCTCATGTGTTTGAAACAGTAATCATGAGTAAGGAAGCATCATATTCAAGGGATTATCGACCCTATGGAGAACAACATTTGGATGAACAAATAGCTTTACCACTCTAAGATCATGGAGAAGTATATATGAGGCTAGACTCAAAAGTCCCAAGCAAATTAACATTAAAAAATCACCTACTAACAACAAAATCTTGCAGTATTTTTTTATATCATGTTCAATTGATTTGGTATGACAAAGAATTTAGATGAGATATGCATGGTCCGATAATAGAGGATCGAGATACTGTGGACCCGCAATGGTTTCTTATCATATGTTTATTATTTTGTAATGCTACAATATTCTCCAAAAATTTAAAGAGAACAACATGCAAATATTACAAGGTGAACCAGTAGTAATAAAATGATAAATGCAAATTTGCCTCTGTAAACGTAGTTTAAGTAGGACAATTTCCGTCATATTCTGTAAATAATTGAATAATTGGCAGAAGCCAAACCACCAACAAAATCTGGTACCGTGCACTGAAGAAATCCCGTCATTAAATTTAATTAGCTAAACAGAGAGAAGGCAGAGTCGGAGAAGGAGGTATTGGTATGGTGGGAGAAGTGGGAGGAAACAGGTCAATCTGAAGCTAGTACTGATGCTGAAGGAGAGCAGAGCCTCTGCCCATCCTAACCCACTGTTGCTGCTTCAACATGGGTGTTGGAAATCGGACAGGTCATGCAAGCGTTCCGACACCGTATCTGAGAGTGTTTGCAGCGGAAACTTTAGGCCAACTCACCTGAGATAACCAACCCCTGTCTAACGAACACCAAGTACAGATAAAGACAAGTATATAACGGTGACTACGTCACCTGGACAAATTCTAACCTTTATAACTCATGTAAAATTACAAGATTGACAGAATCAATGTTGAACCATTTGTCCTAATAGAATCGACCCCATCACCACACTCAAGAAGAAAAGAAAGAGATTACAATTAAAATAACTTACCAACCCGTAGCAATCTCCCTGAGCGAAGGCGACGACTCATCGATCAGATCTCTTTCTTCCATCTGTCTTGGATGGCAAAGTCCTAAGAGCAAAGCACATTCTCTTAGATTTTCTGTGAACGAGCACCCCGAATCTCCAACTTGTGCTATGCTTTGTGCCTCCACCCACCTATATTTATAGGATGAGAAATCCTATTTTAGGTCATAATAGGATTTCCTAAATAGAAAATCTTAAAATAAGAATCATATTCCACCTAAAATAGTCCAACATCAAGTATGAACGTCCAAATATGGTCAAATTAAACATTTGATACAAATTTGAAATCTAATCAAATCTTACATTTAATGTAGATTTTCAAATTATATCAAATCAAATCTTTGACCATATTTGGGCTCCAAAATTTATCAAATTCAGACTGGACACCAACAATCTCCCCCTCCAGTCTGATGAGAGGGTGTTGACTCCATGGCTTATCAACTGGACTCCATGCATGTCGCCCCACAACAGAGTTCTTGCTCCCCCATGCCACCAATTTACGGATCCCCCGAGTTGCTTTGCATCTTCCTTCGTCTCCAGCTTCTCGACCGTCACATCGACGCTAGCTGCCATGCGTAGCACCTTCTGTACCACTGGGATCCTACCGACATTAATGACACGACTGTGACCAAAGTCCCTGACTATAGCCTCATCGTGAGTCTTTGTTACCTGTCCCCGACTTCCGTCTTCCACCAAAACGTCTTAACGTTCCGACGAGCTTCTTCACCCTTGGCTGGCCCAACCAAGCGGATGGTGCGATTCTTCCGAGATTCGAACTCCTGAATTTACCCACCTTCGTGTCCGAACTTGAAAATCCTCCATACACATGCGTCCTCGAGCAGAACATCACGTACAGTGCATGTCATCGATAACCCACAGCTCTCCCGGAACTGTGTGCATGGTGACGCTCCCGCCTCAGATTGAGTTTGTTGCAAACCTTGATCTCCTCCATGGCCTCGAACTGCTGAAACCAACGTCGCTCCGTGAAGCTTTGACAAACCACCCGTCGCCAAAAACGGATCCGTGAAACAATCCCACATAGAGACCGACCAGCTATCATGGGACCGACATACTAACCCTCAATCTTTGGCTCATCACCATTCGTCGCTTTGTCTCGACAGAACCTAATCCTCTATAATCCTCAAAGTATCTCGAAGCCCCTCCTCAGAAAGTTTCTGACGATCCAACTCCTGTCAAATACCCCTCGAGCCTCCATCCGATGTCTGTGGCCTGCCTGTACAACTCAACGACTTGAGCCTGTATATGCCACAACATAAATCTCCTCGAGCCAGCTGTTGGAAACCCTTCGTAAGCATCCAATCTTTGTCCCCAAACAAACTGTGATAGCCATCATCCGCCAGCCTCCCTACCGAAACCAAGTTGTAGCGCAAATTCGGTACATGTCGCACATCCTTGAGAACGAACTTCTCACCAAGCTCCGTTGTCAAGTGCACATCATCGATGCCTACAACTGCAGCCGTACCCTTGTTGTCCATCTCCACACGTCCAAACCTGTTGCCGTGGTATGACGTGAAGATCCTCCTATATGGAGTGACGTGATACGTCCCCGTTTCCATGACCCAATCGCCATCATGACATATGCCACAAGGTTTCTCTGCGTCGGTTGATGCGATGATGAGATCTCCCATAGCCGTGAGATCCTCCTGATCATCCTTGCATTTGGCCTTCTCAGCTTTGAGTTTCATGCAGTTCCTCTTGATATGACCCCTTTCGTCACAATGATAGCAGCCTTCCTTGCGGTCCACAGTCGCAAGATCCCGAGAACTCCCCCTTGTCCTCGCCTGTGACTTAGGTCTTCCCTTCCCGTAGGAAGCCACCAAAGTGGACCACTGCGACGATTCCACTTGCTTACGCCGGATCTCCTCGTTCAACAAGATGCTTTTGACTGCCTCCATCATGACAACTCCACCAGGCGCGGAATTGCTCACCGACACCACCATCTTCTAGCTTTCTGGCAGAGAACTCAAAAGCAAAAGGGCATGAAACTCATCATTAATCATCATCTTAATCGCAGACAGGTGATTGATAATACCTTGAACCTCGTTCAGATGTTGTGCCACTGGGGCACCCTCCGTGTACTTCGAGTTGACGAGTTGGGGAATCATAAACGCCTTGTTGCTAGCCGTCTTTCTTTCGTACAACGAATGTAGCTTCTTCCACAATACTTTTGCAGAACTCTCCATGGACACGTGGTGAAACACCGAGTCGTGCAACCATTTGCGGATGAATCCAACAGCCTTCCGATCCAGTCGTTTTCAGTCATCAGCACATTTGTCCGTCGGCTTAGCGTTATCGCCCTCCAACGGACCATGCAAGCCCTTGCACCAGAGTAGATCCTCCATCCTTGGCTTTCAAATCGCCCAATTCTCCCATGTGAGGGTGATCATACGAGTGTTCATCTGCTCCGTAGACATAGTTGCAAGAACCAAAACCAGTAGCTCTGATACCAGATGTTGGAAATTGGACACGCCTTGCAAGCGTTCTGACACCGTGTCTGAGAGTGCCTATAGAGAAAACTTTAGGCCAACCCACCTGAGATAACCAACCCGTCTAACGAACATCAAGCACAGATAAAGACAAGTATATGGCGGTGATTACGTCACCTGGACAAATTCTAACATTTATAACTCAGGTAAAATTACAAGATTGACAGAATCAATGTTGAACCATTTGCCCTAATAGATTCAAAACCCTCACCACACTCAAGGAGAAAAGAAAGATATTACAATTGAAATCACTCACCAACCCGTAGCAATCTCCCTGAGCGAAGGCGACGACTCCTCGATCAGATCTTTTTCTTCCTTCTGTCTTGGATGGCGAAGTTCTAAGAGCAAAGTACAGACTTTTTCTTAGATTTTGTAAAACCCCTAATCCTAAAAAACCGTATTTACCTTTTTAATTAATTATATAATTGAATTGTAGTAATTATGAGCAAATTAGAGGAAATAGATTTTATTTAATTTTTATTTTAGGTGTTTGGGCATTTAGGGGATTTATGGAGCCATTATAAATTTTTTCTAATTTATTTAATGTAGGAGACCCTTTGGACAGTTGCTAGCTTAATGGTATGCAATAATATAAATTCTAGAATTTTCTATGTGTATATATGTATATATATATATATATATATATATATATATATATATATTTAAAAGAAAAAGAAAGAAAAAGAAATCAAAAAGGATAGAAAAGAAATAAGAAAAAGAAAGAAAAAAAAAACCAATAGAAATCCCTAACCCATTAGCCTAACCTACCCGAACCCAATTCCTAACTAACCCAACCCATTGTTGAGAAACTCCAGCAGCAGCAATTACTTCCCAACCCGCTCAACCCAGACACACCCGCGCTGTGTGAAGACCCGCTCCCTTTCTCCCCTCTTCTCTATATATACATCGTTTCACCCTAGACCCTAACCCTAGATCATCTAAACCCCCGACATCAGAGCCGCCGCCGCCGAGCCCTCAGTCTCGACTACCGTCGTCCGCCGCGTCTCCAGCCGCCGTCGCCGTCAGAGCACAGTGCCGCCCACCGTGCATCCGCACAACCGCGATAGTTTTTGAACAGCGACGTACCTGTGTTCACGTGCTGTTTTCCGTCTCCTCGCTCGACCAAACTCGACTCCGCCTTCACCGGTACGTTCACGACTTAACCCCCTTCAATATTTGTGTGTTAGATGACCTCGAACAGCGCGTAATCTTAGGCGAAAATAGCGCCCAAGTTGACCAAAAAAAAAAGAAAACTTTTGGGTATCGCAGAAAACTGCGGTAACTACCTATGTTCACGGATTCGCATCTCCCTCCACAGAGATCCGAATTCGGTTTTTCTTTTTGGTATGCGGAGACCACTTGACCTAGTTTAATTTCTGTTATTTACATTAATTTATTAACTGCTGTATGTAGAATTAAACCAGTTAGAAAACTCCGAAAACCCACTTTTTTCAGATTTTCAAAAATTGCGATACGGAGCGCGCCTCGCCAAACAGGACCGTCCCGTCGTGTACCAAGTGTACCAAAAGGTACGCACAGTGTACCCGGACGTGTGAGATTTCGCGAAAACTGATTTGGACGCGTGTGCGCGTCGGAATCAGCTCGTATCCGCAGCAAATTCCCGTGTCACAACTTTTGCAAAAGTCCTGCGCATTTAATGCACGTTCGTCAGAATGCGACGAAACTTGCGCCACTGGACTCGTGGTATCGCGCTAGTCCTGTGACCCAATTTTCACGCAATTCCGAGACAGTTGACCAAGTCGCCAATTGGCGGGCCCCACAGTTGACTTTTTGGGCGAATTTGTGTTCGGCTCACCGGAATCCACCTTTGGACATACGGTTGAGTTCGTGCTGACATTTACAGTTTGTTTGACCTATCATTTGTCCCATTTAGAGACCGTTATCCCTGGCACGCTTTTCGGTGCAAAGTGGGCCACACGTGGACCCTACTTTGACCCGAAATTACCATTTTGCTCCTGTGTCCAAATTGGACGAAGGGAAAGTGCTTTCTAGCTATTTCGCTTATTCTGGGAACGTTGGTGATGTCTATTTCAGCATTCGGAGACATTTGTTCTGAGGCCATAGCTTCTGATCCTGTGTGTTTGACATCTGGACGTTACATTTTGCAGCTTCTTGCCAGGCAAGTATACCTTGTCATTGTACTGTTATTTATATTCCATATGTTGCATGCATCTTTATTTTCTGCCTTTAGTTCACATATTTTAACTGTTATATAGAATGCGCGCGACGGTGTCGTCGTGATTTGTTTTTATTTATGTATATGCATTGACCTTGTTTGTAAGACTACCCCATTATCATGTAGCATCATTAGGTTCATTGGCCGTGACACAGTTGTTACACGAGTGTGAGTCTCATATAGACCACGAACTGCGTGACAGGTCTGGCCTCCTGTACGTATGGGCCGTGCGTTAGGGATAACTGCTGATAGAAACTTTGTCTGCTAGAAGACTTAGCAGTTATTAGTGGTCCATGGACATAGCCTATTGTCGTACGGTGGTCTAATCCTTGTCCTTTTTTGGTTGCAGGGTTGGGCTATTGTACTAAAGATAGGCTATGAACCAAAATCGTGTCATGGATGTGACATGCTTAGAGCATGGGGTGGGGAGAACAACAAGTACCGCATTTGGGCTCCTTTGCACTTTCCTTTTGTTCCCCCGGACGCTCCGCCGGAGCGACGGGTGGTGATGACCCCTATATATTACTTGGCGGCCTCTGTCGTTCAAAAGACGACAAGCTTTGTATGCCCCTGGATCTCCAAGAGAACCATGCCAATCCCAGTTTCAGCCAGATAGCCCACTTGTGGGAAAAGTTGTTCTTAAACTGCATTCACTTAGACGGTTAGGCGACCCATTGGATATTTATTTCAGTACTTTATTGGCATGCTTTTATGTATCTTGTTATGTCCCTCTGAGGACCTGGCCCCTTCCAGGTGTAGCTGTTCTTGAGTATTCGTAGGAGCGCAGATTCGGATGGTTACATATGTTTCGAGGATGTCTTCTCTTCGAGCCCGTGATTGTTAGCTGGTATTATTATATTGTGTTTGTTGTGTTGTACTTATATTGTATTTGCTTTTATATTCGAGTTGGTAGTGGATTTGTTTCCATCCAACTATCATCTTTAGATACTTGTATTGAGATCTAGTTTCATAGATATTGGTTATTTATTTATATTGATTTTCTGTGGATGAGATTTAGATTATACCCTGTGACTTGTGATAGATTTATACCACTTGTGGATTTGATATTCATATTACAGCGTACGTATGGGTTTTGGTTTCCATATATTGGAGTTGCCATAACCATGCGGCTGGTATGCTTACGTGTTCCTAGTCCTACGTATTTTTGGGACTGGGACGTGACAAATTTCCTGTGAACAAGTACCCTGAATCTCCAACTTCTGCTATGCTTTGTTCCTCCACCCTCCGCATCTAAGGGCGGAAGTTCACTTCTCGAGGCTACCTCTTCACTTTGCTCCTCTAAGGGATACTGACCCTCATACTGGGTGGAGGTATTGGGCATATCTCTTTTACTCTTTGACCTGGTTATCACTGCTATTTCTCCCTCGTCCGAGGCCAAACAAAAGATCCAACAAAAAATGAAGACTTGAATGTTTTAAGGTTTATGAGTCAAATGTCCATCCTAAGATGCATGGGTAAGCTTCTATAGGTGAGGCCAAACTCCGCCGGGTTTCCTGAGTTCACTACAGAAATCTCAAAAAAGGGTATCCCTTCGGTAAATGGGGGCCTTGTAGACAGGCTTCGGCAATGGCTAACCCTAGTACCGGCCTTGAACTACTACGTCCAGGTGGTGCAATTTTAGAAAACCGAAAAAGATGCCGCAAGTGCTAAGGGGGCAAAGCAAAGGTCTACTCTCATGCTCTACTGAGTGAACTCGGGTGATGAAATCCCAGTCACTCAGATAACCGGATCATGACCTCAAGATTACCCTGAGCCGCGCGCAATCAAGCAAAACAATCCAAAAAAGAAGCATTCAAACCACATAAACCAAGAATCACAAGTACAATCAATCACAAAACTACGCTACCCAACCAGCTGATAAAAGGTCTAATTCAGCAGGGCTACAGGCACGAAATAACGATCAAACCCGTGAAAGGAAGCCTAATCAAAGCAGGCAACAAGAAGATCTGACTGAGTTGATGATGGACCGGGTCTCGAAAGTCGATCATCTTATCCCTGCCAAAATGACGTGACCTCCCAATCCTCCACCATGCAGCTCCGCTGTATTGTTTTCCCTGAGTCTGCGAGAAATCTCTTTAGACAAAAGGTGGTGCTTTTTTCCATACCCTCGCCTGTTAAAGGAAGCAGGGGTACGCGGATTTGGAATGCTAACTAAGTAGATGCGGAAGCGAGATGCGAAAGCAAGCGAGCTTGGATCGGACTAACGGTTTATTTGCTCGTTAGGCTTTCCTGTTCGAGCAAGAATAGGAACAGTTAAGCCAGTATAGAGCAAAGCTCAACCAATGGGCTATTTGCTATAGTTCAAAGCCCTGTTCATAGAAGGTCCGGAGACATGAGAAGGTGGTTTACTTACTTGCTGCTTTTAAGAGCAAGGCGGTCTAGCTGTTGTTCCAAAGCTTTCATGCCATCTAAAGGGAGAACGAGATGAGAACAACGGGCAAAGGAGCAGATCGGGTTGTTTACTTACTTTTGTACTAGCGTGACCGTACTTGTGTGTTAAATGGGTACTTTATTTGGGCTGCTAAGTAGAGATAGAAGCTATAGGCGAAGGCTTTCTTTCAGAACCTTGCTCTTTCTTAAGTAAGGTGGAAGCTAGCTACTTGCTTGTTAAAGGTGCTTGCCCGCGGCTATTCTACGATCTGGAGTTCTGCCCTATTGCCGATTGAGAGCCAGTCCAGAGTTCGGTTAAGAATTACGAGTTGCTTGTTCGGGTTGTTAATCGGTATAATCTAGTTCTCTCAAAAGAGTGTATCGAGTGATTCCGCGCAGGAAGCACTGGTCGAAGGGTTCCGTTTTTAAAGAGCAAATACCGATTTGAGTTGGAGCAATGAGTAAGTGAAGTTTGCCTATTAACGAACACGTCCATAATACAACTTGTGTTATACTTTGTGCCTCCACCCTCCTCCTATATTTATAGGATGAGAAATCATATTTTAGGTCATAATAGGATTTCCTAAATAGAAAACCTTAAAATAAGAATCATATTCCATCTAAAATAGTCCAACATTAATTATGAACGTCCAAATATGGTTAAATTAAATATTTAATACAAATTTGAAATCTAAGCAAATCTTACATTTAATGTTGATTTCCAAATTATATCAAATCAAATCTTTGACCATATTTGGGTTCCAAAATTCACCAAATCCAGACTGTACCCCAACAATGGACAGGTTTGTCACTGACTGAGACCAATATAAGGGTGGGGAAATTCTTTTTTTTCGTGGGGAAACTTATATCCATGAGTGGATCAGACATACAAATGAAAACACCAGAATAGAATGGACAATTCTGTCAGTAGTTTAGGTGTGATACGAACAGGTCTAACTAATGTTCTTTTCTTTCTTTTTTTTTGGATATACTTTGAGGGGTTTAGAGTTAAGGTACAACTGTCAGTAACTGCAGCGAGGGATCAAATGTTGAACTGTGAACATTGCGGATCATAATATTTTGCAGATCCTTTGCTTGATGTTATATGCTTCAGTAAACATCTAAACTAATGAAGAAAAATGAGCTTTAGCACCACTTTTTTCTTCCCAAAACCCGAATCTTTGCAGCCTAGTATTAGGTATATTATCTGGTAATGGTCCCCTACTATTCTCTTGACAAATTTCCATCCAGCATAAATGTAAATTAAGCACCAAAATCAACTAGACAATACCCTTCATTAGACACCTAACAACACCTCAGTTTTAGAAATTGAAATTCCCATCTAACAAGGAGAGTGCAACCACCAGCATGTGCCTCCAATGGAATGTTTACTATATTCTCCAAATGCGTGGCTGCTAAATGTTAATGTAGAATCTTGATGAACCATTTATCTAGGTGCCACATGTGTATTTTGGAAGTAGCGAGTGCCAAACAACTTTTCTTGGAATCAACTGTTAGGTATGAACTGTATCATTCCTTCTTCAGTGTTCCTGTTAACCTGTTTGTCTTAATTTCCTCTAATAGTATTATCAATTTTAGGCAATGTGATCAAGGATATGGGTTTTTCAGTTCTAAACTGATACAGTGTCTAACATGGCAATTCTCCAAATCAGGCCACAAGGATACTGCTATATATGTATCTCTTCATAAATATGCCAATAGTTAATAGGAAAGTTTTATACAGTTGTGTTTATCTTTGTATATTAAAGAACTTAAAACTTAAAATAAGGGACTAAGCAGTAGAAATTTCCCAAAGTGGGACCTTTTTTCAACCTTTGGATATCTCGTAAGATGGAAAAGTTCGTAAATTTCTGGAGTGTAGGACAAAATAAGGGACTAAGCAATAGAAATTTCCCAAAGAGGGACCTTTCTTCAACCTATGCATATCTCGTAAGATGGAAAAGTTTGTAAATTTCTGGAATGTAGGACACCGATGGACAAGTGTCATGTCGGAAATCACAGACGTGGACGGAAATAACTTTTAATAGGGTGAAGTATCTACATTACATAGGTTTCAGGTATTCAACATTGTAAAATGTTCACTCCAAATATTTTTAAAGAATAAATTTACTCTTTAATATTAGTTACATAACTATTAGTTGTTCAATGTGTAAATTAACTCGTTGTCTGCTTCTAGAGACAAGTGTGATCAAGTGCTACACTTTGACAATGAAATCAGATTGCTCTGTCAAAAATGTCACCAAAAAAGTACAAAAAAGAAACCTCTTAAAAGATTTCTCTTTGGTATCACTTTCGTTTATCTGTTTTTGTTTTTGTTTTTTTTTTTTGTTTTTTATTTAAAAAAAAATTGTTTCATTTTTTTATAAACAATAAACATGGTTGACATATCTAGTTGTTACTTGTTTATAAAAACAAAACATGTTTGATAAGCAACAAAAGTACAAATTTATTTATTTTTGGTAAGCAAACATACCATACCATTTGCATTCCAGATTTTTTATTGTCATTTCCTGTTTTTTGTTTATTAAAACATGGTAAACAACTTTTGTTTTCGTTTTCACTATTTAAAATGAAAATTAGTTTCCAAAAACAAAAAAAACATAAATACACTTACCAAACATGTTGTAAAAAATAATATTTTTTTTAAAAACAAAAATGATACCAAACAAACACTTAATACCTTAGGCCTGGTGTTTCGATTCTTATCCAGCTCGAAGGCTATTGGTATTCTCTGATCAATTCCAAAAGAGCCTTCATCATGCATCAGCTCGAGGTAACTTCTTTTCGAGCTTAAGCTCCCCAAACTCAGATCGAGATTTTGATCAGTGTGGCTAGCTGTAATATCATGATGAATATTAAAAGACAACAATTTAACGACATCCTCTATTACATGTAAAACATCATACATAGCCTACCAGAGAAATTAAACTCATTTTCATAGATAATAGGATCGAAATTGGTCACCGCATCCCTCCCGTTAGACCTGATGGCAGCTTTATCATAAGCCCTGAAAAACCCGTAGATACTTGTATAAGCATAAAATTCAGTCTGAGTTGTAACTTCCTATCATCATACCACAGTTTTGTTTTTCCAAGATTCATGCATCACGAGACATTTGTTACCTAGCAGCTTCCACTTCAGAGTTGAAAAGGCCGAGATAAACATATCTGTCGAACAAACAAGCTTAAATATAGAAGCATGAAAGAAAAAGAAACAATCCACAAAACAAACAAATGAAAGAGAGATGGATTACTTTTTCCCCAAGAACTGGCCCATCCTAGCCTCCCATCTTCCACATTTATGCAACGTAACCCCCCTAAACTTAGAGGTTCCTCTAGAAGCTCCACTGCTTTGTCGTCGAATTACATGAACAAACTCCTCCTTACTGAGATTGCCCATCTACCAATACCAACCAAAACCAATCATTCAGAACGAAATTCTCGCTATAAGCTACATGACCAGAGTAACAAAACACGAACTCGGTTTGCCAACCTGCTTCAAATCATCATCATAATCGCTCAAACTAAAATTTATATCTGCATCGGCACCACGAAACTTGATCGCAGCTCGATCGTATGCCCTGTAAGAAAATTCACTTATCGGTTTCTAGCTTTAAATGAACAACATCGGCAAAATTGTCAGAGACTCAGAAAATTAACCTGGCGGCGGTGTGAGCTGTATCAAAACCCCCTAAGATTTACACCGAAAAAAGTAGTGCATAAAAGATCAATAATGACAAGAAAATACTTGATTGTAGCATAGAAAAAAAAATTATAAAGAAAAGAAAAATAATTTATATCTTACCAAGATAAACCTGCTTTCCACAATCCCTGAAATCAAATAAAAATAACCCAAATTAGAAACCCATCTCCAAAAAAAAAAAAAAAAAAATCACATTCACTAAAAGTATAACAGGCTAATTTGCGTCTAATACCTTCAATGTTTTTGCATGTTGCTACCACCTACTATTTTTACTAGAAAATCACTACCACTAAGTTTTGAGAATTTACACCATGGGACTAATTTATAACGATTTTGTCCCTGAACCAAAAAACCAAGCTATCCCTATACTTTGTTCCACCATTCTCTTGTGTTTGGTACTACAAGCATCAAATTGTAGAAAGCACTTTTGAAAATATGTCATACACAGTAATAAGAAAATTTTCTTATTCCCAGAAATTCTGAATTGGAATTATGCTCATCTAGAGTAGAACTGAAGATAACAAACTGCTAATAAAAATAGTACCAGATAACAACCTGCGAGCGTTAAACTTCAACATGTTTTAAATGCAAATTACCCAAACTTAAAAAAAAAAAAAAAAAAAACTGAAAAATTACCAAATATGGGACTCCCATCTCCCGGTCCTCCTGTAGAACGTCACCCCCCGGTACTGCGAGCTCCTCGACCTCGGCCCCCGCCGGATCTTCTTCGCAGCGGGCGGTGGTGGAGCGGCGGCGGCCGCTGCCTCGCCGGCCGGGAAGAACTGGTGGGTGACCGGACCCCTCGCTTCCTCCGGAGAGCCGTTGAGGTCCCACATCGTCGGAATTCCCCGCACCAAGACCGCTCCTTTATGGTGGTTCCGGGCTCGGCGGAGAGAGACCCTTTTGTGGGTTTCTTCTTTCTTTCTTTTTCTGTGTAGTTCTGTAGTTCTGTAGTTCTGCTCGTGTTTCTGCTTCTACTACCAAAGGTTGCTACTTTAATTTTTTTTGTGTTTATTTATGGAGATGGAAAGATGTTTGTGTACGTATTTAATTGGACAAGGTGAGAGAGAGGATAATAACTAATATTGGTTTGTCATTAGAATGGCCTCTTTTTGCATATAAGTCCCTAAAATATAAGCTTATTTCTCTTATTTAATTTTTTTCTAATTTTACTTTTTCTACTATTATAATGCAGGTTGAAAACGGATCAAAAAATAAGATGTCCAAACTGTATGTTTATTCTCAAGTAATTTTTTTTTATTAACAAAATCTTCTAAATACCACCGTGTGTATATCTCTCATACTCACGTAAAAATTACTTAAATTTTGCCTAATTTAAATTTATATATAATTTAAACTATTTTAATATATTTAAACTAACTATATGATATTATTAAATATATATTCAAAATTATAAAAACATATCTATAATTTTTTTATGAAAATTATATTTAAACTATTTTAATATAATTTAAATTTTTATCTAATTATTTAATAATATCAAGGGGGGGGGGGGGGGGGGGGGGGGGGGGGGGAATTACGTGCTTTGCACGTGAACAATACTAGTTTGCTTAAGGCTAGTATGGATTGAAATTAACATTTACTGATTGTGTTATTGTCAACTTAAAGCAGAGAAACACAAAATAACAATCCCCCCACCCGCATCGCACGTCAACAAGACTAGTTTGCTTAAGGCTAGTATGGATTGAACTAACATTTACTAATTATGTTATTGTCAACTTAAAACAAAAAACACAATATAACAACCCCCCATCCCTAGCTTACACTCTCAACTCTTCCTCTTCCTCTTCCTCTTCCTTTACTCTTCTCTTTCTCTATCCATTCTTACTCATGCAACCAAATTTGCTGGTGGAATAACAACTAGGATAAAGGAAGACGGAGAAAGAAGAGGGACAAGAATATGTGTTGGTGTTGACAAAGAACAAGAAGATGGAAAATATAAAATAGATTTTGTGTTATTATTTGATAGATCAAATTTAAGGTTGAGTTTGGAATTTCTTATTGGAGGATTTTTTTTGTTAGTTTTGTTTAAAAATTGGTGCAAAACTATTTGGCAGTTTGAAAAGTCAGTTCAATTTTAAAATAGCGTTTGACAGCATTTTTAGTTATCAATAATTATTTTTGTTGTTAGTGTTGAAAATTGACAACAATCCTCAACCAAACCTAACTATCGTCTGTCCGATGTGGACAAGGTAGACTTATAAATCACTCGATATTCATATGATATGAAGACTTTAAACAAACAAAAAAATTATTCATATGATAATAATTTTAAAGAAATACGCTCAAAAGAAAAACTTTCTAAAAATCTAAATCCGAGATATATTATGCCAAAAGGACAGGCGGAGGAAATCATGCAATTGGGGTAGGATTTTTTGTTGTTGAATTTGTTTGAAATTTATTTGGTTTGATTTGTTTGTTTGCAGTTAGAAATTTGTTTGGTTTGATTTGTTTTTTTTAGATAGGATTAGATTTAGTTTAAGTTTGGATTAACATTAAGTTACAAATTATTTCTTGATAAGTATAAATACCTACCCCGAATATAGACTTTACAAATAATTTTTTATTCATTTGTTAGTAAATCCAAGTTAACCAGTATAATAAGTACTACAAATAATTACATGAATAAACAAATGAACTAGATGAATTAAGTATGCAATTTATTTTCATAGAATTTAATAATTAATAAAATAAATTATGGATTTATAAACCTAGGTAGCTATGGGTATTGTCATGACCCGCGTCCGGATGATTGGACATGAGTACATGGATACGCCCAGTCTACGTCACAGTGTCGGCGGTAGAACGCTATTTAGACCTCAATATGAATCATCTCTTAATATTGTATCCACCAATATCAATAAGTACTCAAATCATATCATGCTTAAGGAAGAATGAATAAGAAAAAACAACTCTAAAATAATGTCACTAATTCATCCAAAGTTACCATTTTAATCCATAATTATTTATACAAGTCAAATAATGATCCGGAGACAAATTCGGTTGGTCAACTAAAAGAAAATACTAAATAGAGGATATTAGTCTATATTTTTCCAAAGGTCAACTCACGATCAATGGTGCATCAAGACCGGTCTCAACTAGCATCATTCTTAAGTCCAAAAAATGTGGGACACAATATCTCCCGATATATCAACATCTAGTCAGGATTGGAGCAAGTACATATACAAAAGCCAGTTCAAAACATTGAAAAGGCTATAAAACAGGAAATAGATATGATATACATGATAGGTAAGTAAACAAGGATCATGGTATGACATCAAGTAATAGAATAAATAACCATGAGTGGACATGGCATATGACAACAAGTATGGGAGTAACAAATAAGACTGCAACTATCATAAGTGATTTAAAATACTACCTTCAATATGTGATCGGCTAAGGTAATACGGCACATCGTATCGACTGCTATCGGACGAGCTAGGGTACGGCATAATCATACATGAAATGTATGATTAGCTATCAATCTAGATATCCAACATGAATATAGGTTTGATTACATATCTACTTAGCATTTTTCATCCGACTAATACTCATGGATTCAAGTCATGACCTGATGACTCACGAAACAAGATGAACATATGATCACGACCCCTGGCTATAAGATCCATACAATACTGCACCGTGTAACAACATGGCGAGAACCAAGTAAAGCATAACTAGAACATGCATTATAGAGGCTATCATGAATTAAAAGCAATCAGAGAATGTTCTCGCATGTCGTCCTAAGAGGGTGATCCGGGTCAGAGTTTGTATCAAAAATCCAAGTGCCATATATTATGAATTTACAGTATCAATAGGTGAATTGAAAGAAATAATTGACTTATCTACTAAGTTATTAGGTCTCTAGGTCAATTCTAGGTCAATTGAGTTTATATTATATAGGTTTTTATTATGGATCATTAATACCTACTTATGATAAGTAATACCTATAGTTATTACCTATGTGAAACTTTTACCTATAGCTTATATAGTCATACAAATATATAGGTGACTATGTATCTCATTGATACGCACAAAACTACACTCATATTTTATTAAACACTAACCCTTACACAGGACACTCACTAACTATACTTGACACTAATTTACCTATACACTTGCTATCTTGATACCAATATTATTTAATAATACTAACATATCTAACACATTCTAGGATACTCACTTGTATCCTACACACTACCTTCACTTGATACCTCATCACTTATCTATAGGATACCTTATTTAGTGTCATGACCCGCACCCGATGAAGGAGCACGAGTATGTGGGTACGTCCAGCCTACGCCGTAGCATCGGCAGTTGAACGTTGTCTAGGTCATGTAAACCCTCTGACCCAAAATATAGGATTAGAGATTTAGTTAAAATTATTTTGGATTAATGATTAGAGTTATTATTTACCTCTTTGATTTTTGATTCAATAGTTGCATATTATCGTTGTTTAAATATCTAGAGTAATGCACTAGCATTTAATTTCCAACAAATTTCACATTCTTGACCTAGACAAGCCCATCTTCAATCCTGATCTTTGTATCACTCATGTATGCACACTTCTTGTACTTCATTTTAATTTTATAATATTCGTGCACATTTTCTAATTTTAAATTTAACTTTGCATCTTTGCTTGTTCCAATCGAAATTGGAGACACAATCTCGACCCGTTTCTTGTAACCCAATATTTATCAATAATCTATTCCGAGTCTACTACGTCCATGACACTTGTGTCCTACCCAATTTAAATCCTATGCACTTTCAATTAATTAAAGAACACCATTGACAGTAATTTTAACTAATTTGGTGCAATGACTCAACCTAACCTAAAACTAGACACAACACCAATCCAAACCCACACCCATACCCTCATGGCTCATACAAAAATACCACACATCAATTTCCCCCACTACAACACACTAAACATGGTATTTTTCCACATTCAATCTACTTTTTCCTTTTTGTGCAAGTCCTAAACTATTGGGCACTTTAGTGCAAATAGCTAGCTATGTGTCCACCTCCTATTGGTTGGAGCAAATAAAGAAATTCCATTTTGAATGCTTGACCGATCATGAGCTCTCCCCCTCTCTTTTTGTATGACACTATGCAACCTACTTTAAATGCTAACCTCTCATTCAAACCCGTAACACATCTCCACCACCCATTTTCTTCATGACAACACCCCCTCTCCTTGGGAACCTAGCCGGCCCTAATCCCTAGGCAATGCTCTCTCTCCCTCATCATTTGTTACATCTTCTTCCTCTTTACTCCTCCTCCTTCCTACATCACCATCACCACCATTAACCACCATCACCATCTTCATAACCATCACCACCGCTGCCCTAACCTCCGACCACCACCCTCACCATCACCACCGCCAACCACCATCACCACCGCTACCCTCACCTCGACGACCACCACTGCCACTGTTGTCATCACCACCACCACCATCTCCGCCAACCACGACCACCAGCAAACCGCCTCTGCCCCGCGGTGAGCTGTTGCCGCTGCTGCTACTTTAAGTCGCTACCGCTGCTGTTAAAGCTACTAATATTGCTGTATTTTGCTACTGGCCGCCGCATCCTGGCCCTGTGCCTCCGCTGGCTGCCGCTGTCTTGCCCCCCCCCCCTCCGCGGCCAAGCCGCTATCGCAGCAGCAGCTGCTGTTGCTGCGCCTACTATTGCTGTAGTCGCTGCCGTTGCTGTTCTGGCCGGAACACCCCCCAGGTCGGAGCACACCCCCTCTACAGCATACCCAAGCTGCACCCACTCACTTTGCGTCAAAATTTCTCTATCCATGCTCAACCGATTTTCAAAGTGCCTTCTCTAGTATGCTCTCCATGTAACCCTCTTTCAATGTGTACAATTAGAATAATTTTGTTTAATTTCTATTGTTAGTAATTTAAGATCCAAAATCGAACAAAAATAGTTTTTAAAATATTAAATTTTCCTGATACGGAGTTGGTTTCGTCAATCCGGGCAACCTCGTCGCGTACCGATTGTACCGAAAGGCACATATAGTCAACGTGGACATGTGAGCTTTCGCGGAACTTGATTTGGATGTGCATACACACCAGAATCAACGCGTATCCGTTGAAAAATATCATATCGATCTATTTTGACACTCGTCCTAATTTCGTGTGTGCTTGTCATTTCGTAACGAAACTTGTGCCATCAGATTCGCAGCGTTACGCTGGTCCTGTGACCCAAGTTTGGTTCAATTCTGAGAACATTAACGAAACGTCATTTCGTAGGCCCCACGGTTCAACATGACGAACAATTTCTTGACCGGCTCATCGGAATCCAGTTCTGGATATTCCGTTGGATTTGTATCATCATTCTGGACTCGTAGACACTAAGTTTGATGAATTTGGAGAACTTTATCTCTGGCACATTTTTTGATGCAAGATAGGCCTACTTGTGGATCCCGTGTTGACCAGAAACTGTATTTTTGCCCCTTGTCAAAATTGGATGTATGTATATACTTTTCTAAGTATCTCACTCATTCTGGGACTGTTGGTGATATTTGTGACAACATCCGAAGATATCAGCTCCAGTTTCCATTGTTGCGCTGCTACTTCCATGGCGAGTTCGTGTTCGAATCTTCGCCTGGCTTCCAGGCAAGTATACATTACCTTGTTGTACTGCTTAAATTCAGTTAATATTATATATTGTTCTCTCTATATTATATAACTGTGTACGTCCGAGAATGACTCAGGTGCAATCGACGAAGGCGTCGACGTTAGGACTTGTGTTTGACCTAGCGTCTAGTGGATGTACCCTAAGTGTTAGAGTTATCATTATAACTCTGAGGCCTTGACACATATCATTTCATGTCACAGAGTGAGTTCATGATAGGATACGGGTTTACGCACTCGACTGACCATCGGTGCGAGTAGCTCGTGTGATGGTATTTAGCATAGTTGTATTGCTTTAGGTGACTTGCATTATAGTAACAAGATGTCCACATCGTACTTGAGACTTGTACATTGGCATTGGGCGGGGAGGACAACTAGTAGGCGTATGGGACACCTACCTCTTTATTTATGCAGATTCTGCGTTCTTTGGAGCGATACAAACATTATTATTTGTGCAGATTCTGCATTCTACGGAGCGATACAGACGTTATTATTTGTGCAAATTCTGCGTTCTACGGAGCGATACAGGCGTTACTATATTGAGGCGCCGCATTCTTCGAGGCATTACGACCGTCATTACATACGTGAGGGCCCTTATTATGGGAGCATATATGGCATATACTAGCCAGTCACGATGATTGGTGAATTACGTCAGTATGTGTCTAGCCTACACCTACCCATACGCACTAAGTTGTCCTCAAATTGCATTCACTTAGGAGGATAGTTCACCCTGATTTACTTTACCCAGTATTTATATTGTGGCATATACTTTTTATATCTTGTTACGTCCCCCTGAGGACCTAGTTCCTTTCCAGGTTATTTGAGCAGTTTGGATGAGGCTGGATCTGGTGGTGTATTGGACATCCTTGCAAGTATCATTATATATTTCCTCTATTACAATTTTGTACTATTTTTCATTGTGACTGCTATTGTAGCTTAGTGCTTATAGGCCTATATTATTCTCTTGGTCTATTAGAACGGATGTATTATTGGGCTGTAGACTAATGATGTGTATCGTCCCTTCTTGAGATTTTATTTATCCTGGATTGAGATTTAGTTTAGTAGTTGGATATTAGAAATAGATATTTAGCTGGATCACTTAACCTTGGACAGTGTAAGTGTACTTCATCCGGCCCATTAAATTAGAAAGTCCTACGGAGTCATACCAGCTGGCCATTGCCACGTGTCTGGTCCCATACGTTTTGGGACTAGGGCATGATATGGTTTTATTGGTGGCTCATGCAGGTCAGAGCATATCGTTTCGGTTACGTTACTGTACCAAACGAGCCTGCACCTTAGTATTAATGTTGAATAAGATCTCAATCCATAACTGATTTTAAAACTCCTCTTGTATTTGATTATCGTCCTTGGACTTCATTATTGTATTCGTTCATTTACCGTCGACATCGTTATTATTGTTCCTCATCTTCCCCTATTTCGGAGAGATGGACGTTCGTGCGCGGTGATTCTCTCTAGAAGCAGATCCTCGTCAAGACAAAAAAGGCATATATGATAGGATGTTTGAGTAGATGGTTATCCATAGTAGAGGAGGTTGATAGGTTCTTTCTTGTTTCTAGATCTAGTATAGACTGTTGGCATAAGAATTAGACATAGAAGTAGAGACTTAAAACTAGACCCTACCCTTACTTAAGGTGGCAGAGATTTGGAAGTATTTGAAGTTGGAAAGATTGTTCGATTCTAAATACTCTGGGGTAATTTATGAAAATAGATAGCTAGATGCTAGGGGTTAGTTGTAGCCTCATGATAGTGATACAAGAAATTAGTTGTAGCCTCATGATAGTGATACATGGAACGATATTATAAACTTGAGAAGATAAAATTTTAGGCTCTCACTTGGAGGAAGACTATCTGGATCTCCGGAGTTTTATCATGTGCTTGGGTGGTACCCATTATTATAATTGCACCATGGTGACTCAGAGTAATAAACAGTAGAAAGAAGAAAATCGAGGAATACAATTTTAGGGAGAATAAGTTGTATTTTGATATGGTATGCGGATGATTAACTTGAACGAAATAGTTGATGAAATTATACCCTAGATGATTTTTGAGAACACTATTAGGTATGAACTACTACAAGACAACACTAGTTGTGACGGTTTAATAGAGGATTATACCTAGAGGATATGAAGAAGTTAATACCTGACAAACTTATGTTTATGACAAAGGAACGATGAATTTATCGATAAAAGAATTTAGAATATCATATTAGAGAACTAAACAAAAACTTGATTAAAGAAACGATACCATTAAAACTGAGGTATGAAATGGAACATGAATGAGAACAAAATTCGAGAAAAAATTATGAGGAGAAGAGTATTTATATATTAAGGGCGAGAAAACACAAGTTTTTTTTGGAGGATTAGTGTTTGTAAATAGAACGAGAGAATTTATTATGAGGTTAAGTCTAGACTATGAGTGAAGAAACTCTCGGTGAATCAATAAGATGATTAAGTTGTTATAAAATCTTGAAGTTCTGTAAATTTGTCGAAGACGAATTATGGGTAAGGCATAAGGGATATGTGAAAGAAATTTTGACTTAGGAAAACAGAACTTTATGTAGCATGTTGTCACGCCCCAGTCCCAAAATACGTAGGACTAGAAATACGTAAGCATGCCAGCCGTATGTATATGGCAACTCCAATATATGGAAATTATAACTCATACATACGCTGTATTATGAATAATAATTTACAAGTGGTATATAATTATCACAAGTCTCAGGGCATAACTAAATCTCATCCACGGAAATCAAATATAAATGAATAACCAATCAACTATATACTGAATCAAGTATAAAATGCTTGATAAGAACAAGTAGTTGGGTGGAGACAAATCCACTACCAAACTAGAATATAAAATTAAACACAATAAGTACATCTAATGAACAATGAGGCTCGAAGAGAAGACCTCCTCGAAAGATAATGAAGTAGCAAGTCCTGATCCGTGCTCCTGCGAATAATCATGATCGTCTACACCTGGAAAGGGACCAGGTCCTCAGAGGGACGTAACAAGATACATAGAAGCATGCCAATAAAGTATTGAAAATAAACATCCATGGGTCGCCTAACCATCTATGTGAATGCACTTTGAGAATAACTTTCCAACACGTGGGCTATCTGGCTAAAATGAGATTGGCATGATTCTCTCGGAGATTCATGGGCCTAAAAAGCATGACACCTTTTGAACGTCAGAGGCCGCCTGATAATAATAATATATATAGTGGTCATCATGACCGCGCATCTCCGACAGAGCGTACGGATTACACAAAAAAAGTACAAAGGAGCCCAAACACCTTACTTGTTGTCCTCCCCACCTCATGCTCAAAGCATGTCATATCCATGATACGATAAGACCTCTAATAACTGCCAAGTCTTCTAATATATCTCTATTAGCAGCTATTTCCTATCGCACGTCTCATATGTACTAATGATCAGTTAATACGTAAGTCCATGATCTATATGAGACTCACAAATCGAGTAAGAAATGTGTCACAGCCAAATGAGATATAAGAATGCCTCATGATCATGTGGTGGTCTCGTAAAACTAGGTCGACATGCATAATATATAATAAAGACAAAATACGACGTCACCGTCGTTGCACCCAAGCTATTCTTGGACGCACAGTTTATATAGCAGTTAAAATATATGAACTAAATGACAGAAATAAAATACATGCATCATATGGAATATAAATCAAAGTACAATGGCAAGGTATACTTGCCTGGCAAGAAAGCTGCATAGTGTAAACGTCCAGGTGTCAAGTACAGAGGATCAGAAACTATGGCCTCCGAATAAATGTCTCCGGATGCTGAAATAAATATTATTACCAACGTTCCCAGAATAAGCGAGATAGCTATAAAATACTACCCTTTCATCCAATTTGGACACAGGGGCAAAACGGTAATTTTGGGTCAAAGCGGGTCTACATGTGGGCCACCTTGTACCGAAAAATGTGCCAGAGGTAAAGGTCTCTAAATGGGACAAATTATAGGTCAAACAAATTCTAAATATTGATACGAACTCAACGGTATATCCAATTTTGGATTCCGGTGAGCCGATCACAAATTCGCCCTTAAAGTCAAACCGTGTGACCCACAAATAGGCGGCTTGATCAACTGTCTCAGAACTGCGTGAAACTTGGGTCACAGGACCAGCGTGATACTACGAATCCAATGATGTAAGTTTTATCGCATTCTGACGAGCGTACACAAAATGGCAGAGTGTTTTGTAAAAGTCGCGATATTGATAATTTTTACGGATACGGGTTGATTTCGACACGCACACACGTCCGAATCAGCTTCCGTAAAAGCCCACACGTCAGAATATACCATACGCGCCGTGCAATTGGTACGTGACGAGGCAGTCCCGTTTGGCGGGGCGCACTCCGTATCACAAAATTTAAGTTTTAAAATAACAAGTTTTTGGTCATTTTGGAGGTTGAATAATTTAACACACAACGAATTAATAAAAACTAAAAGAACACAAAAAATCCCGGTTATATTGAGAAGAAAACCCTTTAATTAGTTTTGAAAATATTAACCAGGTTGATGGCAAATTGGGTGTGAACAAGAGAATTTGGGTTGAAGTTTCTGGACTATTTTGGTCAGTTTTCCGGCCATTTTTTGGTCGATTTTTCGACCAATATAGGGCACAAAAACTCGTCCCGCTTGAATAAAAATCCTAGAGGGTTAGGTTGTGAATGTAAATTGATAAACCGCTCAAGAAAAGGACGAAAGATGAGGGAGATATCATACCGCGAACAGGGGCTCGAAACTGTGCACATGTCCGCGCGTGAGCATACGCGGACGGCGGCGACGGCTGCGGTAGCGCGGCTCTGCGGCGGCGGCGGCAAGGTTGGCCAGAGGTCGGGCGTGATCGCCGGCGCTGGAGGGTTAGGGTTAGGGTTTGGTTTATATAAATATCTATATCTATATATATATATATATATATATATATATATATATATATATATATATATATATATATATATATATATATATATATATATATATAAACCGAGAGAGAGGGAGAGAGATACGCGAGCGGGTCTGCTGTGGGAATTAGGGGGGGTTAGTAGTTTAGGTGGGATGGGTTTTAGTTGTGGGAATTGGGTAGTTAGGAGTAGGATTGGTTTGCTTAGAAATTAGTTAGGTTTTGCTAGGTTTTAGATTTATATATATATATAGATGAGGTAAAAATTCCAAAAATAATTTTTGCACACAAAATAAATTCTAGAATTATTTTTTGTAAAGCATTAATAAAATACTACATCCAAAATATTTTATAAAATATTTTATAATTAATAATTAGATATTTATCTAGTTATATAAATTAAATAATTGTATTATCTAATTAACTAAGAAATAATTAAATGGTTATCCCACAAAATAGGTAATAGTAAATAATATGCTCATCTTACAAAAAGAGAAAAATGTCTAACTTGGCATGGAGAATTATGGGATTCTAATTGTAGAAAGTTGGGATAGAAAAATAACCTCAAATTAATTATATATAAACTATCTAAATATTTAACACTTAATCTATGGTCGTTACATTAATGTCATACTAACACCAAGGGGTCAAATTTTCGTGCCACAAAAACATCCTACAGGTAGTATCTCCTGTGTAGGCTACATCCTATAAAGGAAGATACAGATTTTGGGGCCATCCTATATTTTTAATGTCCAAACCACGGTGAAGTATCCTAATAAATCATTGGGTTTTAATTATTTTGAAAAAAATAATCTAAAACAAATATAAGAAATATAAAATACACACAAAATACCTATTTTTGGGTGAAGGGGTTTACAATCTATCCAACTTAAAAGAATTTTGTCTCAAAATTAAAAATAAGGCATAATTTTCTAAATCCTTCACATTCATATACAAGGCAAGTCAATCGCAATCTCTTCCAAAAATTTAAATAACAAAATCTATTCAAATCTATCATAATTACTTCAATTAGATTAACCACTGTTTAATTCAAAATTTAACCAATCGTAATCTCTTCTCGGTTTTTAAATCATAAACATCCAATTTTAAGTCAAATCCATGTAACATCTTCAAGATTTAAATAACCCAAATCAAATTTTACATCATGATCTCAACTATCATAATCTCCTCTAGATTTTAAACAATACATAATTTTCATCAAATCTTATTCCTATTTTCAACTTATGAATTTTATACTCTTTAAATTTTAAACTCAATTTGTATCCTCAATGTTGTAAATAGATGATCCAACAATCAACATTCAGTTTTAATTCAAATCATCAAATTATAAAATTTTGAACTCAATCCACCAATGTTCATGTTTAGAGTTCTATTTATTTTCCTCAAAATCGTTGATTCAATCTTCAATATTCAAAATTTAAATCATGTGCTCAAAGTATAAATATTTGGTCCGCAGTATCAAGATTTTAAAATTCATTAAATCCTCATCGTCTTAATCATTCTTCTAAAATTTCTCAAAATTAAAATGACTTAAATCTCTCAATCTAATCTTACTTGTTCACAATCTAAATTTTTTTACCTCAAGTTGACAATGCAACTTCTACCCAACTTAGAATTTATCGTTCTATCACGTAAGACTATACCTTTAAGAAAGACTTCCTTAAATTATTTAATCGTATTATTCAATCCTCAAAAAAAAATTTTAACACCAAATATATCGCATATGATATGCCCTTAATTACAAAAGATAGTCACAAAGTAATGTGATTGGCCTATGTGGTATATATAGTACTATCCGTGTATCAAACTTATACCAAGCACGAGCGTTCGTCTTTTCAAAATAGGAGAAGATGGAAAACAACAATAAAAAATTCAAGGTGGAGGTGATAGAATACAAGTACGGGGTTCAAGGCGATTTTAAGAATTCAAAAGGGAGTTGCCAAGGAAGTTGTGGATTAAAATCTTATTTTGGTAAATTCATATTCGCATGTTCATATCAGAACAGTTATGTACCTGACATGATATATTCTGATGTGTCTAGAGGGCAAGTATATTTGTCTACTAGTCAACTATATATCTCAATCCACGTAAAGTAGTCATGCGAAGAGCGAACCGAGCGCACTAAGGTTAGCTAGACCATAATACACTGATTCTGATTTAGACAATGTATTAGTATAGGCCCCCAATAATACATATGTCATGAACAAGCTCGATAAAGAATAAGCTTATAAAACTAGGCTGTAACAGCAGCATAAGTCGAGGTAGTACAGAAAATATAAGTACGCTAGATTATGATAAAAGAAGGTACAAAATAATTCAAGTTCACAAAGAAGATAAGACTCGTCCGGTGTTGTGCCTCTACAGTTGCCATATTAACTTCTTGTCTAAGTCTCTAGTCGACCAAATGGGGGTATGGGCCTCTAAGTTCTACAGTCTGGATAAACACTATCTTCTTATGCAAGCCTATAGTTGGTGTCATTCAATTATACTTCATTAATGGGTCAAAAGTACTATGTGATACTAGGTTATGAGGCATACTACCCAACTTAAAAGAATAAACTAATACTGTAACTGCCTTGTGGGGATAAAGTAGAAACTCTTGTTAGGGTATACGAGAAAAAGATCTTGGTGCTTATTAGGGTATCATATTGCATTATAAAACTCCATATGTAATGGTCATCTTAAGTCTTAATCATAGTACTTATAGAACAAAGTGTTAATATTAAGAATGAAAAAGTTACTGGCTCTCAAGTGAAAGAGGATATAACCTATATGGAGATATGGGTACAAATTACGTGATTTGAAACTAAAGGATAATCATAAAATCATAATCTAAATGAGCAACTTAAACTATCAAGTTCTAACTACCAAGCACAGAATTTCAAAATTCAAGATTAACAACTATAATCCTAGCAAACTATATATCCTATCATAAAAGAAAATCACTTGGCCTACAATCAGAACGGTTAGATGGCACGAATTAAAAGATGAAGGAAAAGTTTTGGTCGTCGCACAAATAGCGAGCGTTAAGGTTTCGGAGGAACAAGATATAAAATTAAATAGAGAGACTCTTGATAATATTATGGTTTCCTAAGGGGAATGTGGTATGCTAATCTATGTGTTCGAGGTATGATCCAGGAAAATATTCTATTCATTCCTCTTGGTTTTCTAAGGTACTGTTCTGCTAATATCAAGACAAGAATCTAAACTTAAAGTTCTCTAATACTATCTCACTATGAAAATTAGGTTCAGTTCTAATATTCAATCTTAGATTTCTATTGGTTCCTCAATACTAGGGTCAAACAATATGGTCAAATTTCTAACTAACCCTAGTAGTGTTTATACTACTCTCAAGTCCTTCATAAATATATCAAGGGATAATGTTCAATTAATCTACAGGTAAGGGATGCTAGGGTTCATTAGGTATGCTAAACTTAGTCATTTGCCAATATTCTAGTTGTATTCTTAGTAGGAATGTTATCCTAATTATCATCCTAACAACAAGGATTCCTATATTCTAGGAGAAGGCTATACTCAAGAAACTATTAGTGAAGTACATGAATCAAGCAGGATGCAAATATTTAAATAGAACGGACTGGAAGGAAGGTGAGTCATAGTCAAATGTGGATGAGATCTTATACTCTAATCCTATTTGCAGGCTTGCTCGGTACAGTAACGTAACTAAGACAATATACTCTCGACCTGCATGGGCCACCACTAAAAACATGTCATGCCCCAGTCCCAAAATACGTAGGTCTAGGAATACGTAAGCATGCCAGCTGTCATGCCCCAGTCCCAAAATACGTAGGAGTAGAAATACGTAATACGCCAGCCGTATGTATATGAACTCCAATATATGGAAACTATATACACACGTACGTTGTACATGAATATCCAATCCACCAATGGTAATATGATGTCAACAAGTCACACACAATCTATATCTCATCCACAGCACAAATAAATAGATAAATAGAAATAAATAACTGAATATCAAGATGGGTATCAAAGTATGATAGTCAGATGGAAACAAATCTACTGCAAATCGACTATACTAAAACTACTAAAAGAGAGAAGAGAATCAACTCTAATGTAAGAATAAATGTCTCTAAAAGAATAGCAACTAGAATCTCTAAACAGTTGTAACAAATCACAGATACTTCGAAGGTAAGACCTCCTCAGTCTGATAAGTAGCGTCAGGTCCAGGTCCGTACTCCTGCTCGTCTATATCTGGAAAGGGACCAGGTCCTTAGAGGGACGTAACAAGATACACATAAATATGCCAATAAAGTACTGAAATATAAACATCCAATGGGGTTGCCTAACCGTCTAAGTAAATGCAGTTTGAGAACAACTTTCCACCAAGTGGACTATCTGGCTAAAAATGGTATTGGCGTGACTCTCTCAGAGAATCAGGGGCCTACAAAGCATGTCATCTTTTGAACGACATAGGCCGCCTGATAATATATAATATATAAGGGTTATCACCGCACGTTTCTCCAGCGGAGCTTCCGGGTTACAGAAGGAAAAAGTGCAAAGGAGCCCAAATGCATTACCTGTTGTTCTCCCCACCCTATGCTCTAAGCATGTCATGTCCATGACATGATGAAACCT
The DNA here is from genome assembly GCA_036927795.1 of Iris macrosiphon. Taxonomy (NCBI): domain Eukaryota; kingdom Viridiplantae; phylum Streptophyta; class Magnoliopsida; order Asparagales; family Iridaceae; genus Iris; species Iris macrosiphon. The sequence continues at coordinate 62,981,299 of JAYESA010000010.1, forward strand.
CTAAATAACTGCCAGGTCCTCTAGCATGCAAAGTTTCTATCGGCAGTTATCCCTATCCGTCGCACGACCTATACGTATCAGTGGCCAACAGAGTACGCAAGTCCATATCCACCATGTGACTCACACTCGTGTAAGAATAGTGTCATGGGCAATAAAACATAAAATGCCTTATGATAATGGGGTGGTCTCATAAAGTAGGTCCAATAAATATACATAAATAAAATCAGAACACGACGACACCGCCGTTGCACCCAAGTTTTCTTGGACGCACAATTTATATAACAGTTAAAATATATGAACTAAAATAAACAGAAATAAAATATGCATGCATCATATGAAATATAAACAAAGTACAATGGCAAGGTATACTTGCCTGGCAAGAAATCTGTATAGTGTAAGCGTCCAAATATCAAGGACACGGAATCAGAAACTAATGGCTCCGAACAAACGTCTTCGGATGCTGAAATAGATATCACCAACGTTTTCAAAATCAGCAAAATAGCTAGAAATCACTACCCTTTCGTCCAATTTAGACACAGGGGCAAAACGATAATTTCGGGTCAAAGTGGGGTCCATGTGTAGCCCACTTTGCATCGAAAAGTGTGCCAAGGGTAACGGTCTCTAAATAGGATAAATTATAGGTCAAAAAAACTCTAAATGTCAGTACGAACTCAACGGTATATCCAATTCTGGATTTCGGTGAACCGAACACAATTTTGCCAAAAAAGTCAACTGTGGGGCCCGCCAATAGGTGACTTAGTCAATTGTCTCAGAATTGTGTGAAAATTGGGTCACAAGACCAGCGCGATGCCACGAGTCCAGTGGCATAAGTTTTGTCGTATTCTGACGAGCGTACACTAAATGGCGCGGGGTTTTGCAAAAGTTGCGATACGGGGAATTTATGCGGATTCGGGCTGATTTCGACGCGCACACGCGTCCAAATCAGTTTTTGCGAAAGCTCACACGTCTGGGTATACTGTACGCACCTTTTGGTACACTTGGTACACGACGGAGCGGTCCCGTTTGGCGGGGCGTGCTCCGTATCGCAATTTTTGGAAATAAGAAAAAATAGGTTTTCAGGATTTTCTATCTAATTTAATTCTACACACAATAACTAATAAATTATTGTATTTGATAGAAAATAAACTAGGTTAGGTGGTCTTCGTATACCAAAAAGAAAAATCGAATTCGGATCTCTGTGGTGGGAGATACGAATCCGTGAACATAGGTAGTTACCGCAGTTTTCTGCGATCCTAAAAGTTATCATTTTTTGCCAACTTGGTCGCTGTTTTTGCCTAGGTTTACGTGCTGTTCGAGGTAAACTAATATACAGATATGAAAGGGGGTTAGGTCGTGAACATACCGGTGAAGACGGGGTCGAGTTTGGTCGAGCGAGGGCACGGGAAACAAGATGTGAACACAGGTAAGCTGCTATTCAGATCTATCGCGGTGCGGTGGTCGCGGGAAACTACGGCGGGTTGGCGGCGCTCAGGGGCTGGAGGCGGCGGCTCTGGTCGGGACTGGGCGACGGTCGAAGGTGGTTTGATGAGAGAAATGAGTTTTAGGGTTAGGGTTTTGGGAAAGATGTAATATATATAGAGAAAGAGAAGCGGCGGGGGGTGGGGGGGGGGGGGGGGGGTGAGTCCGCTCGCACGGGGGTGGGGGGGTGTGTGGGCGGAAGGGTTTAGATGGCTGCTGTTGCTGCTGTTTATTTCACTAATGGGTCCGGGTGTGCGGTTTTGGATATAGGGTTTGGGTTTTGGATTCATTAAGGATTATATAATCCTTTTTCTTTTTCTAATTCTTTTCTCTATTTCTTTTCATTTCTTTTTCTTTCTAATTTCTAATTCTTTTATTCTATTCTTTTTTTTCCCATTTCTATTAAACTCTCTCTATATATATACATATATATATAAAATTCTAGAAATTGATCTTAGAGCATACAATTAATCCATCAACTGTCCACAAGGTCTCCTATATGGAATAAATTAAAAAAAAATCATAATTGCTCCATAAATCCCTAAATGCACAAACACCTAAAATAAAAATTAAATAAATTCTATTTCCTTTAATTTTCTACTAATTACTATAATTTAATTAAATAATTAATTAAAAAGATTAATACGATTTTTAGAATTAGGGGTTTTACATTCTACCCAACTTATAAAAATTTTGTCCTCGAAATTAAAACTAAGCCACGATAGAAAGTCAAGGATGGTATAAGATATAAATTAACAAAGTAATTTCATACCTTGGTCTGCGAATAGGTTCGAAAAATGCTTGTGCATGTTGTCCTCGCACTCCCACGTTGATTCTCCTGGCGCGCCATGCTTCCATGCTACGCAAACCAAGGGAATATACTGGTTCCTCAACACTTTCTCTCGACGATCACGGATTCCCATGGGTTGTTCTTGGTATGACAAGCTCGTCCCAATGGTGATCTCCGAATGGTCGAGAACATGACTGCTGTCTGCCATATATCGCCTGAGCTGCGACACATAGAATATGTCATGTACTCCCTCAAGTGAAGGTGGTAGCGCAAGTCGATATGCCACTTCTCCCACTCTCTCTATCACGTCAAATGGTCCAATATACCTTGGACTCAATTTGTCGCGCCCTCCGAATCGAATGGTGCCTCTGGTAGGTGATATCCTCAAGAAGACATGATCGCCCTCTTTAAACTCCTAGGTATGACGATGAAGGTCTGCCCACTGCTTCTGCCTGTCTTGCGCTGCTCGCAAGTGCCCTTGTATCTTTTTAACCGTCTTTACGGTATTGACCACCAACTCTGGTCCCAGAATCTGACGTTCTCCCACGTCACTCCAACACACAAGAGACCTACACTTTCTTCCATACAATACTTTAAATGGAGCCATCTGAATACTCGCTTGATAGCTATTGTTGTAAGAAAACTCTACAAGATGTAGGTGGTCCTCCCATGATCCTCCAAAGTCTAACATACAAGACCTCAACATATCCTCCAATGTCTGAATAGTACGCTCTGACTACCCATCTGTCTGTGGGTGATAAGATGTACTGAACTTCAGACGAGTTCCAAGACTCTCTTGTATGCTCCTCTAAAAGTGCGATGTGAAACGCGAATCCCTGTCTGATACAATGCTGACTGGTATGCCGTGAAATCTCACAATCTGCTTCATGTATAAGTCAGCTAAAGCTTCTATAGACTGGCCAACTCTAAAAGGTAAGAAATGTGCTGACTTGGTGAGTCGGTCCACTATTACCCATACTGCATCTCTTCTACTTGGACTCTTGGGAAAACCCGTGACGAAGTCCATAGTGATGTGCTCCCACTTCCACTCTGGAATCGGGAGTGGTTGCAATAATCCTGCTGTTCTCTGGTGCTCCGCCTTTACTTGCTGACATACCAGACATTTAGCTACAAAGCGAGCTATCTCTCTTTTCATTCCATGCCACCAAAAGTGCTGTCATAAGTCATAATACATCTTGGTGCCTCCAAGATGAATAGAATATATCAAACTATGAGCTTCTGTCATCAGCTCCTATCGAATCCCTCTATTGGGAACATATAGACAATTACCATATCGTAATATCCTATCCTCATGAATGCGTAATCCTGTCAGCTCTCCGGCCTATGTCCTTTCCTTCAATCTCCTGAATCTGGCATCTGTAGGCAAAGCTGCCTTGATCCTCTCTACTAATGATGATTGTACTTGCAAGTTGGCTAGTGTCCCATCTGCTCCGGGTAATATTACTTCAATGCCAAGCTCTTGCAAGTCCTCCAATAATTCTCTTTGTGTTGTCAAGAAGTAAGCTGCTGGTTTCCGGCTTAACACATCTGCTACAACGTTAGCCTTGCCTGGGTGATAATGTAACTCTATCTCGAAATCTTTTATCAACTCAAGCCATCGACGTTGCCTCATATTTAACTCCTTCTGCGTGAAGATGTACTTGAGGCTTTTGTGGTCTGTATAGATCTTCACTCGTTTCCCATATAAGTAATGTCTCCATAGCTTCAGAGCAAATACAACGGCTGCAAGTTCCAAGTCATGAGTTGGATAATTCTTCTCATGCACTCGTAACTGCCTAGATGCATATGCAATCACCTTGCCATGCTGCATCAATACGCATCCCAAGCTTTTTCCTGATGCATCATTGTAGATCACATAACCTCTTGATCCTGATGGAATAGTCAATACTGGTGCTGTAGTTAGTCGCTTCTTTAACTTTTTAAAAGCGGCTTGACACTCGTCGGTCCATAAGAATTCTTGAGCCTTGCAAGTCAACTGAGTCATAGGTGCTGCTATCCTTGAGAAGTTCTCCACAAACTGTCGGTAATATCCCGCAAGTCCAAGGAAGCTCCTCACCTCCGATGCTGATTTAGGAACAGGCCATGTCTCGACTGTCGAGATCTTTTCTGGGTCAACAGAAATACCATCTCCCGTAACAAGATGCCCAAGAAATGAAACTCTGTCCAAAAAGAACTCACATTTACTGAGCTTTGCATATAACTGCTCTCTCCTTAATGTCTCTAGAATAATCCGCAGGTGCTTCTCGTGCTCCTCGTGGCTCTTCGAATAGACAAGTATGTCATCTATGAAGACGACCATGAACTGGTCCAAATACTGATGGAAGACTCGATTCATTAAGTCCATAAAGATAGCTGGAGCATTGGTCAATCCAAATGGCATGACCAGAAACTCATAGTATCCATGCCTTGTTCTGAATACGGTCTTTGGAATGTCCTACTTTCGTACCTTCACCTAGTGATATCCCGATCTCAAATCTATCTTCGAGAACACCTTGCCTCCACTGAGCTGATCAAATAAGTCATCAATGTGTGGCAATGGATATTTATTCTTCACGGTTACTGCATTTAAGGCTCTGTAGTCAATGCACATACGCACTGACCCATCCTTCTTTGGTACAAACAACACTAGTGCTCCCCAGGATGATACACTCGGTCGGTTGAAACCTTTCTCCTCTAGTTCTTTCAACTATGCCTTCAGCTCATCCATCTCCTTCTTCACCAATATGTAAACATGCGATGCTATAGGTGCTTCTCCCGGTGCTAATTCAATCGAAAACTCTATGTTTCTGTCTGGGGGTAGTCCTGGCAATTCCTCTGGAAAGATGTCTTAAAATTCTGAAATAATAGGGTGATAAACAACATCGTCCATTGCGAGCTGCATACCATCAAGGATTTCTGTAGATCCTCATGCAAACTCAAGTTCAGGCTGGCCTGGTACCTTAAAAAGAATGCTTCCTCCAAAATAATCGAAGAAAGTATGGTACTTGCTTAGCCAGTCCATTCCAAGCATAATATCAAAAGTTGGCATAGGAAGGACTAAGAGTCGGGCGTTTATCTCTCTGCCACGTATCACTATAGGACAAGATCTACAAATTCGACTAATAGGTACAACTCCTCCCCCGGTAAGAATTCTAATACAACTAGGTAAAGGTGTAGAGGCAATATTGTGTTTGGCAATAAAACTAGATGATATGAATGAGTGGGTGGCTCCCGTATCAAACAATGTCACAACAGGAAAGGTAAAAGTAAGAGTAATACTTGCTATGACATCAATCTCCCGATCTATGTCATCCACTTCCAATGCAAAAGCTTGTCCGTTCCTCTGTGGCTGTCTATGACTGGCCCTCGTGAACTGATCCTCTTGAGTATGTAGCGGTGGTCCTCGCTGAAATCCTTCTGCTGCTGGGGGTCGAGGTGCTCCTGGTCTAGTCGTCTGCTGAGATGGCTTTGGTGCTGGAAGCACTAGCCTCTGTGCTGGCGGTGGTAGTGTCAATGTCTGCTGCCTTGGACAGTCTCTTGCCAAATGCTGTCCGGAACCACATCGTAAACACTGTCCCAAGCGATTCCGACAATCTCTCGAAATGTCTCCAGGTCTCCCACAATAATTACATTGGGGCTTCTTCGGAATCTGGTATGGTCCTGCTCTGTACTGGTACTGCTGTTGCTGTGCCAAAGGACGTCTGATAGGTCCTCCTTGCTGTATCCTTGCTGGCCCTGGCTGTGTCCTTGCTGGTCCTTGTTGTGTCCTCAATTGACCTCCCTTTTCTCTGCTGATGGTTTCTTGTAATCTGGCTTCTGTCAGTAACTCGGCATAAGAGATCCGGGACTGTGAGCTAGTATAATGTTGGAGCACCTGAGTTAGTCCACGATGAAACCTCTTAGCCTTGCCAAGTCATTTGGTATTAGGGCAGCGCCATATTTACTAAGGCGACTAAACTCGGCATTGTACTCGTCAACTATTCTGTTCCCCTGCTCCAGGTGAAGAAACTGATCGTACAATGCATCTCTTACAGAGTCTGGGAAGTACTTCCTCTCAAAGCACTCTAAGAATTGCTCCCAAGTCTGATATGTACCCAACTGGCGCTCCATTGATTCCCACCAGTGATGGGTGTTACCATCTAGAAGCGTCCTTACACCTGTCATCCATAGTTCTGTAGGTAACTGCGATGCTTCCAATAGCTTCTGAGTGTGGGTAATCCAGTTGGTAGTCTCCTCCGGGCTCTCAGTGCCTTTGTACGACTTCGGGCCCATCTAAATAAAGTCCTTGACTGAACCAACTCTAGCTCGAGGTACTGGAGCTAGTGCTTGAGCTGGTACAGTAGCCTGTGTAGCCATCCTCTCAAGTGCTGTCAGAAATTCTTGCCTCTGATCGGCTGCCTGCTGCCTCTATTCCTGCATCATCATTTGGAAGAATTGGAACAGCTATATCTGGCCATCTTGCGGTACTGGAAAAGCTAGAAGGTTCCCATTAGGTGAAGCGGGAAGATCAGATGGAATTGCATTGTGAGTCTGTCCATCTGGTCCCGGAAGTCTAGGAGTCGTTGAGGTCCCTCATTGAGTCTGACCATTGACTCCAGAAGGTGTGTCACCATCGACGACAGTACATCCATTATGCATATCCATCTCTCTGCAGGTGATGTACGAAATGATTAGAAGAAGTACATGAATCAAACATGATGCAAGCATTTAAATAGGAAGGATGAGTTTTAGTCAAGAGTGGATGAGATCCTTATACTCTATTCCTATACGCAGGCTTGTTCAGTACAGTTACGTAACTGAGACAATATATTCTTGACCTGCATGGGCCACCACTAAAACATGTCATGCCCCAGTCCCAAAATACGTAGGATTAGGAATACGTAACACGCCAGCCGTATGTATACGAACTCTAATATATGGAAACTATATACACACGTATGCTGTACATGAATATCCAATCCACCAGTGGTAATATACTGTCAACAAGTCACACACAATCTATATCTCATCCACAGCACAAATAAATAGATAAATGGAAATAAATAACTGAATATCAAGATGATTATCAAAGTATGATAGTCGGATGAAAACAAATCCACTGCAAATCGACTATACTAAAACTACTAAAAGAGAGAAGAGAATTAACTCTAATGTAAGAATAAATATCTCTAAAAGAATAGCAACTAGAATCTCTAAACAGCTGTAACAAATCACAGATACTCCGAAGGTAAGACCTCCTCAGTCTGATAAGTAGCGCCAGGTCCAGGTCCGTACTCCTGCGGATACTCCTACTCGTCTATATCTGAAAAGGTACCAGGTTCTCAGAGGGACGTAACAAGATACATATAAATATGCCAATAAAGTACTGAAATGTAAACATCCAATGGGGTTGCCTAACCGTCTAAGTGAATGCAGTTTGAGAATAACTTTCCACCAAGTGAGCTATCTGGCTAAAAATAGGATTGGCGTGACTCTCTCGGAGAATCAGGGGCCTACATAGCATGTCGTCTTTTGAACGGCAGAGGCCGCCTGATAATATATAATATATAAGGGTCATCACCGCCCATATCTCCAGCGAAGCTTCCGGATTATAGAAGGAAAAAGTGCAAAGGAGCCTAAATGCCTTACTTGTTGTTCTCCCCACCCCATGCTCTAAGCATGTCATGTCCATGACACGATGAAACCTCTAAATAACTTCCAGGTCCTCTAGCATACAAAGTTTCAATCGGCAGTTATCCCTATCCGTCGCACGACCTATACGTACCAGTGGCCACTCGAGTACGCAAGTCCGTGTCCTACATGTGACTCACACTCGTGTAAGAATAGTGTCATGGGCAATGAAACATAAAATGCCTCATGATAATGGGGTGGTCTCATAAAGTAGGTCCAATGCATATACATAAATAAAATCAGAACACGACGACATCGTCGTTGCACCCAAGTTTCCTTGGACGCGCAATTTATATAACAGTTAAAATATATGAACTAAAATAAACAGAAATAAAATATGCATGCATCATATGGAATGTAAACAAAGTACAATGGCAAGGTATACTTGCCTGGCAAGAAATCTGTATAGTGTAAGCGTCCAAATATCAGGAACACGGAATCAAAAACTAATGGCTCCGAACAAACGTCTTCGGATGCTGAAATAGACATCACCAACATTTCCGAAATCACAAAATAGCTAGAAATCACTACCCTTTCGTCCAATTTGGACACAGGGGCAAAACGGTAATTTTGGGTCAAAGTGGGGTCCACGTGTGGCCCACTTTCATTGAAAAGTGTGCCAAGGATAACGGTTTCTAAATAGGACAAATTATAGGTCAAACAAACTCTAAATGTCAGTACGAACTCAACGGTATATCCAATTGTGGATTCCGGTTAGCCGAACACAATTTCGCCCAAAAAGTCAACCGTAGGGCCCGCCAATAGGCGACTTGGTCAACTGTCTCAGAATTGTGTGAAAATTGGGTCACAGGACCAGCGCGATACCACGAGTCCAGTGGTGTAAGTTTCGTCGCATTCTGACAAGCGTATACTAAATGGTGCAGGGTTTTACAAAGGTTGCGATATGGGAAATTTCTACGGATACGGGCTGATTCTGACGCGCACACGCGTCCAAATCATTTTCCGCGAAAGTCCACACGTCTGTATACTGTGCGCACCTTTTGGTACACTTGGTACATAATGGGGCGGTCCCGTTTGGCGGGGCACGCTCCGTATCGCAATTTCTAGAAATAAGAAAAAGTAGGTTTTCGGGGTTTTCCATCTAATTTAATTCTAAACACAACAACTAATAAATTATTGTATTTGACAGGAAATAAACTAGGTTAGGTGGTCTTCGCATACCAAAAAGAAAAACCAAATTTGGATCTCTGTGGTGGGAGATACGAATCCGTGAACAAAGGTAGTTACCGCAGTTTTCTGCGATTCCAAAAGTTGTCATTTTTTGCCAACTTGGTCGCTATTTTCGCCTAGGTTTATGCGTTGTTCGAGGTAAACTAATGTACAGATATGAAAGGGGGTTAGGTCGTGAACGTACCGGTGAAGACGGGGTCGAGTTTGGTCGAGCGAGGGCACGAAAAACAAGACGTGAACACAGGTAAGCTGCTGTTCAGATATGTCGCGGCGCAGTGGTCGCGGGAAACTCCAGCGGGTTGGCGGCGCTCAGGGGTTGGAGGCGGCGGCTCTGGTCGGGACTGGGCGGCGGTCGAAGGGGGTTTGATGAGAGAGATGAGTTTTAGGGTTAGGGTTTTGGGAAAGATGTAATATATCTAGAGAAAGAGAAGCGGCGGGGAGGGGGGGGGAGTCCACTCGCGCGGGGGGGGGGGGGGGGGGGGTTTAGATGGCTACTGCTGCTGATGTTTATTTCACTAATGGGTCAGGGTGTGAGGGTTTGGATATAGGGTTTGGGTTTTGGATTCATTAAGGATTTTATAATCCTTTTTCTTTTTCTAATTCTTTTCTCTATTTATTTTCATTTCTTTTTCTTTCTAATTTTTAATTATTTTATTCTATTCTTTTTTTCTTATTTCTATTAAACTCTCTCTCTCTCTCTCTCTCTCTCTCTCTATATATATATATATATATATATATATATATATATATATATATATATATATATATATAATTCTAGAAATTGATCTTAGAGCATTCAATTAATCCATCATCTATCCACAAGGTCTCATACATGGAATAAATTAAGGAAAATTTATAATTGCTCCATAAATTCCCTAAATACACAAAAACCTAAAATAAAAATTAAATAAATTCTATTTCCTTTAATTAGCTAGTAATTACTATAATTCAATTAAATAATTATTTAAAATGGTTAATACAGTTTTTAGAATTAGGGATTTTACACCAGCCGTATGTATATGGCAACTCCAATATATGGAAACTATAACTCATACGTACGCTATATTATGAACAATAATTCACAAGTGGTATATAATTATCACAAGTCTCAGGGCATAACTAAATCTCATCCATGAAAATCAAATATAAATGAATAACTAATCAACTATATACTGAATCATGTATAAAATGCTTGATAAGAACAAGTCGTTGGGTAGAGACAAACCACTACCAAACTAGAATATAAAAGTAAACACAATAAGTACATCTAATGAACAATGAGGCTTGAAGAGAAGACCTCCTCGAAATATAATGAAGTAGCAAGTCCTGATCCGCGCTCCTGCGAATAATCATGATCGTCTACACCTGGAAAGGGACCAGGTCCTCAAAGGGACGTAACAAGATACATAGAAGCATGCCAATAAAGTACTGAAAATAAACATCCAATGGGTCGCCTAACCATCTATGTGAATGCACTTTGAGAATAACTTTCCAACACATAGGCTATCTTGCTAAAATGGGATTAGCATGATTCTCTCGGAGATTCATGGGCCTAAAAAGCATGACGCCCGCTGATAAAAATAATATATATAGTGGTCATCATGACTGCGCATCTCCGGCAGAGCGTATGGGTTACACAAGAAAAGTGCAAAGGAGCCCAAACGCCTTATTTGTTGTCCTCCCTACCCCATGCTCTAAGCATGTCATATCCATGACACGATAAGACCTCTAATAACTGCCAAGTCTTCTAACATATCTCTATTAGCAGCTATTTTCTATCGCACGTCTAATATGTATTAATGATCAGTCAATACGTAAGTCCGTGATCTATATGAGACTCATAACTCATGTAAGAAATGTGTCACAGTCAAATAATATATAATAATACCTCATGATCATGTGGTGGTCTCCTAAAACTAGGTCGACATGCATAACATATAATAAAGAAAATACGACGTCACCGTCGTTGCACCCAAGCTATTCTTGGACACAGTTTATATAGTTGTTAAAATATATGAACTAAATGACAGAAATAAAATACATGCATAATATGGAATATAAATCACAGTACAATGGCAAGGTATACTTGCCTGGCAAGAAAGCTGCATAGTATAAACATCCAGGTGTCAAGTATAGAGGATCAGAAACTATGGCCTCCGAATAAACGTCTCCGGATGATAAAATAAACATTACCAATGTTCCCAGAATAAGCGAGATAGCTAGAAAATACTACCCTTTTGTCCAATTTGGACACAGGAGCAAAACGGTAATTTCGGGTCAAAGTGGGTCCACATGTGGGCCACCTTGCACCAAAAAATGTGCCAGAGATAAATGTCTATAAATGGGACAAATTATAAGTCAAATATATTCTAAACGTTGATACGAACTCAACGGTATGTCCAATTTTGGATTCCGGTGAGCCGAGCACAAATTTGCCCTTAAAGTCAAACCGTGGGACCCGCAAATAGGCGGCTTGGTCAACTATCTCGGAACCGCGTAAAACTTGGGTCATAGGACCGACGTGATACCACGAATCCAAAGGTGTAAGTTTCTTCGCATTCCGACAAGCGTACACAAAATATGGAGTATTTTGTAAAAGTCGCGATACGGAGAATTTTTACGGATACGGGTTGATTTCGACGCACACATACGTCCCAATCAGCTTCCGCGAAAGCCTACGCGTCAGAATATATTATACGCGCCTTTCGGTATAATTGGTACACGACGAGGAGGTCCCGTTTGGCGGAGCGCACTTTGTATCACAAAATTTAAGTTTTAAAATGACAAATTTTTGGTCGTTTTGGAGGTTGAATAATTTAACACACAGAACGAATTAATAAAAACTAAAAGAACACAAAAAATCTCGGTTATATTGAGAAGAAAACACTTCAATTAGTTTTTGAAAATATTAACCAGGTTGATGGCAAATTGGGTGTAAACATGGGGGTTTGGGTTGAAGTTTCTGGATTGTTTTGGTCAGTTTTTTGGCCATTTTCGGTCGATTTTTCGACTAATATTGGGCACAAAAACTCATCCCGCTTGAATAAAAATCCTAGAGGGTTAGGTTGTTAACGTACACGGACAAACCACTCGAAAAAAGGACGAGAGATGAGGGAGATATCATACCGTGAAGATGGGCTCGAAACTGTGCACATGCATACGCGTGCACATACGCGGACGACGGCGACTGCGGTGGCGCGACACGGCGGCGACGACGTCAAGGTCGGACGGAGGTCGGGCGTGGTCGCCGATGTTGGAGGGTTAGGGTTAAGGTTAGGGTTTGGTTTAGATTGTAGTATATATATATATATATATATATATATATATATATATATATATATATATATATATATATATATATATATAAACCGAGAGAGATGGAGAGAGATACGCGATCGGGTCTGCTGTGGGAATTAGGGGGGGGGGGGTTAGTAGTTTAGGTGGGATGGGTTTTAGTTGTGGGAATTGGGTAGTTAGGAGTAGGATTGGTTTGCTTAGAAATTAGTTAGGTTTTGCTAGGTTTTAGATTTAAGTATTGTTTTCTTCTTCTTATTTTTTTTCTTTTCTTTTCTTTTTGTTTTTTTATTTTTTATTTTATTACTATTATTATTATCATCATCATCATCATCATTATTATTATTACTATTATTGCTATTATTATTATTATTATTATTATTATTATTATTATTATTATTATTATTATTATTATTATTATTATTATTGCTATTACCAATATTATTATTATCATATTATTATTATTACTACTACTATATATTTATATATATATATATATAGATGAGGTAAAAAATTTAAAAATAATAGTTACACACAAAATAAATTCTAGAAAATTTCTTTGTAAAGCATTAATAAAATACTACACCCAAAATATTTTATAAAATATTTTATAATTAATAATTAGATATTTATCTAGTTATAAATCAAATAATTGTATTATCTAATTAACTAAATAAATAATTAAATGGTTATCCCATAAAATAGGTAATAGTAAATAATATGCACATCTTACAAAAAGAGAAAAATGCCTAACTTGGCATGGAGAATTATGTGATTCTAATTGTAGGAAGTTGGGATAGAAAAATAACCACAAATAAATTATATATAAACTATCTAAATATTTAACACTTAATCTATGGTCGTTACACTAATGTCATACTAACACCAAAAGGTCAAATTTTTGTGCCACAAAAATATCCTACATGTAGTGTCTCCTGTGTAGGCTACTTTCTATGAAGGAAGATACAGATTTTGGGGCCATCCTATATTATTAATGTCCAAACCACGGTGAAGTATCCTAATAAATCATTGGGTTTTAATTATTTTGAAAAAAATAATCTAAAACAAATACAAGAAATATAAATACACACAAAATACCTATTTTTTGGTGAGGGGGTTTACACATGCCCTAGAAGTTGGACCTATAGTTGTCTTATAACTTTTAGTATCAAACCTAGATGAAGATTCTAAGACTGGGTTAAGATAGATAGATAGAATGCTAGATCTGTTGTTTGAATAATGGTAACTTAGGTACTAGGGTATAGCTTTTGGAATCAGATTTGATATACTTGATTTGTTTGGGTTGTCAGTGTCTATTGGGCCCGTGGTTTTCACCTTTGATAACTCGATTAGTTGAGCTAGTATCCGAAATAGAGCAATTAGATTGAAGGATGAGAGTATCGACATATGTTATAGCCTTGAGTTGGATATCGTGAACTACTTATAATGGATGGCCAGTTATAAACAAGATGGTACCCATGTAGTTTGGATGAAAGGTATGCATGGAGTAAACTAGAAGAAACCTCAGGTTCAAGGTAAAAAGGTAGAGTGGCAACAAGGTGAGATTCGCGACAAGTACCTGACCTTGAGCTTTTTAAATTAAGAGAAGGATCTAGGAAAGACTAAATTTTTTATCACTCGATAGTTGCCTCGAAGATCGATACTACGAAGTGGAAGGTACTGGGCCATGCTTGACGAAGTTAGAGTTTAACACAAGATCAACGTACTAGAAAGATATGAAGTTGTGTAGGAAACAAATGATAAGGGAAATATATTAGAGTCACATAACCCAAGGATGAAATTTTTTGATATGGACTTGGAGGATTAAAAATTATAGTATTTATGAATTATAATGCTTTTGAAATTTTGAGGATTTAGCGTAGGTAGAAATTGTTGATCAGCCTCAAAGTGCTACAAATTTTAAGGAACAAAATACAAGTTTAGATCACACGCTGACTCATTGGTCAATCGGTAGAGGACTACCACTAGACTCTTAGATTATATATTGACACATGAGTAGGGGTGTAAATGAAAGATAGAAGTCTGATAGGAATGATAGCTGAATATTGAAGTTTACACATAAACCGCTTAGGGATAGAGATTTAGATTTTTGACTAATATGACATGAGCTTGCGGAACCTAATCCTTACTAGTAGGTGGTGTTATGGGAACCTATTTTTAATTTACCCTAGCCGGTGAATCTTATGAATCGTATTCTTGTTATTGTATTGGTTATATTTTATTCTAGGGTATTTAGAATAATTGAATAGATATTTATTTTATAATTTATATATATTCTTATTACCATGTATTGAGTAGAGACTTATATTGTATTTCATTACTTATATTTCTCCTAGAAATTGTTCGAGTTTAGCTTTTAGACTAGGTATGACTGACTGACTAGATTAGACTTGATGTTGCTAAGACTGATTATAAGAAGTTAGGTTGCATGATCCCATTGTAGATACTATAGGATGATAACGTTATACCTAGGAAAGAATGTTGAGATATTAACCATCTTAGTTACAGAAAAAGAATTTAGATACTACATAAATGGCCTTGAGAATTTTGTGCTTATAAAATTTTAGTGCCTAACCCCTGCAGTCCTTTGAGAGTAAAAGAATGACATTATTTTCTTTATAGATATTAGACGTTTTAAACTTAGATTGTGTCGTAACATCCTTGAGTAACCTAGGCTTATATGTGGTAATTTTCTGGATGATGAATAGCATGATAACAATGACGAGACAGTTCATAATGGTGAGAAGATGATTAAAGGACCAAATGCCTTAGATGATTAGACTGTATGTATACATCAATTTAAGGTAAAGAGAGTAGAGTAGGACTAAGTACCAAGTTGTGTTTATATATATATAAATATGTTAAGTTCGTTGTTGTGAAGAAAGATTTTAAATTTCGAGGACAAAATTTTCTAAGGTGGATAGATTGTAAACCCTCTGACCCAAAATCTAGGATTATAGATTTAGTTAAAATTATTTTGGATTAATGATTGGAGTTATTATTTACCTCTTTGATTTTTGATTCAATAGTTGCATATTACAGTTGTTTAAATATCTAGAGCAATGCACTAGCATTTGCTTTCCAACAAATTTTACATTCTTGACCTAGACAAGCCCATCTTCAATCATGATCTTTGTGTCACTCGTTTATGCACTCTCTTGTGCTTCATTTTAATTTATAATATTCATGCACATTTTTTAATTTTGAATTCAACTTTCCATCTTTGCCCGTTCCAATCAAAATTGGAGACACAATCTCGACCCGTTCCTTGCAACCCAATATTTATCAATAATCTATTCCGAGTCTACTACGTCCATGATACTTGTGTCCCACCCAATTTAAATCCTATACACTTCCAATTAATTAAAGAACACCGTTGACACTAATTTTAACTAATTTGGTGCAATGACTCAACCTAACCTAAAACTAGACCCAACACAAATCCAAACCCACACCCACACCCTTATGGCTCATACAAAAATACTACACACCAATTTTTCCTACTACAACACACCAAATATGGTATTTTTTCACATTCAATCCACTTTTTCCTCTTTGTGAAAGTCCCAAACTATTAGAAACTTTTGTACAAATAGCTAGCCATGTGTCCACCTCCTATTGGTTGGAACAAATAAAGAAATTCCATTTTAATGCTTGACCGGTCATGAGCTCCCCCCCTCTCTTTTTGCAGGATACTATGCAACCTACATTAAATCCTAACCTCTCATTCAAACCCCCAACACATCTCCACCACCCATTTTCTTCATGACAACACCCCCTCTCCTTGGGAACCTAGCCGGCCCTAATCCCTAGGTAATGCTCTTTCTCCCTCATCATTTCTTACATCTTCTCCCTCTTCACTCCTCCTTCCTACATCACCATCACCACCATTAACCACTATCACCATCTTCACAACCATCACCACCGCTGCCCTAACCTCCGACCACCACCCTCACCATCACCACCGCCAACCACCATCATCACCGATGCCCTCACCTCGACGACCACCACTACCACTATCGTCATCACCAACACCACCATCTCCGCCAACCACAACCACCTGCAAACCGCCTCCGCCCTGCGGTGAGCTGCCGTCACCGCTGCTGCTTCAAGCCGCTACCGCTGCTGTTAAAGCTGCTGCTACTGCTGCATTTTGTCTCTGGCCATCGTGTCCTGGCCCTGCACCTTCGCTTGCCGTCATCGTCCTGCTCCCCCCCCCCCCGCAGCCGCTGCCACAGTAGCTGTTGCTGTTGTTGCGCCTAGTGCTGCTGTAGCCGCTGCCGTTGATGTTCTGGCCGGAGCAGGCCGCCGGAGCATCCCCCGATGACCAATGACTCATCCCGGAGCATCTCTGATGACCGACGAACCCTTCAACGGCGTTCTCGATAACCTATGATCGCCAGAGCACCCCCGCAGGTCGGAGCACACCCCCTCGACAACAGACCCAAGCTTCACCCCCCTCACTTCGCGTCAAAATTTCTCCGTCCATGTTCAATCAATTTATGAAGTGCCTTCTCTGGTATGCTCTCCATGTAACCCTCTTTCCATGTGTTCAGTTAGAATAATTTTGTTTAATTTCTATTGTTAGTAATTTAAGATCCAAAATCGAAGAAAATAGTTTTCAAAATATTAAATTTTCCCGATACGGAGTTGGTTCCGTAAATCCTGACAACCTCGTCGCGTACCGATTACACCGAAAGGCGCGTATCATCAACGTGGATGTGTGGGCTTTTGAGAAACTTTATTTGGATGTGCGTGTACCGAAATCAATGCGTATCCGTCAAAAAATACCGTATCAGCCTATTTTGACACTCGTCCTAATTTTGTGTGTGCCTGTCGTTTTGTAACGAAACTTGTGCCATCAGATTCGCAGCGTTACGCTGGTCTTGTGACCCAAGTTTGGTTCAATTCTGAGAACGTTGACAAAACGTCGTTTCGTGGGCCCCACGGTTCCACATGACGGGTGATTTCGTGATCGGCTCATCGAAATCCAGTTCTGGACATTCTGTTGGTTTTGTATCATCGTTCTAGACTCGTAGATACTAAGTTTGATGAATTTAGAAAACTTTATCTCTGGTACATTTTTTGGTGCAAGACGGGGCCCACTTATGGACCCCGTGTTGACCAAAAACTTTATTTTTGCCCCTGTGTCCAAATTGGACGTATGTATATGCTTTTCTGAGTATCTCACTCATTTCGGGATTGTTGGTGATATTTGTGACAACATCCGGAGATATCATCTCCAGTTTTCATTGTTGCGTTGCTACTTCCATGGCGAGTTCGTGTTCGAATCTTCGTCTAGCTTCCAGGCAAGTATACCTTGCCTTGTTGTACTATTTAAATTCTGGTAATATTATATATTGTGCTCTTTATATTATATAACTATGCGCGTCCGAGAATGACTCGGGTGAAGTCGACGAAGGCGTCGACATTAGGACTTGTGTTTGATCTAACGTCTAGTGGACGTACCCTAAGTGGCAAAGTTATCATTATAAATCTGAGGCCTTGACACCTATCATTTCACGTCATAGAGTGAGTTCATGATAGGACACGGGTTTACTCACTCGATTGGCCATCGGTACGAGTAGCTCGTGTGATGGTATTTAGCGTAGTTGTATTGCTTTAGGTGACTTGCATTATAGTTACGAGATGTCCATGTCGTACTTGAGACTTGTACATTGGCATTGGACGGGGAGGACAACTAGTAGGCGTATGGGACACCCACATATTTATTTATGCAAATTCCGCATTCTTTGGAGCGATACAGATGCTGCGTTCTACGGAGCGATATGGACCTTATTATTTATGCAGATTCCATATTCTACGGATCGATACAGACGTTACTTTATTCAGGCGCCGCATTCTTTGGAGCGTTACGGCCGTCATTACATACGCGAGGGCCCTTGTTATGGGGGCATATGTAGAATATACTAGCCAGTCACGATGATTGGTGAATTACGTCAGCATGTGTCTAGCCTATACCTACCCATACGCACTAAGTTGTCCTCAAATTGTATTTACTTAGGAGGATAGTTCACCCTGATTTACTTTACCAAATATTTATATTATGGCATATACTTTTTATATCTTATTACGTCCCTTTGAGGACCTGGTTCCCTTCCAGGTTATTTGAGCAGTTTGGTTGAGGCTGGATCTGGTGGTGTGTTAGACATCCTTGCAGGTAACATTATATCATTCCTCTATTACAGTTTTGTACTATTTTCCGTTGTGACTCTGCTATTATAGCCTAGTGTTTATAGGCCTATATTATTCTCTTGGTCTATTCGAACGGCTGTATTATTGGGCTGCAGACTAATAATGCGTACCGTTCCTTCTTGAGATTTTATTTACCCTGGATGGAGATTTAGTTTACTAGTTGGATATTAGAAATAGATATTTAGCTGGATCACTTAACCATGGACAGCGTAAGTGCACTTCGTCGTGCCCATTAAATTGGAAAGTCCTACGGAGTCGTACCAGCTGGCCATTGCCACGTGTCTTGTCCCATATGTTTTGGCACTGGGGTATGACAGGTCAAATAGCTATAGCTAACAATCTCACATAATAATTTATGTAACCTATCAATGGTATCTCAACTCCAAACGGAGGATAATATGATAGTAATGTAATGATACTCAATCACGATAATCTATAAGCAAGAATGTCACGATATCAAATAAGGAAAGAAATTCGCAAAGTCACAAGTCGAGAATAACTATAATAAAAACCAAAGTCTAAGAGTATAACAATAACAACCTAAAGTCTAGGAGTAATAATAATACATCCCAAAGTCTAGATATTGGAGACAAATCCAATACAAATCTAAGTAAAGGTAACTAGAATAACTGGCGATACTGGTCAGGCCTCTACATCTACTCCTTTACATCTACTTCCTCCTGTGGTCTATAGAAGGTAGGACAAAAGTCCTCTAAATAATCTGGAAAAATATATCCAATCAGGATGGAATAAGCACACCTCTAACAACAGTTCCAATTAATTGATAATGACTATAAATAATGAATGTAATACACGACAAAAAAATAATAAACAGATATCATAATATAGAAATAAAGAGAGAGAGAGAGAGAGAGAGAGAGAGAGAGAGAGAGAGAGAGAGAGAAAGAGAGAGAGGGTAATAATTAACTTATGTCATACGACATTGTTTACAAGATTAATGTCAAGCGATGTTGTTTACAAGGTTAATGTCATGCGACGTTGTTTATAAGATTAATGTCATACGATATTGTTTACAAGATTAATGTCATGCGACGTTGTTTACAAGATTAATGTCATACGACGTTGTTTACAAGATTAATGTCATGCGACTTTGTTTACAAGATTAATGTCATACGATGTTGTTTACAAGATTAATGTCATGCGACATTGTTTACAAGATTAATGTCATACGACGTTGTTTACAAGATTAATGTCATGCGACTTTGTTTACAAGATTAATGTCATATGCCATTGTTTACATCATACGACGTTATTTACAAGATTAATGTCATATGACGTTGTTTACAAGATTAATATCATACGACATTGTTTAGTTGCCTAATGTCATACGATATTGTCTAATTGGTTAATATCATACGATAATGAGAAGATCAATAATCTGAATATGCAAGTAACATCTTATGACTGAGGATCCACATATACTAATCCGTGTACTATCGTGTCAGGAATGAGGTAAAATATCACTAAATACTTGTATTATAGTAATTATCAAATAATAGAAACTATCAGAGAATGTACTCGCCTGTGGTCCAGAGTAATAGATATCAAACAATGTTCGCCCCGGTGTATCAAGGACCTAAATATGGAATATTATGTCTACAGTGTTTTAGAATGATAATGAAGTTAAACTAGTTATTTTCTAGGTCTTAAGTCACCTCTAGGTCAAACTAGGTCAAAATAGTCAAACCAGGTCAACTCTAAGTCAAACTAGTCAAACTTGGTCAAACTAGTTATGTAGAAGCATGAAAAAAGTCCAAAGTCATGTGCCAAAGAGATCCCGACCCATGCGCCAACCGCAGTACTAATGTTCCTATGTGCCAAGATGCGCCATGTGCCACTAGTGTCTTAGTGTACCCATGTGCCAAGCAGTGCTATGCGACACTGTTGCTCCATTGATCTTCATGTACCAGGTGGACGTACTCCCCAGGTTCAATCAAGTCATCATATGACACATTTTATGAGTATTATGGGCACCAACAACCCCAGATCTCAGCCGAAAATCTGGCAGCCTATAGCTCTATGTGCTGTTAATTGCAACATGCGCCACTATATGGCAGTATGAGATGCGCGCATATGTGCGTTCCCACAGCTATAAATAGTGGATGTTTCCCACATAAAAGAAGAGGCCTTCATCGGAAAAGGAAGTCATAAGAGCACGCACGCAGGCAGCTCAGAGGAGAAAAGGAGAAGAACACAGAAGCACCAGCCTCGTCAACCTCCTTGGTCCCGGATCGTCAATGGAGTAAAGGAGCCGCTATAGTGCTCGATCTCCACCATCATAACTTTCCCAGAATCTTTATTTTTTTCTTTTACTTAGACTCCACTTATTGGAGATTCTTTTGTACTGTTTGTCAATTCTAATCAATATAAAAAAACAAGTTCTTGTACCTCTTTTTCTCGTATTTTTTGTGTTGTCGACAAAAATGGAGACTCTGCTGGGGAAGAGCTTATTCTCCAACGAGAAGCTGGTAACACAATTCGAGGTGACCAAGTAAGGTTCGACTCAGAGGATATTGATCATTCTCTTCGACTAACAGGCATTCAAAGACATGTTGGACAAGCCGCGCTCTACAATGAGGCCCGTACGACCTCGCAAAACACATAAAACTCGGGACGTCAATACCAGTGTGCCAAGCCCAAAGTTGGTACCTGATACATTGTCAACCCACTCCGTAGTTGCATATGCGGTTGACCTGTATTCTACCGACAAGTTGAGTTCTTTGACGAGGCCCGCACGATCTCAAAAAGCTTATAGGATTTGGGTTTCCAAAGCCGCTACGCTAAACCCGAACTCCACTCCAGAAGTGCCGCCAACCTATGTCGCAGATACACACAAGGTGGGCGTGCATCCTATCTCCATTCCCGAAGCCGCACTTGAGAGAAACCGTGCTAAGTATCACGATGCGGGCACGCAGCGCCATTAAGGCCGAAAAGGACACGCTGATCATAGGAGCATGAAAGCTTCTCCAAATAGGGCTGTTGTCAACAAGGACTCGTATAGTCCTAACTTGGATTCCCAATACTATACGCCTAAGGACGTTGGTTCAAGGAAGCCCAAAATACCCTGAGCCATAGGCGCTCGAGGGGTGGCACCATCATCTCTCCAAAAGCATGCGTCGTTGGTTGTTATATGTGCTACTAATGGAAGACTCTATAGGGCAGACCTAGGCACTCATGCGTTGTAGGTGGGTCGACCCTTAGTGCCTTTCCAAACCCACTTTGACGCTGCAGTCGCACTCAAACCAAGTTAGGGAGCAAATATTGAGATGATAGACCCATGCGCCCAATTTGGCTATGAGTATGTAGTGGGTCCATCTCACCCCAAGTCTTCTACCAATGATCCAGTTACAGTCTTTGTAGAAGAACTTGGTCAGGGAGCAAAAACTCCACTCTCACCTCCATGCACAAGGGTTTTTCGAGCGCATGAAATGGTGGTATGAGTGAAACTTTCATCGTTTGATTTTCATAATACGATTAATCAAAGGTGTAAGGCAAGAGAAGCAACACTCGTGCATGATGTATCCCTTCGAAGACACACTTGTGCCAACATCATCATCAACTACTGCTATATCAAGGCGTTAGTCCCTACAACCAGACAGTCAGTGTTTCAGCAATTGTATCCCGCAGCACCACCCCGACCAAATCCTAGAAAACAGCCGCGCGACGAGGAGGAATTGCTTATCGCTTCCTGTTTCTCAACATGGAGGTCTACTCCTATGAAGAAAATCTCCAAGAAAAGCTCACATAACCTAAGGGTGTCGATCAGCACACCGCAAAGCCGTCCGAGGGGCAATAGACAGGTCACTACTGGGGGGGTATTCCAAGGCACACACTCAAGAACAAAGGCTGGAAGTAGCCATACTGTTATGCCCCAAAACTAGAATACTGGAGAGCGGGGCTGACAAGGCCAGCTACGTATACTTAGAGCACTCCGGTACTCTGCATATACGGTGAAGCTGTAAGATATGAGGGTCACTACTATAAACCATCAGTCAAGCCTAGGTTTAACAAACCCTAGTGTCTCAATCAAAAGTACAATAGGAATAATAACAATATGTAAGATCAGCTAAAATATAATAGTAAAGCATCCCATGTGGTGCCCCGTTCCCCCTTTTCGGGGAGTGCGGCTAAGAAATACTTTCGGTATCGTTCGATCGTGATAGATTAAATCAAAATCTTTTTCTCGTTATTGCTTTCCTTCTTCAGAATAGATTCCCATATTCAGTAGACCATGTCCCAAGGATGGACTTAGCGGTAGAGTCAAGAGGGACCTATCCGCTGCAAGTTTTCTTGCCTAGTTTTTGCTGTCGCCTTGTTGCTTTCGTGCTTTTGAGTTATTTTTCAAATTTGTATTTTCTTGAAGGGTTTCGATGGATTTCATTACTTTTGTTCATTGAACTTTATTTTTATTTTGAGCTTGGAAAGTGTAGAAGAGCTATTGATCATCTGTTTGTGGCAATGCAGGTGATCGTGCAGTAGACGTCGCACGAGCGGAGTCTTGAAGCACCTTTTCTTTTTCTCTCCCCACCAACTTGTGAGTGGCTATAATTCAATTTAGTTGACCCTTCTTCCAAGTCTTCACATATAAAATCTTGCCTTCTTGATTGTTCCGATCAAACGGTACCATAATAACTAAAATATATCAAGATAAAATAAAATAGACTTGGATTATTTTTGCTTGTCAATCAACTTGTGAACGGTTACCTTGTTGGATGCTAGTTCACTTAGAATATTCTTTCATCGTGTTTTAATTCTAGTTAGAATGTATACTTCTTCTATAATTGTGCTAAGTATAGAACATACCTTGCTATGCAATAAACTAATTAGGGAGACTATACAAAATAGATCATGCCATGTTACTTGTCTCGTGCTCGTGTTGCTTTGAAGTGTATCAATTGATAACTTAGTATAAACCTTGCTTGATCATGGAAAATTTGTGCATAAAGTTTTATGGTTCTTGCGGACGGTCGTTGGGGCACTGGCACCGATCCGATCAGGACAAAACATCAAGATAGTCTCACGTGCTGGACGGGATGGCATATATCGCCTCACGTGCTTTTGTTGCACACCATCCTCGTCCAAGACTATAACTTGTCCACTTTGGCACCATTCCAGTGATCTCCACGTATATTTATACTGTGCAAGCTACCTATGTTTTCGTGTCAGGGAAGGTCATAGTAAGTATTGTGCAGGTGGTTCAAACGGGCTGGTAAAAGTCACCGAGCGGTGGCATATTTATTTCAATAATTTTCCATATCCATTGCTTGCTTGTAACTTGAACTAAGGCAAGATAGAAAGACCATATAATAACTTGCATGCTTCACATAAATAATGTGTTAATTGGTATAGTTGGTTAGCTCACCTTCACCAGTACATTTTGATGTACTAACCCTCGTTGCAACAGGTTTCCCGTGCCAAGAAGATCATGAAAGAAGCTAGAGCGACTTCCCAATCCAGTCCACCTACCGGCACGCCCTAATCGTGCCCTTGAAGAGATGTTTTAAAGTTCAAGGAGCTCATGCACATACCTTATGCTGTTCCGTGGAAAGGCGATAGCTTCGCCTGAAGGTGTCTATAGCTTTGAAGTTTCAGTAAAAGAACGTAATGTACCGGACGACTATCTCATTTTACGTCCACTTTTGTAAATCCTGTGCGACAACCATCTGACCTGATCAAGAGTTTGTAAATGATGTTGATTATCAATAAAGAGAACTTTTTCATGTTTTAATATTGTGTTCAATTATCTGCGTACTCTGAATATGTGCTTGTTATATAAAAATATATTAGCCTTGTGTATTGCGTAACCAAGGCACGCACGGCATCACGCCCGGGGGATGACTATCGATTCTACTGATTCAGGGCATGATATCCCAAACTATAATATACAGATGATCATGATTCTAGTAAACACAAAATGAATAAAGTAGCCATAATCTGAGTCAAACATGATCAACCCTAGGATATATCAATCATTCTATTGCCCGTAGGCTAACTGATTAAACCAAAATATGAGCTAAACACGTCCTCCATAGTTAAATGCCAAAAAAATAGAATGTACATCAGGATGGGGAAGTAAAAAAATCCACTCAAGCAGTTTGGTGCTCCTGGTGGCCACCATCCTCAGAAAAGTATAGAAGATCCTATGGTGTTGCTAATAAATCTGGCCATATAAAACCAGTGGGGTTAGACCCCCAAATAGTAAGTAAAACAAAGAAAGCCAATCTAGGAACTTAAACCAATAACACAAGCAATACAAATACTGAAGGTAAAAACTGAATGTAAAAGATCTCAGGATAGTAAAAGAAATACTGTAAACCTGCAATGAGACATATCCTGAACTGATAAGCAATAGAGTTACCAGTGCTGAAAATAAAAGTGTGATCATGTAAAGCCTAGATTTTTCATCATCCATAAATTATGGCAAAATATTAAGTATGACTTGATACTTTAACAAACTAGGGTTATCACAATCCTAATTACTAACAATTATAATGCAACGTGATCCTAGAGTTTCTTCTGATCGCATGCCCCTACAGTCCGTCCGGGATATCCATACGAACAAACCAGCACCTGATAATCCTTAAGATACTCCACAATATAAACCACTAGATACTCCTCAAGATAACTATATGAATAACCGGGAATGCATGCAATCTAGGAAATCTCTAGCCATGTACTAAGTCAATCTCTAGTTATTAACCCCTAGCATTTTCTTGTATGAATCCGGGTATGTTATTCCGCAGAATCCATCCTATACATGATGCAACAAAATAAGTTCTAATAGTAATTTAAACAAGTTTAATATATATTGCACAAACGGACTCATGTAAGCCATGACAACAACCAAGCCACGTATAACTAAGTGAAGCTATATAAAGCCAAGTAAAGCCATGTCAATCCAGGTGAAGCCAGATGAAACCATGTATAATAATGTGAAGCCATGTCCAACCAGATGAAACCAAGTGAAACCAAGTCTAGCTATGTCCGATGAAGCCATGTAAAGTCATGTCAAGTCAAGTCTAGTCAATCATGTCATCACGTGTAGTCAGGCAAAGACGGATGAAATCGAGTAAAGCTGACTCAAGTCAAGTTAAATCATCTGAGCCCATGTAAGTTCATGTCTAAAATAAGGTCAAGTCAATGCGTATCCAAGCAAAAGCTAGAAGTTTCAACATAAAATTACGAAAAACCAAGAATTCCTAAAGAAAGAGCACGATCGATATACCGTCGGTATAGTCCAGTACACCGTCGGTACACCGGTCTAGAGATGGAAAAAACACATTAAGATATGGATTCCAAAAAATTAGTATACTGTAGTATACCGTCGGTATGCCATTCTAAGTAGGCAAAAAGTTACTAAAAACAAAGTTCCATAAATCGATATACCGTCTGCGCAGTTCAGTACACTGTCGGTATGCTGGCCAAGATAAATATCTAACAATATCGGTAAGATCAATATACCTTTGGTATACTATAGTACATTATCGGTCTGCCGATAGGGTTCACAAAAAATATTTAAAAATTAAGTCGGTCGACTACGGTATACCGTCGGTATACTGTAGTATACCATTGATATGCCGATTTTTAAGAATAAACATGGTTAAGTCAAGTCTGATTTCTGGTACCCAAATCAAACCCCAAAAATTATCATAACCAAGTCTAACAAGAATTCAAGTCTAGGGTAAGTCTCATATCACAATATGGACTAAATCTCATGATCACAACTCCGGTACCATTTTCGTTACCGAGTTACCAAAAAGGGACGGAATAAGATTCTACCAGAAATCAAAATTGAGATGGTCACTAGGCTAACAATCAATCAAAGCTTATATGAGCTTGAATTTTTTTGGGCAACAACAAGAAATCAGAAAAGAAAACAATAATAGATATCACATATAAGCTAACAATCAATCACATGCGCAAGCTAAGATAGGACACGGGTATACGAATAAGTATACCTCCCAAGTCAAAGAGAAATGGATAACGAGTACGCATATCGTCCTCGCGCTCCCATGTTAACTCATCCAGTAAGTGATACCCCCAAGAATTATGAACTAATCAGATAGTCCGGTTCTTAAAAACCTTCTCTCTCTGGTCTAAAATAGATACGGGCCTCTTTTCATATGATAGGTTGGTACCAACGACCAACTCAGAATAATCCAGGATATGGCTCAGGTCTGGAATATATCGGTGCAACTGAGATACGTGAAAGACGTCGTGTCCCTCATGAAGCGATGGTGTAAGAGCTAGACGATAAGATACGTCTCCAACTCGCTCGAGAATATCGAACATGCCTATATATATGGGACTAAGCTTTCCTCGAACTCCAAATCTAATAACTCCACAGGTAGGCAAAATCCTCAGAAATATATGGTCATCGACAAAGAACTCAAGATGACGACGACGCTGATCTGCGCAATGACACTGACGATCCTGAGCAACTCTGAGATTCTCTCTGATCTGCCTGATCACTCCAATCGACTGAGCAATTATCTCTAGACCAAGCATCTACCTCTCACCAATGTTATCCCAAGCTAACGGTGATTTTTATCTTCTACCATACAAAGCCTCGAAAGGTGCCATCTGAATGCTCTCCTAGAAGCTGTTGTTATAGGAGAACTCAACTAAATGCAAGTAATTCTCCCAAGATCCACCGAAGTCAGTATACAAACTCGAAGCATATCCTCCAGTCTGAATAGTACGCTCCGACTATCCATTTGTCTGCGGATGGTAGGCTAAACTGAATTTTAATATAGTACCCAAACTCTGGTGTAGGCTCTGCCAGAAATAAGACATGAAATGCGAATATCTATCTGAGACTATGCTAACTAGTACGCCATACAATCTAACTATCTGTCTCATATACATCTCTGCTAGCTGCTCTGTAGAATGGTCCACTCTGATAGAAAGAAAGTGAGTAACCTTCGTGAGTCAATCCACTATAACCCATATAGCATCTCTGCCAGACGGGGATCTAGGAAGACTAGTCACGAATTCCATAATAATATGGTCCCACTTCCACTCCAAAATTCGTAAAGGCTAAAGTAGTTCGGCCGGTCTCTGATGCTCATCCTTGACCTGCTGAAAGACTAAACACTAAGAAATGAACCGAGCTATCTCCCTATTTATACCATTCCACCAAAAGTACTGAAGAATATCCTAATACATCTTCTTCCCTCCTGGATGCACTGAGTACTGAGAACTGTGGGTCTCTAATATAATCTTTTGCTAGATATCTCCTCTCGGCACACAAAGTCGACTCCCAAACCTAACAGTCTCATCCTCGTGAATGCTCAACTCTAGTCTGTGCCTTGACTCACACTCTGCTCTGAGCTGCTGAAGTCGAACATCAACAGTTTGCTCTGCTCTTATCCTCTCAACTATAGAAGACTGAAACTGCAGACTCACCATCAAACCGATATCACCCGGTTATACTACCTCGATACCCATCTCATGTAGATCCTCCAAAATATGGTGCTGCTCTATCATGAAGTAAGATCCTCCTCTCATGCTCAAGGCGTCTGCTACGACATTGGCCTTCCCTGGATTATACTGAAGGTCAAGATCGTAGTCCGACAATAACTCGAGCTACCTCCTCTGACGCATGTTGAGTTTCTTCTGTATGAAAACATATCTCAAGCTCTTGTGGACTGTGAAGATCTCCACTCGATCACCATATAAGTAATACCTCTAGAGCTTAAGTGCAAACACTACTACTGCCAACTCAAGATCATTCGTCAGATAACTCTTCTCATGGTCTCAAATCTGCTGAGACACATAAGCTATCACTCTGCCATTATGCATAAGGACACACCATAGTCCCACTCCTGAAGCATCACAATACACTGAGAACCCACCTGGTCCTACTGGAAGTGTCAGAATAGAAGCCAAAATTAAACTCCGCTTGAGCTTCTTTAAAGAAGTCTGATAAGCGTCTGACCACTAAAAGCGCATATCCTTACACGTCAGTCGTGTCAAGGGTATGGAGATCCTAGCAAAGTCTGCCACAAATCGCCTGTAGTAGCCTGCTAGACCCAAGAAACTGCGTACATCTGAAGTAGTACAGGGTACTGGCCAACTCTCAATAGCCTCTACCTTCTTGGGATCCACCTCGACTCCTCTACCAGAAATAATATGTTCCAAGAATGAGATACGATTAAGCCAGAACTCATACTTGTTGAACTTCGCGTACAGTTGCTACTCTCAAAGAATCTGAAGAACTACGTGAAGATGCTGCTCATGCTCTTCCTGTTTTTGACAATAGATCAAGATATCATCAATAAATACCATCATAAACTGGTCTAGGTAAGGCATGAAGATGCTATTTATGAGAGACATGAATATAGCTGGTGCATTGGTCGCTCAAAATGGCATAACTAGGAACTTCCAATGACCATATCTAGATCTGAACGTCGTCTTGGGTATATCCTGCTCTCTGACTCTGATTCGATGATACCCAGACCACAAATCAATCTTAGAAAATATAGTTACCCCACTGAGATGAACAAATAAGTCATCTATCCGGGACAAGGGATACTTGTTCTTAATGGTTGCCGTATTTAGTGTTCTATAATAAATAACTAAACACGATGAACCATCCTTCTTTTTAACAAGAAGTAATGGGGCTCCCCAAGGCGATGCACTAGGTCTATTGAATCCCTTGGCTCTCAACTCCTCAATCATCCGATACAAAATCTCTAACTCAAATGGTGACATCCTGTAAACTCTCTCTAATATTGGCTCTTTCCTGGGATTAAATCAATGTAGAACTCTACGTCTCTAACTGGTGTTACACCTGGTTTCTCGTCAAAAAATATGTCAGAAAACTCATAAACTACCATAGAAAACTATGCCTCCTCAGTCTCTTCCATCATCAATGTAACCTCCGGTGACTCTACTGCACCTCTTAAGAATGAGAACTCCTCCCCACCATGTACATGAAAGATAACCTTGCCACTATGGTAATCTATCATTGTGTATCTCGTACTCAACAAATCTATCCTAAGGACGACATCATAATCGTCCATAGAAAACTCTATCAGCCTCGCGAGAAATTCTCTCCCGCACACTATAACTCTACACGAGGGATATACTCTATCTACTCACAAAAGAATATTACCAGTAAATATATTCAACCTTATAGGTAAGAATTTAGACTCCAATCCAATAAAGCTGAAGCTGAATGAAAGTAGACGAGAATGCTACCTGCCACCACCTTTTCTGTTGCTAAATCCTCCTCTATCGATAGCAAGAATGCTCAACTCTGCCTTCTGGGTGCTGGTCCCCTCTGCTGCTGATCTCTAGGTCTCGCTTGGTCCTGGACCTACGCATACTGTTGCAGCCTCTGCTGGAATGCCTGAGCCTGTGGAGGCAAAGGCCTTTGAACCTACTACTTTTGCACTAGTGCTGGTGCCCTGTACTGCGATACTACTGGCCGAACTGTTAACTAGGTTGATGATGATCCAGTCTTATTCCTCCTAGGACATGCTCCGACCATGTAGTCTGATGCCCCACATATCAAGCACAATCCTTGTGCCCTATGACACTCTGATACTATATGCCCAAGTTTTTCGCAATTAAAACAACTACGAAAAGAAGAAGAAGACTGCCTCTGCTGAGGGAATATCTGGAAAGACTGCTGAGATGATGATATCCTCCTCGAGGATCCAATCATCAGGGATCGAACTGTTGGAGATGGTGTTGATGACTGGGATGCTGATCCTCCGGAAATATTGGGCCTCTTCTGACCTTCCAACTCAATCTGTAATCCTCTACGATATGTACTCAAACCTTCTGGCTACCCACATCATCGCATCAAAGGCCTGAAACTTATGCTGCTCCACCACCAAGATAATCTCTAAATAAAGTCCCTGCTGGAACCTTCTCGCCCTCTCCAACTCGGTCGCTACTAAAGTGGGAACAAACTGACTAAGTCTCACAAACTCTGCCACATAACCGTCGACAGTCCTGCTCTCCTGCTTGAGGTTGTTAAATCTCTGTTGAAGCTTGTAATGTACCACAACTTCAAAATACCTCGACTGGAATCTCTCAGTAAAAATCACCTATGGAATTAGTGTTGTGAGAGAAACCTTCTGCACTGCCTACCAATCACGAGCCAAGTCCAACAACTTTAGCCTCACTACTGCTACACACTCTCTATTCGTAGTTCCTACTGCCTCCAAGATGCCCTCAGTATCCTACAGCCAAGCATTAGACAAATTTTTTTCTTCTGTACCATAAAAGTATGGAGGACTGAGACGCTTGAAGCTGGTCGTAGAATTATGGATCTGGGAACCACCTTGCTCCAACGCTGTCTGGACCGACTGAGTGAGTACATCACTCTGGTGCTGCTAG
This sequence comes from Iris macrosiphon, assembly GCA_036927795.1. NCBI lineage: Eukaryota > Viridiplantae > Streptophyta > Magnoliopsida > Asparagales > Iridaceae > Iris > Iris macrosiphon. The sequence continues at coordinate 63,012,335 of JAYESA010000010.1, forward strand.
GTCATCATGAAACCTCTAAGGACATCCATTAGTTCTTGGGCAATAACCTTTGGCTTCTCGGGCTAAACTTCGTGCACAGGTGTTGCCTGCTGGTCCGATAGTGCCGGCCGATCTGCCTCAGGATCTATTCTAAACTCTACCCTGAATACTAAGACCGACCTCCAGGAATACGCCGGGCTCCCAAATGTTGTCCCTCCTCGAGTTGCACTCAATTTATCTGGTCGATAGTAACAGGAACATTGCCCTTGAAAGTTAAGGACACAAGAGTCAAACGAAGAACATGATAGATCAACGAATAAGCAAATAATATGTCAATATTCAAGGATGGATATAAATGACTAGGGATCAAGGAGAATAATTTATAATTGAGACATCAAGCAACAACAACAACCCCCACATATCTGTCGAACGAAGAACATGATAGATCAACGAATAAGCATATAACATGTCAAGAATCAGGGATAGAGATAAATGACTATGGATCAAGGGGAACAATTTAGGATTGAGATATCTAGCAACAACAACAACCCTCACATGACTCGAGATCAAGGGGAATAGTTTAGGATTGAGATATCTAGCAACAGTAACAACCCCCACATAAATGACTCTACCCCTAAATATTGAGGCCGACCTCCAGGAATACGCTGGTCTCCTGAATGTTATCCCTCCTCGAGATGCACTCGATCCATCTGGCCGATAGTAACATGAATAGTGCCCCTAAAAGTTAAGGACACAAGAGTTAAACGAAGAACATGATAGATCAACGAATAAGCAGATAACATATCAAGAATCAGGGATGGAGATAAATGACTAGGGATCAAAGGGAAATAATTTAGGATTGAGACATCTAGCAACAATAACAACTCTCAAATATCTGTAAAAACCAGATCATATCTGCTCAGATAGACATAATCTGTTCAGACAGGCATAATCCGCTCAGACAGACCTGCATGGGCCACCAGTAAAACTATGTCATGCCCCAGAACCAGAATACTAGAGAGCGGTGCTGACAAGGCCAGCTACATATACTTATAGCACTCTAGTACTCTGTATATACAGTGAAGCTGTAAGACATGAGGGGTCACAACTATAAACCATCAGTCATGCCTAGGTCCAACATACCCTAGTATCTCAATCAAAAGAATAACAAGAATAATAATAAGATGTAAGATCAGCTAAAATATAATAGTAAAGTATCCCAAACTATAATATACAGATGATCATGATGCTAGTTAACACAAAATTAATAAACTAGAATATACAAAATAGAATGTACATGTGTTCGGTGGCTAAACGCCTATAAAATAGAATGTACATCAGGGTGAAAAAGTAAGAAAATTCACTCAAGCGGTCTGGTGCTCCTGGTGGCCACCATCTTCAGGAAAGTATGAGAGATCCTCCGGTGCTGCTAATGGATCTGGCCATGCAAAACCAGTGGGGTTAGACCCCCAAATAGCAAGTACCACAAATAAAGCCAATCTAGGAACTTAAACCAACAACACAAAAAATACAAATATTGAAGGTAAAGACTGAATGTAAAAGATCTCAGGATAGTAAAAGAAATACTATAAACCTATAATGAGACATATCCTGAACTAATAGCAATAGAGTAACCGATGTTGAAAATAAAAGTGTGATCATGTAAAGTTTAGATTCTCCATCATCAATAAATCATGATAAATCATATAAGTGCGACTTGATACTTTAACTAACTAGGGTTTTCATAATCCAAATTACTAACAATTATAATGCAACATGATGCTAGAGTTCCTTCTGATTGCATGCCCTTGTTGTCCGTTTGGGATATCCATACGAACAAACCAGCACTGGATAATCCTCAAGATACTCCACAGTATAAACCACTGGATACTCCTCAAGATAACTGTATGAATAACCGGGACTGCATGTAATCTTGGAAAATTCTTAGCCATATACTAAGTGAATCTCTAGTTATTAACCCCTAGCATTTTCTTGTATTAATCCAAGTGTGGCATGTAGCAGAATCCATCCTAGACATGATGATGCAACAAAATAAGTTCTAATAGTAATATACGCAAGTTTAATATATATTGCACAAACAAACTTATGTAAGCCACAACAACAACTAAGCCACGTATAACCAAGTAAAGCCAGGTAAAGCCAAGTAAAGCTATGTCAATCCAGGTGAAACCATGTACACAAATGTAAAGCCATGTTCAACCAGATAAAACCAAGTGAAACCAAGTCTAGCCATGTCCAATGAAGCCATGTAAAGTCATGCTAAGTCAAGTCTCTTGAATTATGTCATCACGTGTAGTCGGGCAAAACCGGGTAAAATCGAGTAAAGCTAAGTCAAGTCAAGTCATTTGAAGCCATTTAAGTTTATGTCCAAAATTAGGTCAAGTTATTGCGTGTCCAAGCAAAAGCCAGAAGTTTCAACCTGAAATCACAAAAAACCAAAAATTTCTAAAGAAATAGCACGATCGGTATACTGTCGGTACAGTCCAGTACACCGTCGGTACACTTGTCTAGAGATTAGAAAAATACAGTAAGTTCTGGATTCCAACAAAATGGTATAACATCGGTATACTGTAGTATACCGTCGGTATGCCATTCCAAGTAGGCTAAAAGTTACTGGAAAATAAATTTCCACAAATCAGTACACTGTCGGCACAACCAAGTATACCATCGGTATACCGGCCAAGACAAATATCTAACAATGTCGGCAAGATCGGTATACCATCGGTATACTATAGTACACCGTCAGTATGCCTATAAGGTTTACATGAAAATATCTAGAAATCAAGTCGGTCGAAATCAGTATACCGTCGGTACACTTTAGTATACCGTCGGTATATCGATTTTCAAGAATAAATATGGTTGGTTAAGTCAAGTTTGATTTCTGTGACCCAAATCAAACACCAAAAATTACCAAAAATAAGTCTAACAAGAAGTCATGTCTAGGGTAAGTCTTATATTACAATACGAACTAAATCTCACGGTCACAACTCCGGTACCGTTTCTGTTACCGAGTTACCAAAAAGGGATAGAACGAGATTTACCAGAAATCAAAATTGAGATGGTCACTAGGTTAGAAATCATGATATGAAAACTAATAGTAAAGCAAGTATAAGCTAAAAAGCAATAACCAAATCTCCAAAAAAGTAAAATAATAGAAAGTAAAAGAAGTTCACGAAATCGACAAGGTGTACTTGCCTAACGCGAGCTTCAGCCTAAACCTTCTAATCCACCACTACGAAGGGGTTCATAAACCATAATTCAGGTCTCAAGACTACGCTTCCAAGCTCGAAAGACAAATAAAGAAGAAAGGAGAGAGAAAAAGAAAGAAAGAAATGAACTATCTCAAGTATTATTTATAGAGAAATATTTTAAAAATATCTCAAAAATATCTCGAAAGTAAAACAAATATCTGCCGAGCAGTATACCATCGATATACTGTAGTATACATTTGGTATACTGGTCAGGTAGTAAACTTTCAATTTTGTGAATTTTTAAGCATCCTCGAGATCCAATAAAATACAATAACTAGCACAAAATACGTATTCGTATAAAATATGAATACCGTGAGACGAGTCTCACACATACCGCCCTTAATAAAGCTACAACCAGAGATGGGGGTAGCAGTCCCCCCATTTTCCATAATAATCCATCCTTCCAAGAGGATAATAAAACTCTACACATGGATGACAGTCTAGCTAGGGGTAGCCATACTTTCCAGGATGAGCCCGCAACCGAGACTGGGGTAGCAATCCTTCCCATGATGAAAGTGATGCAACATTGCCCTCTCTATAAAAGAACAATGAGCCTCAGACATCAGAGCAGAAAGCGAAGCGTTCACCTTTTCATCCATCTTATCCCACATAATGCAAATATACATGGCATGGGACGAGCATGGTATGGAATCCAGTAACCAACAACGCCTGAAGGCACTCGAAGCCATGATGAAGGCTCCCAGCACTTCAATGAATACTCTGACTTACACAGTGTTGGAACTCAGAGAAAACCTGGTCTCAACACAGCCACAGGCTCCGGGACAAAAATCCCAGATCAAGGGACCAATGAGGAATCCGGTTTGCCTGATCCGGCTTCTCATGTCACAAGCTGTCAGACCGCACCTTGGTCCTCTGTCGCTCTCCTGCCAGATGATATCCAAGAGACTCTTAGGTACCTACGTGCCCGCATTGATAATCGAGATAATCAAGACATGCTTCAGAATCTTGAGATTCGGCAACCCTATCCTCCCGAGTGGGATATTGTCGTATACCCTCCCAACTATAAGCCGCTATCTCTGACTACATTTGACGGAAAGACGTTACCCCATCAGTACATGAGATACTTCCAATCTACAACAGGTTACCTACCTCAGGATGAAGCATTACTTACCAACTTGTTCGTCGGAGCACTATTTGGAGTCGCATTTGAGTGGTTCTATAGTCTTCCGGATAAGTGTATTTCATCCTTCGAGGATATGATGTCCCTTTTTCTTGCCCGGTTCTATGAAGGAGGGATGTATATGACTATGTCCTCCCTCATGGACATCACCCAAGGGACAGGGAACTGATACAGAATTATGTCGAATGCTTCCGACAAGCGACACTGAATTTGCCTCCCAGTATACCAGAATCTTTATTGATGGACACGTGTCAAAAGAACCTCCTGTCAACAATGAGACTCGGGACAGCGTTTGGCCAATTCAGTGATTAGATGACATTTATCATAAGTGTAGTTGTTGCAAAAAAGAGCGCGAATGATGTCCACTTATTGGAATTCCAAGCTTCTAATACTTAAGACAAGGAAAAGTGTCCTTTCACTGCTAACAACAGCCGTAACAGCAAAGGAAAGCAAGTCCTGACAGTTAACTTGTCCAAGAATTCGACCGAACCCATCACCAAGCCAACGAAATTGCCAAGAGTACATGAGGTTCATTCCTTTGATGATGATGATGTCATAGAACTCTTCGAAGTATTGATGAAGGGCAACAAACTCAAGTTACCCGACATCTAGCTCCTCGACGAGGCATGCAAGATTGGCGACTCCAAGTATTGCTGTCACCCTTACTTTTTCAACTAGGGGTAGTTTGGTAATTTGGCATGGGTATTTAATTTTAGGAATAAATATTAATATTAGTGTGCTATAAATATTTAATTGATGCTTGAATTAATTATTTATTTATTAGTATGCTATATAATCATTTATAACTTGTATTATTTATTTATAGTTAGGAGGCTAGCCCAATAGTTAGACTTGACACTTGTGATCCAATTAGACTTATCATGATAATATTTGAGCCCAACATAGACTAGGCCCATTGAAACACATTCCTTTTAACTAATTAGGAGGTTTATAGCTAATTTGGATTGGTTACAGACTTTACAATATATCCCTCCTTAATTAGTTACCATTATTAGCTAGCTGGGGGCAAATTTGACATTATGAGAAGCTTGGGAAGGGGGGAATTCTGGCCAACCACATAAAGGGCCTCTTCTTTCTCTCCCATCTTTATTTTACACTCATTTTAGATCCCCAAATTTATAGATATCCAATTAACTTCATTCCCTTTATCAATTTAAACCAAATTCCTTCATTCACTCTCATTTCCATTCAATAGAAGAAGCATTAGAGCTTGGATTGGCAAGGGGCACTTGGAGAAGAAGTTTTGGCAAGGAGATCATGTCCGGATCGTATCTATTATGTATTTCATTGAAAATCCATCTCCCAATAGATATAAATCTGAATTCACCTTCATTGTAGATTTCAAATCATACATTTGACTCTTAAGAATATCCTAATGGGATAGGGCTACATATAGAAAGAAGAATTAGGCCATTTTGATACCAAATGTGACTTCTAGATAGGATTTTATATGTATTTTGGAGGAATTTCAGGATTGACACATCAAGTGTGTGTTATGAGCCTATTTTAGTTTAATTAGATTTATATCAGATTTGGGATACTAGATACGTATCCATAAATGGATACGTGTAAGCCGTATCCTGGTATTTTGTGATACGGTGCGATATGAAGCTCAATTTTGGGGGTTTTGTGCAATTACTCCTTAATTCCTATTGTAGCAAGTTGCATTAAATATGTTATTGTGTATTTGCTAGGTCTATATGAATATTATGGAAGAACTTGGGTTTTGGTTCTTTATTTGGATACGTATCATGAGTATCACCATTACGCACTCTAAGTATAAACCATTTGACACTATGTGTATATAGATATAAAGTGTATGTGGTATTATATATATGATTATACATATATAGTTGTATTTTAGGATTGTATATATATACATTGTATATGTGTACAGGTGTGAATATGTTTAGTCCTATAGTTGACTGTGTGTGTGTGTTAAGACTGTGCAGAAAGTGTGGTACCTGAGTTTAGATGGTAGTATGTTGGTGTGGCAGCTGTCGTGTTTGTTGTTGTTTGTGTGATGGATTGATAGTTTAGGAGTTTAGAAGTGAGCATGGCAATGCATGCTGTATGGCAACAGTAACACAATACCAACATTTAGCAACTAATATAAGATTGGTGGAAAAGGATATGTGAGGATGCTGTTAAGAGATGTCTGATACATCTTAATATTAGAGTATATGGTAGGGTGCAAGCTATTTGGAAACAAGGGGGGTACCTGTATCATACTAAAACCAGATACAATAGTAGCAGCAGTGCACGTCAAGTGCACACTGCAAGGGGGGATCATAGCAGTTGGGTTAAGAGGTGATTAACTGCAACTTGGCATCAGACTTTGTACATGTTAGTATCGGATTAATTGGTATCAGTTAGTTATATCAGTTAAGGTAAGTAGGAGATATCTGTTAGTAATAATGAGTTGTTAGCTTAAATTAGAGTTACATTAATAAAAAGTAAGTATTAGTTATTAGTAGGTTTCAGTTAGATATATATATACTGATTAGTTAAGTAGTTAGTTAATAGCAAGGGTATATGTATGATTTAGTTGTTAGATGGATAAGTAAGTATCAGATACTAGTGAGAGTGACTAGTTAGTTAAGTATATTAGTTAAAGTTAGTAAGTATTTTATGGATACCAGTTAGTAAATAGTGTCAGGTTAAGTTTCAGCTCTTGGTCAAGGTAAGTTTATATGTATATTATTTAGTATAAGGTGGTAGTATTATTGATACTAAGTTAATTGTTATACTAGGGTAACTGCTAGAATAAACTAATATTAACATAGAAACCTAGTTAATAATCTAGTATAGCTAGTTTTAGATATATAGTGGCCAATATAGATCTAAAACCTTAGTGTGGACCTAGTTTAGCTAGGATAACCTAGTATTGGCCTAAAAGTGCATTTTAGTGCATTCTTTAAATTATTCTCTTTCATTACACCTATTAACTCATTAATTCCTAAATAGGATCGTGTGACACCAGCTTGGACATCGATAGACACCCTTTGCTCAGGACCAGAGACGAGTACATCTCTCTGTTAGTTTTTATTTCATAATAGTGTATAAATTACTATACTAGAACTGCGTACTTGATTCTGACACTTGGTTACACGGACTGGTACTATATGGATCCCGTCAGGAGATGTTATCCCTTACTGTGTACTTCTTCACATGTATTTTGTCATGTGCATCGGGTATTTTTTTTATGTGCTTCATGTGCATCAGCTATTTCTTGTACTAGTGTAACTATATCGTATTCATGTGTATAATGTGTCATGATTGGATCCATGAGTATTGGTTGGGGAGAAAGAGTAGAAGTTGGTTATGTGATCAAGTCATACTTATCTCATGGGTATGTCGATTATACACCTCATGTATAATCGAGTTACCCTATTTACCTCATGTGCAACCTAAGCCGATTACATAACGAACTTGCTCTTTAAACCACATAGCTAGTATTCTTGTTCTTCTACTTGTAGTTTATTTCCATATTACCAGTATTTACTTTCCAGTTCTTTATTATGATTATTTGCATGTTCTCACCTGTATTTTTATTTCTTAATACTTGTGCATCTCGTATTCTTTTTTATTACTCGTCATATATGCTTTACCATGTATTTGGAGTTACTTTCAGAGTTTTGTACTTTGTTCCTTTCCTGATTGGATCTATTTTTCAGATGATTGGGTAGAAGAGCTGTGTCCCACTTATTACGGGCCGCATGATGGTGAGCCACTAGAGGATACTCCCCTAAAGCAGGAGGACATAGTACAGTGATCGAGGAGGCCTAGTTATATAGTCATGGACTTGTACTAGTCTTATTTTGGACTTATGGCATGTATATATTATTTTGGAGAGTTGTTGAGCCTAGACTTATAGTATTGGACTTGAGAATGTATTGTGACTCATATTTCTCTTTTTATTCCATATCGTGCTTTCATCCTCCTTAGTTTGATATTAGAATTAAGTATTGTTTACCAATATTACATTATTATATTATTCCTCTATTTGGAGTTGAGATAGCATGACAGGTACTCTTATTATATTGTGTGAGATATTTAGATAGTTATATTGCCATAGATAATGTTCTACCACCGTTGCTGTGGCGTAGGCTGGACGTTGTTCACTACTTGTGCCCTCATTCCGAGTGCGGATCATGACACATTTTTAGTGGTGGCCCATGCAGGTCCTCGAGGTCGCAACTAGTGTGATATCGTAGTAGTGCTCACCTAGAATACTAATACGAGCCTGCTTTAGTATATAGGATATAGGATGAGAGTATACTTAATAACAGCTAGGAATACTTCCAATTATTTGCTTTTGCTATCTCTATCTATCTGAATGCTTGTTTACTTTGAATAATTTTGTCCTTCCTTGATGATATCATATCTTTCACAATATTGATTCATTTCTTTAATCTATTTTCAGGATGTCATCGAAGACATGATCGCAGTGCTTTGTCTTAGTCTCAGCGAGGTCAGTTACTTTACCACCTTTGCGATGAGAAGCTACTTCTCTAGCTCCAGCTCAGAGGGTGCCTCACCGGTCTAGGTGGGGGCCTCAACAGTCACTTTTGGGGGTGCTCCTCTCCTAGTTAAGAGGACAGTTCTAGCTATTTTTGAGGGACTACCACCCCCCAATGCCAGTGTTAGTTGATGCTACCCAGCTGTTCGTACTATTCCAACAGATGATGGAGGTCCAAAGGGCCTAGGATAAGGCGCAACACAAACAGACTGATGTGATAAGACATGGCATTAAGAATGCCCACCATGTGGACATTACCGTAGTAGAGAGGACAACGCCACCATAGCCATAAGAGGTACAACCTAGGACTGATACCATACATGACTTCAACAAGTTGGATCCCGGCCCTTCAAGGGGACAGAGGGCATTATGTATGCAAATAACTAGTTGGACAACATGGAGCACGTCATGCGCTTATCCCGCCTTGCAGAGGGTCTGAAGGTAGAGGCAGTGGGACTACAGATGATGGATATCGCAAGTACATGGCTCCGGAATGAGCCACAGATTGCCGATCCGGGACTGTCATGGGATGGGTTCAATGACTTATTCAAAAAAAAGTTCTTCTCGCCAACCGAGAGACTTGATTTGGAGCGACAGTTCCAGAATCTTCACCAGGGGAACATGTCGGTAGAGGAGTATGTCGTGGAGTTCGACAGATTAGGCAGATATGCAGACTACTTAGTGAGGGATCCTGAGATCCGGGCGAGTAGTCAGTGAGGGCCTAAATTGGGAGGTGAGGGCTCTCATTTTCTCAAGCTATGAGACATACGCAAATATCTTGAGGGAGGATCGCAAGGTCAAGAGAGACCTGAGTTTGAGGCCCAAGAGGGACCAAGATATCTTTGGTAGTAGCAGCCATGCGGGTCTAGCCAAGAGAACTCATTTCCAACCACAAAGACAGCAGTTCCCCGTGCCTATCAGAGCACCAGTACAACAGACGTACCAGATACAGAGACCAGCCTAGCCAGCTCGTGTTTGCCCCTTCTGTAAGAATCCAGGGCATGGGTGGGATTTTTGCAGGAAGAGGTTTGGTCAGTGTTTGTTTTATGGCTCAGTAGATCACCAGATGAGATATTTTCCTAAGACGTTAGCTCGTACAACTCAGGGCGTAGCCCCAATTCAGAGAGTACCCGCGAGACACCCAACGGGACAACATAGAGGACCTTCTTTGCCACCACAACAACAAAGGTTCGCACAGAACTAGCAGTAGTAAAGAGGTGCACAGCAGGGGCAAGCTTTTTCCCTGACCGTGGAGGAGGCAGAGCCGGTTGGAGGCGTTATAGCAGGTTCAGTCTTATTTGATTATTTTCCATCATATGCTTTATTTGATTCTGGTGCTTCACATAGTTTTATTTCTGTATCTTTTGCTCTCAAGCACCATCTAGAGGTTTAACCTTTAGCTAGGATTTGCTAGATCACGACCAGGGGTGACATTATCTTGGTCAGTGATGTTTGCAAGAATCAGAGAGTTTTATTGGGAGGCCGAGAGTTGAGCTCATGTTTACTCGTAATGCCACTTTCGAGCTATGACTTAGTACTCGGGATGGATTATTATGCTAGTATCGATTATCATGGAGGCAGAGTTTTATTTTAGCCTCCAGGAGAGACAGGGTTTGAGATCACCAGAGGAGCAGCAGTACAGAGTGAGGATGCATTTTGTGGAGCTATAGTAGGAGACAAGGAGTTGCACATCCGTTGATAGCAGAGTTCATGGATGTTTTCCCGGAGGAGTTGCCGGGCTTACCGCTAGACTGAGATATGGAGTTCTCTATAGACTTGGTGCCAGGCACACAACCGATATCTCAGCATGTCTATGGAGTCAACAACAGTGAACTGGCTGAATTAAAGGATCAAATAGATGAATTACAGGACAAAGGCTTCATCCAGTCCAGTTCGTCACCATAAGGTGCTCCGGTATTTTTTGTACCAAAGAAGAATGGGTCAGTACACATGTGTATTGACTATAGGGCTCTTAAAAATATCACTATCAAGAACAAATATCCGTTGTCATGGATTGACGATCTCTTCGATCAGTTGAGCAGAGTGAAGGTATTTTCAAGGATAGACTTGAGGTCAGGGTACCACCAGGTAAAAGTGAATAAGGAAGACATTTTGAAGACAGCTTTCAGGACTCTGTATGGGTAAATTGAGTTCTTAGTGATGCTGTTTGGGTTGACTAATGCCCTAAAAGTATTTATGAACCTGATGAATAAGGTGTTTCATCAGCACCTGGATTAGTTCGTAGTAGTATTTATTGATGATATATTGATGTATTCGAAGACCCCAGAAGAGCATGAGAAGCACCCGAGGATAGTTCTGGAGACCCTCAGAAAGGAGAAACTGTATGGTAAGCTTTAGAAGTGTGCGTTCTTCCTTGATAAGGTTGAATTCCTTAGACATGTGGTGACAGGAGATGGGATTTCATTGGACCCAAAGAGGATATCAGCAGTTGAGTCGTGGTCTACCTTGACTTCAGTAGCAGAGATCAGGAGCTTTCTGGGATTAGCAGGGTATTACCGAAGATTTGTTCAGGACTTCTTCAGGATTGCCGAGCCAATGACTAGTGACCCGGAAGGACGTGGAGTTCGTCTGGATAGAAAGTTGTCAGGCCGCATTTGAGGAGATAAAGAAGAGGTTGACTACAGCTCCAGTATTGATGTTGCCATCAGGAATACGAGATTTTACCATTTATAGTGATGCTTCGGGTAAGGATTTAGGATGTGTGTTACAGCAGAACGGGAAGGTGATTGCCTATGCTTCTAGGCAATTATGCCCTCATTAGAAGAACTATCCTACCCATGACTTGGAGTTGGTAGCGGTAATTTTTGCTCTCAAGTTGTGAAAGAACTACTTGTATGGGGAGCGAGTAGAGATCTTCACAGACCAAAAGAGCTTAAAGTATATGTTTACACAGAAGGACCTCAATATGAGATAGAGGAGATTATTGGAGCTGATGAAGGACTTCAATATCTTATTGCAATATCATCCAGGGAAGACAAACGTAGTCGCTGATGCCTTGAGTAGGTATCCAGTGGCTATGTACTTGAGGAAGAACAGAAACTTATTGGCATATCTTGATAGCTTGGATATAAAGTTGTTAGTTCTTGGAGTTGCGGTACAAATGTGGGGACTTCAGGTATAGTTAGAGTTGATGGATTGGGTTAGAGATGCACAGTTCGAGGATGAGTCTCTGAGAAGCATCAGAGCGCAGGTTCGTACCATATTGTGCGTGTCGAGTGGAACATTGTATGAGAAGGTTCTTCAGGAGGTGTATTAATCTCAGTACTCTATGCATCCAGGTTCCAACAAGATGTATAGAGACATGAGAGAGCATGTTTGGTGGTATGGTATGAAGTGGGAGGTGGCGAGCTTAGTATCCAGATGCTTGAAATGCTAACAGGTAAAGGCAGAGAGGCAGAGGTCAGGTGGTTTGCTTCATTCTTTACCTATTCCAGACTAGAAGTAGGAGTATGTGACGATAGACTTTGTATCAGGGCTTCTGCGTTCTCCATATGGTAAAGACATAATTTGGGTCATCATTGACAGGTTGACCAAATTAGCCTACTTCTTACCATTCAAAGTGGGTACGTCTACGAAGAAGCTCGCAGAGATGTATGTGTGGTAGATAGTCAGATTATATGGAGTTCCTATGAGCATCATCTCGGATCGGGATAGTCGCTTCATATCCCATTTTTGGAGGAGTTTACAGGCTAGCTTGGGCACCCAGCTCAAGTTTAGTACGGCATATCATCCTCAGACAAACAGGCAGTCGGAGAGGACTATTCAGAATCTTAGGGATATGCTACGAACCTGTGTTTTGGACTTTGGAGGTTCTTGGAAGGATCATCTTCACCTGGTAGAGTTTGCTTATAACAATAGCTACCAGGCCAGTATCGAGATGTTACCATTTGAGGCATTTTTTAGTATAGAACAAGATGTCGCACTTTGTTATCCTAGGATGACGTCGGTGAGAGAGACGTATTGGGGCCTGAGATGGTATGGATGCAGATGAGAAGGTAAAGCTCATCAGGGATAGACTTAAGGTGACGCAGGACAGACAACAATATTGGACCGATAGCCACCGGAGACTATTAGAGTTTGAGGTATAGATTTTGTTTTGTATTGCTTGTGATTGCTTATTATAGTTAGAGTGCTATGGCTGTATTTTATTCTAGGTCGGCGATCTGGTGTTCTTGAAGATTTCTCCGACACGGGGCACGATTCGCTTTGGTGGAGATAGGAAGCTTAATCCATGGTACATCGGACCCATTGGTATTCTTGAGATGGTCGGTGCAGTGACTTATAGACTAGACTTGCCTCATGCACTAGAGGGAGTGAAAAACATATTCTATATGTCACAGTTAAGATAATATGTGGCAGATCCTAGCCATGTATTGGATCACTAGAAGATAGAGGTTGGTCCGACTCTCAGCTACCCAGAGCAGCCCGTGGAAATTCTGGATCGTAGGGAGAATGTGTTGTAGAATCGGACGATACCTTTGGTACGCATCGCATGGAGGCATCACTCGCCAAGGGAGTCTAACTGGGAGCGAGAGGCCGATATGCGCGAGCGATCTCCTTATCTGTTTGAGCTGTGAGGTATATTCTTTCTTGCTTGTTGTATTTTTTTGTAGATAGTTTCTTCCTTAAAGTAGACCGAGCACATGGATGCGTATGTATTACTTTTCCTCTCTGATATAGGGTTCGTACAATAACCTTCTCCAGATCATCAGTGGAAGACTTTTGAGACTGACCCTGCCCATTTGCAGCTGTGGGCTAGACACATGGGGCGGTCTTATATAACTTTCCACCAGGGGCCCGCATAATGGATAGAGGTGCGCGCTGATGGTCAGCCAAATGGACAGTTGCTTGAGCTTGACAAGCTCGCACTGCCCTAGTATAAAGATTCCAAGTTTTGGTTTTCCTCGAAGTGGCACATGGGAGCACAGCCGAACGAGATTCGATCAAAGACAGAGCTTTTGGGGGTGTCAGAGATGCCTACGACTGAGTTGGAAGCCATATACTGCTTTCTTCTCTGCATCTTTCATTGTGGCCGCATGGGCTGTGCATCAACCCCGAAACTCTTGGTATCATATTATTTTTCTCTGCCAAAGTTTGGGTGCTGAGCATTCTCCTTTTCAGGCAAGGAGGTCGCATAAGCGGGGATAGGTAGTGTAAACCCCCAACCCAAAATTAGGTCTACTTTGCTTAGATAGTGAAATTAGGGCTAGTTGAACCTAATTAGAACTAGAATACAGCATTTGATTTAACTATACAATATTTTATATCGCTTAGCGCACCTTACCATTGCTTTGATAATTGGAGCACCTCACTACCATTGCTTTTCTATAAATTTCACAACCTTGTCCTAGACATGTCCGCCTACTATTCTGACCTTTGTGTAACTTAAAATTATGCTTTCTTGTGCTACATTTTAGTCGCACAACATTCGCCACAGACGTTATCTTTTAATTCTAAATAAATCCTGACCTTGTACCCTTATGTGTTCCAATTTAAATTGGAGACACAATCTTGACCGGTTTGTATAACCCAAAATTTATTAATATTCAACACTGTATCCTCTATGTCCCTGACACTTGTGTTCCACCTAATTTTATTCCCATGTACTTCTAATTAATTCCAGAACACCTTGCGCATTCAATTTAATTAATTAAAATCCAATTTCTATCTTTGTGCAATTTTTTCAATTGTCGGACACTTTTATGCAAAATTTTATTGAGGTGTCCACCCCATTGGACAATACATGAAGAAATCCAACTTTTTCCTTCGTAGAATTTTTTTTATAATTTTTGGGATGTACAAACCACAACATCGCCCTTTTATTTTAATCCTGGCTATTTTATTAAATAATGTAAATTAAAGCCCTCCAAACATCCCCATGTGAGCCCAAGGCCCGTCCCAAAGAGAATGTTGACCAAGGTCAACTTTTCCTAGGTCAAACCAACCTCCTCCCACGTGTATATAATACCTTTTCCTTACTTTTTCCTTTTCTATTTTTTTTTCTAAACCCTAAATAATTCAGCCGACACTGTTCACACCCCTAATTTCCTGTTCACCCATCCCCTACCTCTCTATCGATGCCGGAGCTCCGCCTGTGCACCGCGTCTCCACCCGCCGACCCATCAGTCCTGTCGTCCTCCTCCCGCTGTTCTTCCTCGACCTTCCAGCCTGAATAGTGACCCGCGGCCATCTTCTACCGTCGGATCCACGCGACAGCCGACCCAACCTCCCTCTTCCCGATCTTCTCCTCTCCCTCCGGCCGAGCTCCAAACTGACTGCACAACCGACGACCACAGCCTATCTCCTCAGCTGCACGAACCAACACCACCACCACCATTGCCATCTAATCTCCCCTCTTCCTCCACCCCGAGCCACCGTAACCCATCAACCATCCCGACGTCGGAGTCAACCGGACGACCCGACCCCGCTGTTCCTCCTTCCATCAACCCCAGCGTCCCCGCAGAGCCACCCCTCACCTCTGTAACCTCGGTGCACCTCGTCTACACCACAATCTCCCCATCATCTTTACCCCCAGCGGCCATCCCCTCCGGCCATCTCGATCCCCCTGACCGGAGTATCAACACCACCTCTTCTTCTTCCTCCTCCCTGTCATCCTCCTCGATGCTCCCTGAGCTACACCTTGAACCACCCTGTCCACCACCCATCACCACCATGGTCCTCCTCCTCTTCTCCTCGACCTTAGCCCCTGCTCCCTAACCTTCTCCTCCTCCCTGCCGGACCTCACCTCCCCTGGCCGAACTCCGGTCATCCACCATTTTAAACCATCATTACCATTATCATCATCTCCCAATCATCATACTAGCTATCACCATCACCATTACTATCATCCTCGTCACCACCATCTTACACATCATCAACCTAGTCATCATCATCATCCTAGGCATCATCATCATCGTCCTCGTCATCACCATTGTCCATGTCATCGTCCTCATTGTCATCATCACCTCCATAGTCATCGTCGTTATCATCGTCATCACCATCGCCATCATCACCGACATCATCATCCCCATCATTATGATCGTCAATATTATCATTATCCCTATCATCCTCATCCATATAATCATCATCATCTCATCACTGTCATCATCATCATTAGTCATTATCACCCTTAGCAACCTCAATCATCGTCATAATCTTTGTCATCGTCGACACCATAGACCCGTCACTCTTGTCAGACAACCCACAGAAGAAACCCCCAATTTCCGTACCTGTGCACGCTGACCCCGAAGATTTGTTGGATCGTTCTGCGCGACTTCTGGAGTAGGTTATTGGTGCTACGCAGCTCTCTTGCCAGGCAAGTATACCTTGCCTTGTTATACTGTCTAAATTTTGTATTTTAGCTGCCTGTTCATTGTTTTAGCTATTATAACTGTGCGCATCCGAGAGAGACTCGGGTGCAGTTAACGAATGCGTTGACGTTAGGACTTGTGTCTGACCTAATATCTAGTAGACCCACCTAAAGTCGTGGAGTTATTGGTATGACTCCCCAGGCCTTGACACAATTATTACACGTGTTGTGAGTCTCATGTAGGGCACAGACTTGCTTATGCGGTTGGCCACCTGTACATGTAGGTCGTGCAACGGATAGGGTATAGCTGCTAATAGTGATGCATGTTAGAAGACTTAGCAGTTATTAGTAGGCGAAGCATAGACTATCGTGGTACGATGGTGCCATCCTTGTCCTTATTTGGTTGTAAGGTTGGGCCATTGTTCTAGCACTAGACTATGAGCCAGAGTTACGATGCCGCGGCGTAGTAACTATAATGTGTTGTGGATACAACATGCATAGATCATTTGGCGGGGAGGACGACTAGTAGGCGTATGGGATACCCACCTCCTTTATACAGATACCGCACTCGACGGAGTGATATGGACATTATTTATACATATACCACGTTCCCTAGAGTGTTGGACGTTACTTGGTGATTTTACAGATACCTCATTCTTCGGAATAATGGACGTTACAGACACCACACTCTAGAGAACATTGGACGTTATTATATTCATGCGCCCGTGTTATAGGGGGCATATGTGGCATATACTAGCCAGTTGTCACGATTGGTGAATTATGTCAGCATATGTCTAGCCTACACTTTCCCATACACTCAAAGTTGTCCTCAAAGTGCATTTCACTTAGATGGTTAGGTCACCCTTGAGTTTTTACAGTATTTACTTTATGGCATGCTTCTATGTATCTTGTTATGTCTCTCTGAGGACCTGGTCCCTTTTCAGGTGTAGATGTTCATGAGTATCCGCAGGAGCGCAGATCTAGACTTGCTACGTATATTGCAATGGAGTCTTCTCTTTGAGCCATGATAGGTTGTTGATATTCTTATATTGCATTTATTATGTTTATCTTATATTCTGGTTCGATAGTGGATTTGTTTCCATCCGACTACCATCATTAGGTACTTTATATTGATATCTAGTTATAGATATTGGTTGTTCATTTATATATGATTTTTGTGGATGAGATTTAGTTATGCCCTGTGACATATATATTTACCACTTGTGAATTGTTATTCATATTGCAACGTACGTGTGTTATGGTTTCCATAGGTTGGAGTGCCATATTCATACGGCTGGCATGCTTACGTGTCCTGGTCCTACGTATTTTGGGACTAGGGTGTGACATGTTTTTGTGGTGGCCTATGCAGGTCAAGAGCATATTGTCTCGGTTATGTTACTGTACCGAGCAAGCCTGCACCTAGGATCTCATCCATAACTGACTATGACTCATCCTTCTTCCAATCCATCCTATTTGAATAACTGCATCCTGCTTGATTCATTTGCTTCCCTAATAGTTCCCTGACTATAACCTTCTTCTAGAATATAGAAGTCCTTGTTGCTAGATAAAAAAGTAGAGTAATCCTCCTATTAAGAGTACAACTAGGATAAAGACACATCACTAAGTTGGAATACTTAATGAACCCTAGTGTCCCTTACCTATAGAATAATTTACCATTATCCCTTGATATGTTTACGATTGACTTGAGAGTAGTATAAACACTACTAGAGCTACTTAGAGATTTGACCCTAATATTTGACCCTAGTATTGAGGAATCAATAGAAATCCGAGATCGAATGTTAGGACTGAACCTAATTTGCATAGTGAGATAGTGTTAGGGAATTATAAATATAGATCCTTGTCTTGATATTAGCAGACAGTACCTTAGGAAGCCCAGAGCAATGAGTATGACATTCCCCTTGATCATACCTCAAACATGGAGATTTGCTCGCCACCTTTCCCTTAGGAAACCATGATATTATCTTGAGTCCCTCTATTTTAATTGTATATCTTGTTCCCCTGTAAACTTAGCGTTCGCTAAAATTGTGCGACGACTAATTATGTTCTTCTATTCTTCATCTTTCAATTCGTGCCACCTAATATTCTGATCTTAGGCCAAGTGATATCCCATTATGTTAAAGATATATAGTTTGCTAGGATGATAATTGTAATCTTGAACTTTGAATTTTGTGCTTGGTAGTTAGAATTTGATAGTTTGAGTTGTTCCTTTAGATTGTGATCTGATTATCCTTTAGTTTAAATCACGTAACATGTAACCCACTTCAATATAGATTATATTCTCTTTTTCCTTGAAGGCCAGTAACCTTTCCATTCTTAACGTTAACACCATTGTTCTATAAGCACTATGATTAAGACTTAAGATGGTCATTACCTATATAATGCAATATGAGACCCTAATGAGTACCAAGTTCTTTTCCATATATACCCCAATAAGAGTTTATACCTTATTATTTTGCAGGATCTCCTTAAGACTATCACAATATTAGTTAATATTTTAAGTTGGGTAGTATGTCTCACAACCTAGTAACACATAGTCCTCTTGCCTCATCAATGTAGTGTAACTGAATGACACAAACTGTAGACTTGCATAATAAGATAATGTTTATTCAGACTGTAGGACTTAGAGGCCCATACCCCTATTTTTGTCGACTAGCGACTTAGACAAGGAGTTAGTATGACGACTGTAGAGATTGTAGAGTCTTACTTGTTATTTTATTTTGTTTTTGTGAACTTGAATTATTTTGTACCTCCTTTCATCAAAATCCAGCGTATTTATATTTTCTAAACTACCGTGACTTATGGTGCTATTTTATAGCCTAGTTTTGCAAGCTTATTCTTTTAGCAAGATTGTTCATGACATATGTGTTATTGGGGATGCCTACTAATACATTGTCTAAATCAGAATCAGTGTATTAGGGTCTGGACAACCTTAGTGTGCTTGGTTCACTCTTTGCATGACTACTTTACGTGGATTAAGATATATAGTTGACTAGTAGACGAATATATCTACCTCTAGACAGGTCGGAGCATATCGCATTGGGTACATAACTATTCCAATATGAACATGCGAATAGGAATTTACCAAAATATGATTTTAATCCACAACTGCCTTGACAACTCTCCTTTTTGAATTCTTTAATCTCCTTGAACCTCGTACTTGTATTATATTACCATCCCCTTGAACTCTTTATTATTGTTCTCCGTCTTCCTTTATTTCGGAAAGATAAAATCTCGTACTTAGTATAAGTTGGATATACAGAGAGTACTAGATATATGCCATAGGCCAATCATATTACTAGATGACTGCCTTTTATAGCTGATTAAGGGTATATCATAGGTGATATATTGGGTGTTTAAAATTTTGAGGATTGAGTAACATGATTAAGTAAATTTGAGGAGTAAGAGTTCTTAAATGTAAGAGCCTTATGGGATAGACGGGTAAATTCTAAGTTAGGTAGCAGTTGCATAGTCAACTTGAGAGGAATTTCTTTTAGATTATGATCGAGCAAAATTAGATTGAAAGGTTCAAGTCATTTTTTTAATTTTTAGAATTTTGGAAGAATGAGTAAGATGATGAGGATCAATGAATTTCAAAAACTGGGATATGATGAACCAAATATTTATACTTTGAGCACTTGACTTAAATTTGGAGTATTGAAGGTTGAATCATCGATTTAAATCTGGAGGAAAATAAAATATAACTCTAAATATGAACATGGTCGGATCGAATTCCAAATTCGATAATTTGAATTAAGAATTAAAATTTTTGAGTGTTGGATCACCTATTTGAAATATTGAGTATGTAAATTGAAAGGAAAATCTGAAGATTACGGAATTCACAAGTTGAACATAGAAATAAATTATGGTTATAATCAATTTTGAGGAGATTATGATAATTGGAGATTGCGGTATAAATTTCTAATATGGGATGTCATATAAATTTGAATTAGATTTGGATGTGGATTATTTAATTTGAAAATCGAGAAGATAGTGTAATATGTTGAAGTTGATCTGAATCAATGGTTAATCTAATTTAAAAGAGATCATGATGGATTTGGATAAATTTTAAATTTTTAGAAGAGATCATTATTGACTTGTCTGATGTACGCAAGTGAAGGATTTAAACCAATTATCCCTTATTTTAATTTTGAGGACGAAATTATTTTAAGTTGGGTAGATTATAAATTCTCTCACCCAAAATTAGGTCTACTTTGCTTAGATAGTGAAATTAGGGCTAGTTGAACCCAATTAGAACTAGAACACGACATTTGATTTAACTATACAATATTTTATATCGCTTAGTGCACCTTACCGTTGCTTCGATAATTGGAGCACCTCACTACCATGGCCTTTCTATAAATTTCATAACCTTGTCCTAGACATGTCCGCCTACTATTTTGACCTTTGTGTAACTTGCAATTATGCTTTCTTGTGCTACATTTTAGTCGCACAACATTCACCGCAGACATTATCTTTTAATTCTAAATAAATCCTGACCTTGTACCCTTGTGCATTCCAATTTAAATTGGAGATACAATCTTGACCGGTTTGTACAACCAAAAATTTATTAATATTCAACACTATATCCTTTACGTCCCTGACACTTGTGTCCCACCTAATTTTATTCCCATGTACTTCTAATTAATTCCAGAACACCTTGCGCATTCAATTTAATTAATTAAAACTCAATTTCCATCTTTGTGCAATTTTCCCTATTGTGGCGCTTTTATGCAAAATTTTGTTGAGGTGTCCACCCCATTGGACAATACATAAAGAAATCCAACTTTTCCCTTCGTAGAAATTTTCCATAATTTTCGGAATGTGCAAACGGACAACATCGCCCTTTTATTTTAATCCTAGCCATTTTATTAAATAATGTAAATTAAAGCCCTCCAAACATCCCCATGTGAGCCCGAGGCCCATCCCAAAGAGGATGTTGACCAAGGTCAACTTTTCCTAGGTCAAACCAACCTCCTCCCACGTGTATATAATACCTTTTTCCTTACTTTTTCCATTTCTATTTTTTTTTCTAAACCCTAAATAATTCAGCCGACACTGTTCACCCCCCTAATTTCCTGTTCACCCATCCCCTACCTCTCTGCCAACGCCGGAGCTCTGCCTGTGCACCGCGCCTCCACCCGTCGACCCATCAGTCCTGTCGACCTCCTCCCTCTGTTCTTCCCCGACCTCCCAGCCTGCACAGTGACCCGCAGCCATCTCCCACCGTCGGATCCACGCGATAACCGACCCAACCTCACTTTTCCCGATCTCCTCCTCTCCTTCCGGCCGAGCTCCCAACCAACTGCACAACCGATGACCGCGGCCAATCTCCTCCGCTGCTCGAACCAACACCAACACCACCATTGCCATTTTATCTCCCCTCTTCTTCCACCCCGAGCCACCGTGACCCATCAACCATCCCGACGTCGGAGTCAACCAGACCACCCGACCCCGCTGCTCCTCCTCCCATCAACCCCAGCTTCCCCGCAGAGCCACCCCTCGCCTCTGCAACCTCAGTGCACCTCGTCTACACCACCATCTCCCCATCATCTTCACCCCCAGTGGCCATCCCCTCGGGCCATCTCGATCCCACTGACCGGAGTATCAACACCACCTCTTGTCCTTCCTCCTCCCTGTTATCCTCCTCGATGCTCCCCGAGCTACACCTCAAACCACCCTGTCCACCACCCATCACCACCACGGTCCTCCTCCTCTTCTCCTCGACCTCAGCCCCTGCTCTCTGACCTTCTCCTCCTTCCTGCCGGACCTCACCTCCCCTGGCCGGACTCCGGTCAGCCACCATTTCAAACCATCATCACCATTATCATCATCTTCTAATCATCATACTAGCTATCACTATCACCATTACTATCATCCTCGTCACCACCATCTTACACATCATCATCCACATCATCAACCTAGTCATCATCATCATCCTAGGCATCATCATCATTATCCTCGTCATCACCATTGTCCACGTTATCGTCCTCATTATCATCATCACCTCCATAGTCATCGTTGTTATCATCGTCATCACCATCGCCATCTCTATCATCACCGATATCGTCATTGTAGAAGCATAAAATATGTTGGGAAATTGTCCACGTATTTTACAGTCAAAACACCCAACATACATGAAGTCCGCGTAAAATAGAGCTTTAAGGTTGTTTGGCGTAAAGTAAGAAATATACTGGGAAATTGTCCGCGTATTTTACAGTCAAAACCCCCAACATACATGAAGTCCACGTAAAACAGAGCTTCAAGATTGTTTGGCATAAAATAGGGCTTCAGAGCAGTCGGGGTAAAACAAAGCTTTAAGGTTGTTTGGCATAAAATAGGGCTTCAGAGCTGTCTGCGTAAAACAGAGTTTTAAAGTTGTTTGGCATAAAATAGGTCTTCAGAGCTATCCGCGTAAAACATAGCTTCAAGGCTGTTCTGCGTAAAAGGTTGATATACCTTCCTGCGTAAAGTTTAAAATATGTTGTTTTTAATGCAGCGTAAAGTTGTACGAGGAACTCTTCGTATTCCTCGGATGAATTTGTCAGTCAAATCAGTGAACCTGACATCTGACAAAAGTACTGCACGATGATCAAGAGGACGGCTGTGATGATGATTTTGCACAGAGACCCAGGTTGTCATTTTGTGACATATTTTTGATACAAGTCATTTTTAGGCATTCAAAGGAAGAAAAATAGAGTCTTCCGAATACGTTGCCTATTCTACATTGACAGAAATGAGTTTTTATGCTCAAGACAAGACAAAATCAGACGCCACGTCAAAAGTTGTTTCTTGTACAGGGCTTGAGGCATATCTCTTCATTTAATGCACGAGATTTTGTTCTATTTTTAAAATTTGTAATGACTGGAAAAGCTAAGACTGTGACTAATACGTTCACATCACCATCCTTGCATTTTATGCCAACTAGGTTATTTTCAACTATAGGAGTACGTCGTATGCTATCTCCTCGAAATACGCCAACTCGGCTATATTTGCTAAGGTACGTTGATAAGGCTACTTAGCCCAGAATACGCTCAAGACCTCAGTCGTGAAGGATAATTGGCTATTTTACGCTGGTTATCTATTATTCATGAATCATCAAGTTTTACGTAGGGGTAGTTACCTACGTGGCTTGCATGCCATGATCTTCAAGAAGCAGTTATACGCATTACCTTATAAAGGGATACGTGTCATATGCAGATTCAGAAGATTATTGGAACGTGGGTAGCAGTTGTCATAATCGCAGCGTAAAGGATGCAATCTTCTTCACAGTTTGGCCTTTTACGCCAACAAGACAGTTACTTGGCTTTTACGCCAACCATCTTTACGCAGGGGCAGTTACCTACGTGGCTTGCATGCCATGATCTTCGAGAAGCAGTTATATGCGTTATCTTACAAAGGGACACGTGTCATACGTAGATTCAGAAGATTATTTGAACGTGGGTAGCAGTTGTCATAACCGTAGCGTAATGGAGGCAATCTTCTTCACAGTTTGGCCTTTTATGCCAATAAGACAGTTATTTGGATTTTACGCCAACCAGGCAGTTATTTGATTGATCTCTATAAATAGAGACCCCTGGTCACAGGGTAAAGGGGAGAAAGGGAGGAGAACTAGTTTTGGCGGACAACTTTGGCAACAGGAATTCAATCCCACTTGCAACTTTCCTTTGACTGGCTTTTGCCTTCAGTTTTCTTCTACAACACTTCTTCATCTTCGTGTAGTCCAAGGAACAAAGTGTTCGACTGTAGATCAGACTTCCATAGCAATACTTCCCCAGAATTATTTTATTGTACTTAATATCCTCGTATAGGATTAATTATACTTTTCTCTTTTCTCGTTTGTAAGCAAAAGTTTCGTACAAACATTTGTTTATCAAAACAAAATGGCGACTCTGCTGGGGACTCAAAACCTATCATGTCCATATTACCTCTGATAGTGTTTTGTATACAAATTTAGCAGATCAAAAGTTTCGTACAAATATCTGTTTATCCAAACAAAATGGCGACTCTGCTGGGGACTCAAAACCTATCATGTCCATATTACCTCTGATAGTGTTTTGTATACAAATTTAGCAGATCAAAAGTTTCGTACAAATATTTGTTTATCCAAACAAAATGGTGACTCTGTTGGGGACGACTTTCTCCTCTGACGAGAAAGCAATTGCTCAACACGATGCTGTATCCATCGGATCGACGAAGAAGACTTTGGTCGTCCAGTTCGACCAATCTGCCTATGAAGACATGCTTCATGCAGGGGGTAGATCTCATTCCTCCTCTGTCCATAACAACAGAAAGCTGCGTAAAGTGTGGATGCCTAAGACGTCCTCTACCCTTCCTGCAAGTTCTCATTCACTGATCAACAAAGTTGTGACAACACGGCCAACACGCCCTGTGCGTAAAACTTTGTCTCCCGTCTGTGACGTGGTAGACAAAACTTCTGGTAATTCCTCAGTGCCAATCCAGAAGTCTCAAACATACCCTGTGCGTAAAACTTCGTCTCCCGTCTGTGACGTGGTAGACAAAACTTCTGGCAATACCTCAGTGCCAATCCAGAAGTCTCAAACATGCCCTGCGCATAAACCTTCGTCTCCCGTCTGTGACGTGGTAGACAAAACTTCTGGCAATGCCTCAGTGCCAATCCAGAAGTTTTAAACACGCCCTGCGCGTAAAATTATATCTCCCGTCTATGATGAGGCAGATGTACCCTTTGATCACATCAAAGGAAAACAAGTGACAAATCTTTCAACCTCTAAGCTTTTACGCCCACAAGAGAAGAAAGTTCCCACTTTACAGATTATGCTGACGCTGAAAACCGTTTGAGGACTTTCCCTGTTTTACGCGAACCTATGCAAAAATCCAAATTATGCCAGGATAGGTCTGTCCGTGTAAAGAAGACTCATTTCACGGGAAGATACGCTCCTCAGACAGATGATGGATCATATGCTACTCATATAGGTGGACTGTTGTATTCCTATGGCAGAGAAAGGGTTATAGTTCCTAATCTACAGATTCCTACTGATGTAAAAAGGCAGAATAAGCCTTCTTCTTCTTCTGATAATCTCCATGATTTGAGTGATTTCTTGATCCAGAAACGCAAAGACAGGGGATCTTCTAATATGTCTATCACACCCCCTAGAGAACATTGTTGTAATAGTCATAAGGTTGTAATTAACTGTTGCTGTTCTAAAGCAAAACGGTCAGTTTTTGACCGATTGAACTATTCTTTGTCATTACAGGAAGAAGAACCAACATTTGCTTCAGTAAACATGGCTTCACACATTCCTAGAGGAAAGTCGAGTTCAAGACGTCATCCCTCCAGAACTCCAAGCCAAAGAAGATTTGACAGACTCATCGAGACTTTTGAAGAAGGTGTTTTTCGAAACACTTGCTCTAGGTCACGACAATCAGCTTCATATTCTTCAGATTCCGACACTGGGAGTCGCCAATTTTCTGAACCAGATGCTGAAAGTATAGATTCAATCTCTACAGAGATCTATACTAATCCCTCAGTGGCATCTAGAGAAATGGGAGTTTATGCTGTTGGAGACGAACATAAAGAAGCTTCCCCATCAGGAAGTACTGAATAACGCATCACTGTATTGGAAACATCACTTAAAGAAATGCATACCATGATGGAGAGTATGCACTAAATAATGGTGACTCAACATACAACTACAATAGCTCAAACACCTGTTCCTCCGACTCAACTACGTGTGGGGGTAGACATACCACCAGCCAATGCAAGCCAAGAGCCTGTTCAAAATCAAGAATCAGCTGCTCCTCAACATCTTAACCCGGAGAATATATTACCTTCTGTTGGAGTTACAATACATCCAATCTCTCACCTTTCTGCTGTCCCTTTCCCATTTGAAGATCCAATACAAGCAGTTCAGGAATTGAAAGCCCAATTTGATGCTTTGAAATATAAAGATCAGCTCAAGAAGTTGGGAATTAACCAGCCATATCCAGTTGTCTGGGATGAGATCCCTTTCCCACCAAAATATAAAATACAGGCTATGGTTTTGTTTGAGGGAAAAATGTCGCCAAGCCAGTATATGAACTACTTCAGCATGATGACGGTATTATTGCAAGGAAATAATGCTATTCTCACTCGAGTGTTTAAAGGCTGTCTGTCTAGAGTAGCTTACCAATGGTATCGTAGTCTATCTGACAACTGCATTACTTCTTTTGAAGATTTCAAAACTCTATTCTTCGCTCGATTCTACGAGGGAGGAATGGACATGTCTATGTCATCACTCATTGAAGAAAGCAGAAGGAAAAAGAAAACGTTCGTACTTTTATTGAATGCTTTCGTCAGGCTACTTTACAGATGCCTCCTGGAGTTCCAGATTCAGCCTTGGTGGACATTTGCAGAAAGAACCTACTCCCACTGATCTCAGTATTCATAGGACCATATCAGTTCCATGATTGGTCCTCATTTATCATATCGGCAGTAGCCACTGAAGATAATAGTCGAAAGGCTCGTAGCAACGGAATCATGATCTCTACCGCTGATAGAGGGAAGCGTTCATCCTCCAATAATGACCATACTCATAGTTCAAAAGGAAAGGAAGCCCTGGAAATCAATACGTCCAGACAAAATACTCCGGTAACTACGCAGACGAATTCTGGAACTTCCAAACCTAAAGAAGAATATTCTTTTGACGACGATGATATTCCAAGCATATTTGATTGTCTAGTCAAAAGTGGCAAGCTTACTCTACCAGAGATAAAGCGTCCAAATGAAGTCGACAGTATAGATAATCCTAAGTACTGTATTTTTTACAGATATATACATCACCCTACAAAGGCATGCTATGTACTGAAAAGGAAAATTCAGGAGTTGATCGACGCCAAAGCCATCACTTTGCATAATAACGAGAAGACGGTCACTGCAAATATGATCTCACTCCAATTTGGCAATTTTCCCCCTCAAGAAGTACCGGATGGTGTGGTACCTATTCCACGGGTAATGATGGATATTGTTAATCTCCCTCCTACCAGGGGTCAAAATCAAGATTTAGTGCCCCTAACTACCAAGCACGGAGAGATCATGTGGGTTCATCCTGATCTAGTATCAGAAATTGAGGAAGAAACTAAAGCTGCTAAAGTTAAGTCTAAGAAGAATTCAAGATATAAACCATGTTATATGGTTGGAATATCCCCAGCATCGGAAAAAGAGGCTTTAGCAACCGGAACACGGTCAGGAAAAGCCTACCTCAAAGAATATGAAGGGAAACAAGAAGATGCAACGGCAGACACTTCAACTACCAAACCTCCAGAGTCTGAACCTGTAATACCAGAGGCAGGTCCTTCTAAATCAACTTCTGTGGATAAAGGCAAACAAAAAGAAGTTCGTTTCGATAAACCTCTGAAGAACACTAAAAACAAAGGTTTAGAGAAACCGTATAACTTTGATATCTTGGCTCAGTTGGCTAATACTCCAGCCAGATTGTCCATTTTTGAGCTACTTCGTTTATCCAAAGACACTCGTCAAGCCTTGAGTAAAGCATTAATACAAGTAGACGTATGTTTGACTCAGCTCAAGTCCCCTGATAAAGAGCCTGTGGCATGTCCTCAATGCCATAGTATGATGGAAGTAATTCCTAACATCACTTTCACTCAAGAGGATATGTTGTTAAAGTATAACAAACATGACAGGCCTCTTTATTATACAGGATACGTCTGCTCCATTGAGGTAGACCGGATTCACATAGATTCAGGATCGTCAATCAGTATTATCCCTCATAGTCTGCTAAGACCATTGAGAATTCCTACCAGTGAATTGGCTTACACTACCACTACAATTGTGGGCTTCAATACCAGGAAAAACAGACCATTGGGGAAGATTTATCTGAGAATCCAGATTGGTGATCTTAGATCATTGGCTACATGCTATATCATTGATTGGAAGGTGTCTTACAATATTTTGTTGGGTAGACCATGGATCCATGATCACAATATTGTTCCTTCAACTCTACATCAATGTTTCAAATATGTAGATACTCAAGGAACAGTGAAAACATAATTTGCTGATCTCAATCTGTTCAAAGGAGTTGAGTCCGACTATTCTAATGCCATATTGTACACTCAAGACTATATGAAAGAGGTGTCAGGCAAAATAGAGGAAGAATTCCACCATGAGCCAGGAGATCCATCTGCTGAGCAACCTTTGTCGATCCAAGTGAAAGGGCGGATTACCCGTCCAAAAGTCTTGGAACCCATGACTATTTACTTGGGCAAAACAAAGTCGGGAGGAGGAAATGATCCTCTAGTGATCAATCTGAACAAGAAACCTCCACCTTTGGTCATTGACCTTAGGCACAACAAGCAGTTAGCTGATGTAAATGTAATCGGGGACGTGTTTGCTGATGATAATAAAGATTCTCTTTTCCAGTATACTAACGTCCAATTTCCTAATCAGAAATCTTCTCCTCATAAAGATATAGAACCCATAGAACAAAAATTCTTGGAAGCTATATACTTCTATCATCCATATGTGTGGGAAGTAACATCAACATCTAATGTCGTCATGACATATGGGCCATATGAAGATTCTATCTTTATTGTTCTACCTACTCGCAACGATCAGCATCAAATAGTCTTCGGTCGAATACGGAATAGACCGATTATACAAGAAGAATCTCACGAGTCTGATGTTGGGAAAATGCAAATCCACAGATATAGCCCATAGGCTTTAAAGATTATGCAAAATATGGGTTATGATTTGAAGTTGAAGCAATGCCTCAATTATGGAAAAGGTAGACGAATACCGTTGTATGGTGATCCTTACTGTCAATGAACTCATTTTGGGTTAGGGTATACCATATCTCTTGCAACTGCAAACAACTCTGAGTCAAATGATGAGACCATTTCCTCTTCTCAAGATGATTTGCCATCCTCCGATTCAGATGATGAATTTGAACTGGGATTATCAGTAAATATGGTGTTGACAGATTCCCTGGAAACAGAGGAACAAGAATCTGAACCATTTGAAAATGAATCTTGGGCACAGCAAATGGATACACAATGGGAACTCCGGTTCGAACAAAAAGAACCACCCACTGAAGATAAGGTTATCCAAGTTAATATTGGGGATAAATTTTCACCAAAGTCGATATTTATCAGTAATAATCTTTCTGAAGAAGAAAGAGAAGAAATGATCCAGCTAATAAAAGAATATATCGATATCTTTGCTTGGAATTATGAAGATATGCCAGGTCTTGATCCAAAAGTGGCTACCCATAAACTCAATATATTATCTAATTCAAAGCCTGTAAAGCAACAACAACGTCGGTTCCTCCCAGATATGATGGATGCCATTGAAGCTGAAATTAAGAAATTAATAGCCTGTGGGTTCATCCGGGAAGAACAACATCCTGATTGGGTCGCTAATATTGTCCCAGTTATGAAGAAAAATAGAAAAGTGCGTGTTTGCATCGACTTCCGAGATCTAAATGCGGCCTGCCCTAATGATGAATTCCCTCTTCCTATTACAGACGTCATGATCGATAATACATGTGGTTTTGAGCGCATGTCTTTCATGGACGAATTTTCAGGATATAATCAAATTAAAATGAATCCTGAAGACGAGAAGCATACTGCTTTTCATACACCATTAGGAGTATATTGCTATACAGTCATGCCTTTTGGATTAAAAAATGCCGGGACCATATATCAACGAGCTATGAGTAACATATTTCATGAGCATTTACGCAAAATAGTGGAATATTACGTAGATGATATTGCTGTCAAAAGCTGCCTCAAGGATAATCATATTTAAGACTTGAAGACAATATTTGATTTAATGCGCCAACATTAACTCAAAATGAACCCTACAAAGTCCTTTCTTGGTGTATTCAGTGGCAAATTTCTGGGATTTATCATTACTGCTAAAGGCATTCAAGTTGACCCTGATAAAGTAAAAGCTATCCTAGAAATGCGATCGCCCCATAATCTCAGAGAACTTATGGGATTTCAGGGTTGTCTAGCTTATATCAGGAGATTCATATTCAATCTCTCTGGAAGATATTAACCTTTTTCTCGTCTAATAAAGAAAGGTGTGTTATTTGTATGGGACGAAGCCTGTCAACAAGCGTTTAATGACATCAAACACTATCTTACTAATCCTCCAGTTCTGGTACCTTCTGTCATAGAAAGACCATTTTTGTTGTATGTTCGAGCAATGGATCATTCTTTAGGGGCTCTCCTCGCACAAAAGAATAATGAGGGTCATGAACAGGATATTTACTATCTAAGCAGGATGATGGTCGGAGCAGAACATAGGTATAACCCAGTGGAAAAAGAATGTTTGGCCCTAATGTTTGCCATTCAGAAGATGCGACATTACGTAACAGGCCAAAATATTCATATCATATCTAGAATCAATCCACTTCGGGTATTGATGAATAAGCCAAGTATTCTTAATTCCTGACTCGCAACTTAGGCAATGCTATTGACACCGTATGATATGGTGTACGTCCCTCAGAAATCCGTGAATGGTCAAGCCTTGGCTGATTTCTTAGCTGCCCATCCAATTCCAAAAACCTCCAAATTATATGAGGACATTCCCGACGAAGTTACAGAATGTAATTTGGCAATGGAAGGTGATACATGGAAGCTATTCTTTGATAGTGCTTCCAGAACTGGTCCCAAGGGAAACGTAGTTTCAGGGGTAGGGATTGTTCTGGTAACTCCTGATAAACTCGTCATTTATCGAGCATATTCTCTTAGTGAACCATGCTCTAATAATGTGGCAGAGTATAATGCTCTATTAATTGGGCTTCAAGCTGCTAAAGAATTGGATATTGAATACTTGGAAGCTTTTGGTGATTCTCAGCTGATCATCAATCAGGTCATAGGAATATATAAAGTCTGCAATCCAGATCTTATTCCTTATCACCGAACAACAATCGAGATAGCAATGTCTTTTAAAGGATTCTTCTTAGAACATGTTCCTCGATCTCAAAATTTGGAAGCTGATGCTCTGGCCAGTCTAGCTGCAGATCTAGCTATTCCTATAAGAAGGCAGAATTCGGTAATCCTTCTTAACAGAGATTTATTTTATGTGAAAAATAATTCTCACATAGAACGCAGCTATGTTGTAAACATGGTTCCTCCTAAGAAATATTGGAGAAGTCCCTTTATAGACTTCTTGTTATATGGAATCTTACCAGAGGATCCTAAAGAAGCAGCATCTATCAAAAGACGATCGCTACGTTTCTATTTTGATGCTTCTTTACAAAGTTTGTATCGCCGAACATATGATGGACTATTGTTATGATATCTCTCTGGTGATGATACAAGGCGGGTTATCCGAGAAGCTCATGATGGAGTATGTGGAGCACATCAACCCGGTCCTAAGTTACAAGATCGTATAGGAGGATGGTATACTACTGGCCTACTATGATTGCAGATGCCGTAGAATATGCAAGAAAATACAAAGCCTATCAGGTTCATGCTGATTTCATACATCAACCTTCTAAATATTTACATCCTACTATTTTATCATGGCCCTTTGAAGCATGGGGTATGGATATCATTGGTCCTATTCATCCTTCATCTTCTAGAGGACATAGGTTTATATTAGCTATCACTGATTATTTCTCCAAATGGGCGGAGAAAATTCCTCTTGCTGAGGTAAAGACATCCAATGTGATCAGCTTTATCAAGCATCATGTAATTTATCGCTTTGGGATACCCCGAAGGATAATTTATGACAATGGGCCTCAATTCATCAGTCAAGCGTTTTACCGATTTTGCGATAATAATCGGATACAAAATGTGGCCTCAACAGCATATAATCCTGCTGCCAATGGTTTGGCAGAAGCCTTCAACAAAACCATTATCAAACTCTTGAAGAAATTTGTCTCTTCAAACAAAAAAGATTGGAACGAGAAATTGGAGGAATGTCTGTGGGCATACCGCACAACGGTACGAATACCAACGGGTTGTACTCCATTTTCATTAGTTTACGGGTGTGAAGCAGTTCTCCCTATTGAAATTCAAATTCCATCACTCAGAATAGCAGTAGCTAATGAGCTGACTAAGGAAAATAATGATCGTTTAAGACTTCAAGAGCTAGAAGGGTTAGACAAAAAATGCCTTCAAGCTCAACAACGCATTGATTTCTACCAAGCACGCATCTCCAAAGCTTTTAATCAAAAAGTGAAGGAAAGAGTGTTCAAAGTTGGTGAGCTAGTTTTAGCTGTGAAGAGGCCAATGATCATTACACATAAAAGTAAGGGAAAATTCCAGCCCAAATGGGAGGCCCCTTATGTGATTGAAACAACATTTTTAAATGGCGCTTACAGATTAGCCAAGCCTAATGGAGATTTGATAATGGCTCATATCAATGACAAATTTCTGAAGAAGTATTATGCTTGATCTCCCTTGCTTAATGGAGTATGATGAAGATTTTATTCTGATGATACTACGTACAAAGATAAGTTGAATCATATTCTATCATGTTCATATGAGCTTTGAATAGATATGTTTAACTAATTTGAAACTTCAAAACCTATCATGTCCATATTACCTCTGATAGTATTTCGTATACAAATTTAGTTGGATCATATTCTATCATGTTCATATTACCTCTGAATAGATATACTCAGCTAAACCAGTTACCGAAAGTATATCATGTCCATATTACCTCTGATATCACTTTTATCTTAGCCTATCATTTATATTCTAATAATAAGTTATGGGTCCACAGAGTCAGAAAATGTGTCTTTATTATCTCTGAGAATTACAAATTATATGGTAAAGAAAGAGCAAAAAAGTACATAATCCATCATTATGGAGGAGCAGTTAAATCACGGATTTGTTGTGCTAAAGCAGCCATCCTTTCGTTCCTGGAGTTTAAAATTTTGGTGCGAGCCAGTTCCTATCTTGCTTCGTCATTACTCAAGAGAGATAGTTCAGACAGAGAATCAACAAAACTTGCATGGATGACACCCACATGTGTCAAGTTCTGTTGAGCCGTATTCACTTGGCCCTCCAATACATCATGAACTAGTGATGCTTTGAGAAGCCTCTCCTTTGTTTGAGCAAGTTCAGCTTCCAGTTCTTGAATCCTTACTTCATATCCCTCATATTCGGTATGGCACTGAGCTAGCTGAGGAATACTCTCCACCAATACTGCTTGCTCTTTCTCTATTTATTGTTGCTGTTCCTGAATGGATTTGTTTAAGGTTTCTCCCTTCTGAGCAAATTCTGAAGTTAGTGAGTCATACTCAGCCTGAACCAAGTCATTGATGCTGCTTCGGGATAATTGCAAATATTCGTTAATGGGTTATTCTAAACGATTAACCATTTGCTCTAGCGCATTAGCTCTGTCAGCGCCATTAAAATTTCTAATTTGCGCTATAGTGAGCTTGGAAGACGTCTTCAAAGCATCAAAGCCTAGATTCTTCTCTAGCACCATGGATATTAATTCTTTTAAAGTGAGGTAGAATATGCTAGTGTATTGTTCAATAAGCATAGCAAAGCTCGAATGGACGCTGGGAGTGGCCGCAATATCAGTAAATCTCCTTTCTGGAATGACTGTAGAAGATGTTGCCACAGTTGTTGCTTCAACATATGGCACAACAAAAAAAGAGACACCAGCAACAGTTGAAGTTGTTGGCATGCTCGACGAAGGTATATTTCTAATGATTGAAGGCACAGTCGAGGTGGTTGGTTCATCCACCTCTGATTCTATTTGAACCGCTGCTGGCGGGATTATATCTGAGAATGTTGCGGATGAAGAATCAACAGTTTCAAGGTACACTTCTTCGACAGTGGTCGCAGCCGTTTCAGTAGCTGGATCCGCAACGAAAGTAGAGGTTGTTTCAGCTCCGCCTTCCCCAGAAATGTCTTCGCCTAAAAATAAGATAAGAGAAAGTTAATATCAATTTGATGTTAAATTTTCCTAAAAAAAAGTGTAAAGACAACATTTACCCATAGTCGATGGTATGTATATTGCATCTGCAGCCTGTATAGCTAAATCATTTCTTAATTATGCTAAACAAGCTATCATACCTGGAGAGGAGGGTACACCAACTGACGCTTTAGTTCCGTCATCCCAATCATCACCCAAATCTACTCGAGGTTCATCGGGTGGAATCTCGCTTGAAATATTCACAGATGAAGGAGGGGCTAGCCCCATTATTTGTTTTGTAAGCGATGGTAAAGGTATAGTGATTATTAGAGAGCTCGGCCTCGAAGGCGATATAGAAGCATCACCAGTAACGGTGGTAGATGTAATTGCGGCAACGGTCGTTGGCAAAGAATCTCCAGCACTTTCAGCTAAGACTGTGATAGCTCATTATTTAAAAGGCGAAGGACGATGAGGGGATATAGGATCCCTAATCACAGAATCATCCCTAACAGGGGAAACAATAGGTTCACTCCTGGAAGAGGCCCCCTTGGTGGAAGTCTTTTTAGGATCTCTAGTAGTTTGTTTCTTCTTACGAGGGAAAGGCTCTTTCTGAGTAGAAGCCTTTCGTTTATTAGAAATTATGAGAGGCTCTGCTGGTGGAGCTATTACGCCTCTCGGTAATATCAATAAATAATTATTTGCCCCAGTAGTTTCATCGCCTTCACCAGAGGAGACAAATGGTATCTCCTCTCTTCCAGTGGATTTATGGGAGGGCATTCTAAAACTTCCATATACATCAAAATCACGATAGAAAGTATTAATGGACACATAAAACTGTGCGTATGAATAAAGAATGTGCAATTCCATGGAGAGAGAAGTCGCGGGTACAGCAAAGGTTGTTCCAGTACAACCTATGATGAAATAACGCTATCCTCTAGCTCCATCAATAAGTCCACCTTTGAATTTAAAGCTGGTGATAGGATTTCCCATGTGCAACTGATCATATCCAAATTTCCTGGCAAAACGGCTAGGCAGATAAGGTTCCAGGTAGCAGTGATCCTCACTTCTATACAGCAGGTGTGAAGGTCTATTATAGACCAACCAGTAAAATGCTTCAGGAGAAAGAATAGACTTCCCCTGACCTATATCATGAAGTTTAGTCCCCGGCTGATTGATATGTATGGGGGGAACGATACAGAAAAGTTTTTAACTATGGGCAAAGTTCAGTGCTAGTCGACAATCTATGACGCTAGTCACATTCCAAGAAGAATTCTTATAATTTAACAAGAAGTTATTGCCCGAACCACTGGCAGATTCGGGAGACATCACTCTGGTGTTATGAAGGATTAACCATCCCATCAGATATAAGAATGGTAATTCCACTCTGGGATATCCTTCGCGCTGAGTGGTATCGGCCAGCAGTCCATCAGTAATAGCCCTCAGGCCAGCTTGTATCCTGCATACCATGGCAGGGAGTAGGCCCAATCTTGCTCCAAATACCAAATGCACTGCGGGCCATAGGGTGTTACGATGAATACGATCTACAGACGCAATGCCAGGTACCACCCATCGGCGTAGCCAAATAGAAAGGATATACTATCTATATCTTCATTAAGAACACAATCTGGAGCTTCTGCATCTTCAATAAGGTTATCTATTTTGGGGGTTAAGCCATCCACTGGTGCGAGGGTTAACCTTGGGATATACTCCTCCTAGTTGAGCTTCTTTTGACAGAGGCTTTCGATAATGCCTCATATAACTGTAGGCTTTGGTCCCTGCAGGATAACTATCTATATCTTCATTAAGAACACAATCTGGAGCTTCTGTATCTTCAATAAGGTTATCTATTTTGGGGGTTAAGCCATCCACTGGTGCGAGGGTTAACCTTGGGATATACTCCTCCCTGCTTCATGAATTCATTACAGAAAGTTGCTATTTGAAATGGCTGGATCAAAGAAGAGTCTACACTAGGGATGCTTCCTGGTAGTAAACCTCTGAAGGGCATAAAAGGACCTGAGGGACTACTTACGAAGGATCCTCGGTTTAATCTTTTCTTATAGAAGATCTTCCCTGGCTGGCCATGAAGATCAGGAGTCAGAGTCCATGCCATCCTTCTGGGATGTGTGGCATGGAAGAATACAGAAATGGGGTAGTCTCTGAACATCTTTGGCAAGTACATAACAGTGCCCTCAACAGAAAATACCCAGTCTTCCTTTTTGGGCTTTGTTTGGGATTGCTTATCAATAACATCTCCAAATAAGAAAGCTGGTTTCTTATACTCGGTTCCATCTATGTATGTCAAGGGTTTTCCGCTGATCATAGTTAGCAACATTCTTTCTCCTTGGGCCAAGATCAGAATTTCTCTTTCTTTAGGATATTCGTTTCCAGAGATGGGGAAATTTACATTGGACAAGTCCTCCAAGTAGTTAGAATTTAACATTCCAGCAGCAGAACCCATTACTTCAGCCAGAGGGGGGATCTGTAGGTCTACTGCAAAAAAAACAAGAGAATAAGTCAATTTTATGCTGGAATTTACTTTCAGTGCGTAAAACGTAAGGTGTTACATTCTTGCAGTATACGCCAAATTTAACAGTCTAAGTTTTTACGCCAGATTACAAAATATGGAGTTTTACGCTAGAATTTACTTTCAGTGCGTAAAACGCAAGGTGTTACATTTGTGCAGTATACGCCAAATTTAACAGTTTGAGTTTTTATGCCAGATTGCAAAATATAGAGTTTTATGCTGGAATTTACTTTCAGTGTGTAAAATGCAAGGTATTACATTTGCACAGTATACGCCAAATTTAACAGTCTGAGTTTTTACGCCAGATTGCAAAATATGGATTTTTATTCTGGAATTTACTTTCAATGCATAAAACACAAGGTATTACATTTGCGCGTAAAATTAATGATGACCACAAGTCTTACAGTATACGCCAAATTTAATAGTCTGAGTTTTTACGCCAGATTGCAAAATATGGAGTTTTACGCTGGAATTTACTTTCAGTGCGTAAAACGCAAGATTACAAAATATGGAGTTTTATGCTGATACATTAAAATATGGGTGTATTTGCGCATACACGTATAATGTGTGTGAAGGGTTTTTATTTCTCGAAGTTTTACCTGTGATGCCCGGTGCACAGCTAGACAACGGAGCACTTCGTTCAGAACGAGGCTTGCTTAGCCTAGTAGAAGTCGCTCGTGCTTGAGTAGATAAGCGAGATGATGAAGCGGCTTGCTTTCCTTTAGCGGTGGAGGTCTGTTTTGGTGCCATGGTAGAAAAGAAGGGTTTTTTTAGAAAGAGATGAAGGGTTTTTCAGAAAGAGATAAAAGGTTTTTCTCTCTCATGACCTAGGCCTATTTATAGAGTTCAAATGAATCTCCGAATCCTTAACCAAATCTGATTTTATCATAGTCGGTTATGATTTGGGACTACGTCAGCCGATCATTTGAAAAGGAAGACAAATAGTCATGCTGCGTAAAGGATCCATCAGATGTTATGATCTGTGAATTTACGTACAGAGTAAAGATCTACGCGTAGAGCAAGGATCTATGATTTTACCCTCAGATGCTATGGATCTATGATTTTATGCGCAAAACAAAAATCTTAAATTACGCGGGACAGATCAGTTAGCAGAATACGCATATATCTTGGTAATCTGAGTTTTACGCTCGAAAAAGCCAGTTACAAGAGTTTACACAGAAAATACTCTTTTTATCAGCGTTTGCAAATAGACGACGAGTATTCAGTAACTTCTCTTCTTCTTCTTCTTCTTCTTCTTCTTCTTCTTCTGTCGAGAGGACTTCATCAGACGAAGGGCCAAGGAGTTTCTTGAAAGTATCATAGATCAGGGTGAACCCATTAATGAGTCAAATTTGACCATTTTATGCTTCATTCAAAGTATTTCAAATTACGAGGAATTTGAAAACTTTGATGGGGGTCTTGTAGAAGCATAAAATATGCTAGGAAATTGTTCGCGTATTTTACAGTCAAAACTCCCAACATACATGAAGTCTGCGAAAAACAGAGCTTCAAGGTTGTTTGGCGTAAAATAGGGCTTCAGAGCAGTCGGCGTAAAACAAAGCTTTAAGGTTATTTGGTGTAAAATAGGGCTTCAGAGCTGTCTGCGTAAAATAGAGATTCAAAGATATTTGGCATAAAATAGGGCTTCAGAGCTGTCCGCGTAAAACAGAGCTTCAAGGCTGTTATGCGTAAAAGGTTGCTATACCTTCCTGCGTAAAGTTTAAAATACGTTGTTTTTAATGCAGCGTAAAGTTATACGAGGAACTCTTCTTATTCCTCGGATAAATTTATCAGTCAAATCAGTGAACCTGACATCTGACAAAAGTACTGCACGATGATCGAGAGGACGGCTGTGATAATGATTTTGCACAGAGACCCAGGTTGTCATTTTGTGACATATTTTTGATACAAGTCATTTTTACGCATTCAAAGAAAGAAAAATGGAGTCTTCCAAATACATTGCCTATTCTACATTGACAGAAATAAGTTTTTACGCTCAAGACAAGACAAAATCAGACGCCACGTTAAAAGCTGTTTCTTGTACAGAGCTTGAGGCATATCTCTGCATTTAATGTACGAGATTTTGTTCTATTTTTAAAATTTGTCATGACTGGGAAAGCTAAGACTGTGACTAATACGCTCACATCACCATACTTGCATTTTATGCCAACTAGGCTATTTTCAACTATAGGAGTACGTCATATGCTATCTCCTCGAAATATGCCAACTCGGCTATATTTGCAAAGGTACGTTGATAAGGCTACTTAGCCCAGAATATGCTCAAGACCTCAGTCGTGAAGGATAATTGGCTATTTTACGTTGGTTATCTATTATTCATGAATCATCAAGTTTTACGCAGGGGCAGTTACCTACGTGGCTTGCATGCCATGATCTTTGAGAAGCAGTTATATGCGTTACCTTAATAAGGGATACGTGTCATACGCAGATTTAGAAGATTATTGGAACGTGGATAGCAGTTGTCATAACCGCAGCATAAATGATGCAATCTTCTTCACAGTTTGGCCTTTTACGCCAACAAGATAGTTACTTGGCTTTTACGCCAACCATCTTTACGCAGGGGCAGTTACCTACGTGGCTTGCATGCCATGATCTTCGAGAAACATTTATATGCGTTACCTTATAAAGGGACACGTGTCATACGTAGATTCAGAAGATTATTTGAACGTGGGTCGCAGTTGTCATAACCGCAGCGTAAAGGAGGCAATCTTCTTCATAGTTTGGCCTTTTACGCCAACAAGACAGTTATTTGGCTTTTATGCCAACCAGGCAGTTATTTGATTGATCTCTATAAATAGAGACCCCTGGTCACAGGGTAAAGGAGAGAAAGGGAGGAGAATTAGTTTTGGCGGACAACTTTGGCAACAGGAATTCAATCCCACTTGCAACTTTCCTTTGACTGGCTTTTGCCTTCAGTTCAGAGAAAGTTTGAAGCTTCTTCTACAGCACTTCTTCATCATCGTGTATTCCAAGTAACAAAGTGATCGACTGTAGATCAGACTTCCATAGCAATACTTCCCCAAAATCATTTTATTGTACTTAATATCCTCGTATAGGATTAATTGTACTTTTCTCTTTTCTCGTTTGTAAGCAAAAGTTTCGTACAAACATTTATTTATCCAAACAAAATGGCGACTCTGCTGGGGACTCAAAACCTATCATGTCCATATTACCTCTGATAGTGTTTTGTATACAAATTAAGCAGATCAAAAGTTTCATACAAATATTTGTTTATCCAAACAGTCATCATCCCCATCATCATGATCGTCAATATTATCATCATCCCTATCATCCTCATCCATATAATCATCATTATCTCATCACTGTCATCATCATTATTAGTCATTATCACCCTTAGCAACCTCAATCATCGTCATAATCCTTGTTATCGTCGACACCATAGACCTGTCACTCTTGGCATACAACCCACAGCAGAAACCCCCAATTTCTGTACCTGTGCACGCTGACCCCGAAGATCTGTTGGATCGTTCTGTGTGAATTCTGGAGCAGGTTATTGGTGCTACGCAGCTCTCTTGCCAGGCAAGTATACCTTGCCTTGTTATACTGTCTAAATTCTGTATTTTAGCTGCCTGTTGATTGTTTTAGCTATTATAACTGTATGCGTCCGAGAGAGACTCGGGTGCAGTTAATGAATGCGTTAACGTTAGGACTTGTGTCTAACCTAGTGTCTAGTAGACCCACCTAAAGTCGTGGAGTTATTGGTATGACTCCCCAGGCCTTGACATAATTCTTACACGTATTGTGAGTCTCATGTAGGGCACAGACTTGCGTATGCGTTTGGCCACCTGTACATGTAGGTCATACAACAAATAGGGTATAGCTGCTAATAGTGATGTATGTTAGAAGACTTAGCAGTTATTAGTAGGTGGAGCATAGACTATCGTGGTACGATGGTCCCATCCTTGTCCATGTTTGGTTGTAAGGTTGGGCCATTGTTCTAGCACTAGACTATGAGCCAGAGTTATGATGCCACGGCGTAGTAACTACAGCGTATTGTGGATACAACAGGCATAGATCATTGGGCGGAGAGGACGACTAGTAGGCGTATGGGACACCCACCTCCTTTATACAGATACCGCACTCGACGGAGTAATACGGACATTATTTATATAGATACCATGTTC
Organism: Iris macrosiphon; assembly: GCA_036927795.1. Taxonomy (NCBI): domain Eukaryota; kingdom Viridiplantae; phylum Streptophyta; class Magnoliopsida; order Asparagales; family Iridaceae; genus Iris; species Iris macrosiphon. The sequence continues at coordinate 63,053,168 of JAYESA010000010.1, forward strand.
CCTAGAGTGTTGGACGTTACTTGGTGATTTTACAGATACCTCATTCTTCAGAATGATGGACGTTACAGACACCACACTCTAGAGAACGTTGGACGTTATTATATTCATGCGCCCATGTTATAGGGGACATATGTGGCATATACTAGCCAGTTGTCACGATTGGTGAATTACGTCAGCATATGTCTAGCCTACACTTTCTCATACACTCAAAGTTGTCCTCAAAGTGCATTTCACTTAGATGGTTAGGTCACCCTTAAGTTTTTAAAGTATTTACTTTATGGCATGCTTCTATGTATCTTGTTATGTCCCTCTGAGGACCTGGTCCCTTTCCAGGTGTAGATGTTCATGAGTATCTGCAGGAGCGCAGATCCGGACTTGCTACATATATTGCGATGGGGTCTTCTCTTCGAGCCGTGATTGTTAGTTGATATTCTTATATTGCATTTATTATGTTTATCTTATATTCTAGTTGGGTAGTGGATTTGTTTCCATCCGACTACCATCAGTAGATACTTTATATTGATATCTAGTTATAGATATTGGTTGTTCGTTTATATATGATTTCTGTAGATGAGATTTAGTTATGCCCTGTGACATATATATTTACCACTTGTGAATTGTTATTCATATTACAGCGTACGTGTATTTTGGTTTCCATATGTTGGAGTGCCATATTCATACGGCTGGCATGCTTACGTGTCCTGGTCCTACGTATTTTGGGATTGGGGCATGACAGCTAGAGTGGATGCATGTTGTGCATCTTCAGTATCAGAGAGAGAGAGACAGGGAGTGCATGCTCCGCAGTTGGGTGAGGCACAATGGCCTTTGTAACCTACGTCTTGTGGGTCTTCTGGTGCTTAGCACCCTTTTTATTGGAAGGGGCTGCCACATAAGCCATGGACGCATGATATGTGGTCCCTATGGCAGAGAGAGAGAGAGACTGAGAGCACTTACTCTATAGTTGGGTGAGGTGCAGCGGCCTTTGCAACCCACGTCCTTCGGGTCTTCTTAGGCTTTGCTAGGCTTGAAGAAGGGTTAGTGCTTCCATCTGAGAGCATCACATCAAAAACTGCTGGTCAAAGAGGACCACCAGCATTCTTTGAGTTAATCTGGGTTTGACTGCATCGAATTGCGTCGTAATTTTCTTATCAGAGGATAAAGATGTCCCCAGCAGAGTCGCCATTTTGTTCGTCATTAAATTAGTTTTTGCAAACTTTGTATTTAAGGAACAAAAAAAAGAGTACAAAGAATCCTAAACATAATTATCTAAGTACAATATTTTGATCTGGGTGTGACGATGGACAAAGAGCTTTGTGGCAGCTCCTTGACTCTGTTGACAATCCGATGCAGGGTAAGAAAGCTTATGTTCTTTTTTTGCTCATCTCGGTATGCTCCCTCTCTATTTTGGACATTCCCTCTTTGTTTTTCCTTTTTTGGACATGCCATCCGGGTATATATAGTCAACCTTGGGCACGCATATGTTGGGTTGTATGGATGTTAGAGGGTGCCATGTGTGCCTCCTGAATAGGGTACATCTGTAACCGTGAGCAGGCCAAGCTGCCACGTGGGCGCTTGCTGAGATTTTCTATTGCTGATGTTCTGGGCGGTTCTTTCCTTTATGGACGTGACTTGGTCAGTTTCACACATAGTCCACACTTGGTTGACTCTTGTCGTAACATCAAGATTTGGTCTTCATGGAGTCTGAAATACATGTGGCCAGAGATGCATGGGACATATGGAGTCTGGACGCCTGGCGCCAGAGAGGCATGGAACACATGGAGCCTGGGACGCATGGGCCAGGGATTCAAAGGATGCATGGAGTCTGGGATGCACGGGGCCAGAGATGCATTGGGCTGCATGGAGTTTGGTATGCACGGGGGTCAGAGACGTATGGGACATATGGAGTCTGGGATGCACGGGCCAGAGACTTATGGGACGCATGGAGTCTGGGACGCACGGGGCCAGAGACGCATGGGGCCTCATGGAGTCTGGGACGCATGGGGCCCGAGACTCATGGGACCCCTGAAGTCTGGGATGCATGGGCCAGTTGTATTATACATGTGGTACTGCACATCCGTCGAGATTGAAGATCTGTGCTGACGTGAGAACTATGTTATTTAGTGTGTTCATGTCTTTTGAGGCATTCAGGAAATCCTTTTTGTCAGGATTCTGTTTCAGAGATGTTTTTGTTGCTAGGATGACTTGTCAGGTCCATCTGCAGCCAAAGATGCTTTGGTTGATTGTGACGTATGGATGTTGCCTTTCTAGGCCGCAGGGTGACTCTGTGGCCTTATCTGTTCTACGGTTTACTTTGGTATGCATGGCTGTTGGACGCATGGATGTATATTTTCCATGCTTCTACAAAAGGGAGCTGATAAAACCGGTTAATCCTAACATCACGGTGGATAACCTGGACGCTGTAAGGGCGGCTCCACGAATTCTATCATCTTCTCCCGATATCTTATTTCGTATTTTCTCGGGGGATGAGATTTTTTACTTTAATTTTTTATTATGTTGGTGCGCTTGGTCATAGTTTATTTTGGTCCTACAGGCTTTACTTCTCCTTTGAGGACGGTGAATGTGGCCTCTGAGGAATACATGAAAGAAGAAAGAGATGGAGGGATTGTTCAGAGGAGGTCTGCTCTCCTTCGCTCAACCAGGGTTGGAGAACATCCTGCTGGACTACTCGCAGAGACTGCAGTAGGGGAGACCTCTACTGTTGTAGGAGAGGTTGCTACCAAACAGCCTGATATTGACACACCTTTGGGTGCCGAAGCTGGGATGATCGATATTACCCAGTTGGCTAGCGTCCAGATGCTTCGTTCGACTGGAAGGCAGCTGGCTAAAATTAAAATGTCTCATCGTTCTTCCACTACAGCTCCACTTCCTGGGCCATCTAGTGTTGTTCTACCTTCCTCTCAACCGTCAGTAATCCCTTATGTTTTAGCTCCTTTGACTCCTTCCACCCTTATTGATGTGGAAGAATACTACAATATTACCATTTAGATCTTTTACATACAACTGAGGCAGGGAGTTCAAGCCGTGTTGGGGCAAAACAAATATTTAGCCTGGGCCAAGCATTATGCTAAGGTTCAGGTTAAGATTTTGAGGACTCTTCCTGGCCTTGAGCAGACGGCTGACCTTTTGAGCCATAAACTGATTGAGGTAGATTAGCTTCTAGAAGAATTACAGCAGACACGGCAGGTTGATATGACTTTCGGGGTGGCCGAGGAGCGTGACTTTCTCTTAAGTTTCGCAGAGCAGGTTAGGGCCGCCTATGCAAAGAGCAAGGATGCCTTGGAGCAGGATATCAAAAAGTTGGCATCCAAGCATAATGAGTTAAGTGACCACGGAGAAGCTTGTCTTGTTTGAGAATATTACGTAACCTACGCCCTGGCCGAGATAAACAAGTAGATCGTGCAACTCTAAGCCAAACTTAAGATCATGGAGGGTGATCTCCAAGAGGCTTGTCAAGAAAGGGAGGTTGTTTTTGTCCAATCTAATAAGGTAACCTAGTCTTCTGCTACCATGGCGGACACCTTGAAGAAGTTAGAAGAGAAGAACCAGGCCTACGCATATTTGGAGGATCCTGCGGCTGTGGCGCCAAGGCCGAGCAATAGGTTAAAGCTAGGATTGAAGCTAGGGTCGCCTGGCTTCAAGGGCGGATAATAGAGTTTTGCTCTGACTCCTAGCGCTTGGGACATTTGTTTTTCTCTTTTTTTCTTTTATTATCTGTTTTAGTTGAGATAATAATAATAAAACCTCAAATGTAGTTTACTTTTAATTTTCTTGAAGTAATAAAAGCTTCTCTTTTTGCTGCTACTCTGTGTGAACTTTTGTTATTGTACTAGAGGTAATATGGATGTAGTATAATATCGTAATTATTAAGGATATTCCACTGGAGGATTTTTTAGTAGACCTTATTACCTTTTGCGTACTTGGATGCAAGTAATAAGTTCAAAACAAAAATACTATCAGAGGTGATATTGACATGATAGATTTTGTGGAGTTATCGTCGTTGGCGTACTTAGACTTAAGTATGGATGATAAGTTTAGATGATGACCGATATCAGAGGTATGGTGGACATGACAGTCGATAGTCAAAAGTGAGAGGTTTGTTCAGAGTTAATATGGATATGGAAAACCCTATTGGAGAAAATATTAGGATACTAGTTCAGAGGTGATATAGACGTAAAAAAATACACAAAAGAATTAACTTTGAGTGGTCCACCTGGAAGTATGGATAGACTTGAGGGTAGCCCCACAAGGGAGATTTTGAGGATCCACCATCTGTTGCATATTCAGGAGTCCATAATACAGATAATGGCTTTTATAATACTTTGTAGGGAACGGGTACACATTGTGCATAAGCACTTGATGGGGATGAACAACAAAAAATATAAGTCTTAATTGCCCTGCGATATGGGAGAGTACAAGTTTAGCTCAGACATAGTACTTTTTGAGAAACTTGTCGTTGATTAGCATCATGAGTAATTCTCCGTTAGATTTTGCGAGTCGATAGGCACCATTGGAATACACCGATTCCACGACGAAGGGGCCATCCCATTTAGCCTGGAATTTCCTGGGCGTCTTGTGTGTCATGACCATCGGTCTTATTACTGCAAAGAAAATTCACCTACTTGGAATATCCTTTTCTTGACTCGCTTGTTGAAAGCCCCTGAGCGGCATGCTTGGTATAACTCAATGCGTAGTTGATCCAAAAGACGCTTCTCATCGAGTGCCTCCAACTATTGTAGCCGTAAGCGGTGATTATCGTTGTCCGTCAATCAATGGGAAAGGACCACTCGAAGTGATAGAATTTGACTTCTAGAGGGAGCACGACCTCACTCCCATAGACTAGGAAGAATGGAGTACTGCTAATCGGCATTAGGGCCGTTGTGCGGTAGGCCTAGAAACATTCACAATTCTCATTCCAGTCTTGCTTTTTGGAGACACGAACTTCTTGAAAAGCTTTATGATAGTCTTGTTGAATTCTTCTGCTAACCTATTTGCTGCTGGATTGTAGGCAATCGAAGCTACATTCTGAATTTGGTTTTTATCACAAAGCTGGTAGAAACCGTGACTTAAAAAATATGGACCATTGTCATAGATAATCCTTCGAGGTAGTCCAAAGTGATATATGACGTGATGTTTGACGAATCTAATCACATTTGATGTCTTTAACTCAGCGAGTGGCACAACTTTTGCCCACTTGAAGAAGTATTCGATGATGGCGAGAATAAACTAGTGCCCCTTAAACGAGGGTGGATTAATCAGTTTGATGATTTACATTTCCATTGCTTTGAACGGCCAATATGCTTCCATTGGATGTAGGAATTCTGAGGGCTGTTGGATAAAGTCTGCATCGATTTGGCATATTTGACATTTCCTCTCGTAGTCGATGGCATCCTCTATCATTATTGGCCAATAGTAACCCATCCTCCGAAGACGATCCTGTAGCTTCGTACCGAGTTGGTGTGTGCTGCAAACTCCGTCGTGAGCTTCACGGAGTGCTTGCTTCGCTTGTACATTCGATAGGCATCATAGCAGAAGCCCATCATAGGAACGACGATATAATATTTTAGTAGTCGTATCATAATAGAACCGGAGGGAATATCTCCTGATAGAAGTAGCTTCCTTCAGGTCCTCAGAAAGAATCCCATAGATACTATATTTGATTAATAGGAGTCTCTAGTCTTGGATGCTGGCGTCTGTGTCTACCGAATAGCTCAGGTATGTGGTGGGGTTATTTTTCGGGTTGACTAGTTCTTGGTCGACCACAGTGATCAGTTCATGAGTATTGACCGGAATGACCAAAGAGGCTGTAAGGCCTATCATGGCGTCGGCCTCGATATTCTGTAGTCAGGGTACGTGTTCTATGAAGAGCCCATCGAATGTGGAGATTATACTGAGCGTGGCTTTGTGGTATGGGATTAAATCATCGTGCCAGACTTTGTACTCACCCTGGGCCTAGCTTTCTATTAGCTTGGAGTCACCGTAGGCCTCTAAGTAGTCGAATCCAACTTGTTTAGCAAGTTGGAGCCCGATAACGAGAGCGTTGTACTCTGCCACTTTGTTAGAATACGGCTCCGTGAGAGAGTAAGCACGGTGGGTTACTAGCTCATCTAGGAAAATCAATACTATCTCAACTGCAGCGACGATGTCACCTTTGGGCCATGTTCTTGAAGAGTCGTCGAAGAACATTCGCCAAACGACCTCTGTGCTTGCCATATTGTAATCCACCACTTCATTTGGGATCTCTTCGTAGAGTTTTGATATTTCTAGCACCGAATGGGCAGCCAAAAGTCGGCCAGTGCTTGGCCCTTGACCTCTTTCTGCGAGACGAGTATCATATCTTATGGTGACAGTAATATCGTCCATGTAGCCAAGCGGGAATTGAGTGCCCCTGGTTTGGTCATGAGAACCCTGAGGGGGTTGGCTACTGAAACTAATGTCTGGTTTTCTGAATTGTAAAGACCACTCATTCTCAACGGGTTGTATTTATGCTCTACACCGACCATCATTCTATTGAGATAATATATGGTCTTTTCGTAGCCTGCATCACTTTTCTGGGCTATTAGAGCACCGAGAGTGTGATCCATCGTACTTATGTACATCAAGAAGGGTCTTCCACAAGGAAGGCCACCAAGACTGGAGATTTTTAAGATACTTATTGACATCGTTAAATGCTTGCTGGCATTCTTCAGTCTAGACGAAGGAGACTCCCTTCTTCATGAGCTGAGTGAAGGGTTGGCAACATCCGGAGATGTTAGCTATGAATCTCCTGATGTATGCTAATCTTTCTTGTAGACCCGGAAGCTATCGCAGGTTCTTCGAAGAACGCATGTGAGGATAGCTTTGATCTTTTCAGGGTCTATGTGATTATCCTTCGAGGTGATGATAAAATCCAAGAACTTGCCGCTAGAGACTCCTAGAAATGACTTTGTCGGGTTCATCTTCAGCTGGAGCATCCACATTAGGTCTAATACTGTTCTCAAGTCCTGGAGGTGGGTGTCTTGGAAGCGACTTTTGACAAATATTTTATCAACATAACACTCACATTTCTTGCACAAATATTCGCAAAAGATGGTGCTAATAGCTCGATGGTACGTAGCACCTATGTTCTTTAGGCCAAAGGGCATGACTGTGTAGCAACACCCCTATCGGCGTTCAGAATGACGTATGCTTCTCGTTGTCTAGAAACATCTAGATTTGGTTATAGCCTCAGAATCCATCCATGAAGGACATACGCTTGAAGCTACAAGTGTTATTAATCATTATGTCAGTAATCGGAAGAGGAAACTCGTCCTTTGGGCATGCCACATTTAGATTACACAAATTTATGCAGATTCGGATCTTTCCGTTCTTCTTGATGAGGGACACAATGTTGACCACCTAATCTGGATGTTGTTATTCTCGGATAAAGCCATGGTTATTAGTTTGTTTACTTCAACTTCGACGGTATTCATATTATCCGGGTGGAACCGTCGTTATTGCTGCTTCACTAGCATAGCATTTGGCGAGATATTTAGTTTATGGATTACTATGTGGGGTCCAACCCTGGCATGTCTTCATAGCTCCAAGAAAAGATGTCGATATACTCCCTTACGAGCTTTAATAGGGATTCATGATCTTCGTCGGGCAGACTTTTGCTGATAAAGATAGGTTTATGGGTGGATTCATCGCCCAGATCGACTTCTACAACTTCGTCTTCAGTGGGTGATTCTCGTTGCTCGAACTGTTGCTCCCACTGTACGTCTAGGCATTGGGCCCATGGTTTGACCTTGAAGGGTTCAAGTGGGTCCTCATCGTCTTCTTCTGGATGTGCGAATGCCATGTTGACAGATAGTGTCTTCTTGAGCATCTCTCCAATTCTTGTATCGAAGTCCCAAGTGGAGGACTCTAAAGAGTGAGAACACAATTCGCCTTCCTCCTCCAAACTTTTGAGAGTTGATAGAGGTGTGACATATCCCAGATAATACCGAGTCTTGTGATAGTAATACTCGAACTTGCCTGTAGGAGCGAGGAGACTCAGAGGCAGACGTCGACCTTTGCCATAATTTAGCCCTTGTTGCTTTTAAGATCCTAACCCATGTTCTGGATAATGCGCTTGGCTTATGAATTATAGCGGTATATTTGCATTCTTTCACCTTCAGTTGTTGGTTCTTGCTCATCTGGGATGATTGACTGGGGACATTCTACCCTACCGAAGATGATAGGTTTGTCTCCGCTTCTCCTCGGAACTATAAAGTAGGAGTTTTGACTAGGGAGAATTCGGTTCACTGTGTAGGTGTAGTCTACTGTATACGTAGTTGTAGGCCTAGACTGTGCTCTAACGAATACATCATATTTAGATGTACAACATTAGAGTAATTCAAAGAAAATCCTTTATTAATGAAGTAAGTAATCTTCTCCACGAGAATTACATCATCAAGAGAAGGGACATCAGTACGAGCGGCAACATATTCTCCCAATTCGTCCTTCCCATGATCTACTCCCAATGTGAGTAACGGCTTCGGAGGTCTCCTGCGAAGTTTTACCACCAGTGGCTCCGAAGCAGTGACAGGTACTGGACTCGATCTTCGTAGGCAATCGATTTAAGGTTCTGGTGTCTTCTTGTGAAGTTTTACCACCAGAGCTTCCAGAGCAGTAAGAGATTACGACACTTTCTTGTGAATCTTCACCACCAGGGGAGGAGCCGTGTTAGAAGCCCGTCCTTTGAGACGGACACTTAAAGGTTTGTCTGCTATGGTACTTGCATCTGTTTCATCGCTGGTGTCTTAACCACTCTCATCTTGGTGGACTTGTTTGTACAGAATCGAATCATAATAATATGCCTCGACCCCTTTGAATAGATCGACATTGGCGAACTCCGTTCTGACCATGCCATAATCATTGACGTACTTCAAGCACTGGTGTAGAGTTGACGGTACGATCATATACTCATGTTTCCATGGATGTCCCAATAAGACGTTGTAAGACACGTCCTTGTCTATGACGTAGCAAGTGACCTATGTTTGTAGATCGTCGATCTGATACTTCAGGCAAATCTTCCCTCGAGGGTTTTACCTTCCAGCATTGTCACGCCCTAGAACCAGATTACTGGAGAGCGGGGCTGACAAGGCCAGCTATGCTTACTTAGACGCTGGTACTTCGCATATATGGTGAAGCTGTAAGACATGAGGGGTCACTACTACAAACCATCAGTCAAGCCTAGATCCAACAAACTCTAGTGTCTCAATCACAAGAACAACAAAAATAATAACAAGATGTAAGATCAGCTGAAATACAATAGTAAAGCATCCCAAACTATAATATACAGATGATCATAAAGCTAGTGAATACAAAATGAATAAACTAGCCAGAATCTAAGTCATATATGATCAACCCTAGGATATATCAATCATGCTAATGCCCGTAGGCTAACTGATAAAACCAAAACATGAGCTAAATACGTGCTCGATGGCTAAACGCCAACAAAAGTAGTATGTACATCAGAGTGGGAAAGTAAGAAAACCCACTCAAGCGGTCTGGTGCTCCTGGTGGCCACCATTCTCAGGAAAGCACGAAAGATCCTCCGGTACTGCTACTGGATCTAGCCATACAAAACCAGTGGGATCGGACCCCCAAATAGCAAGTAACGCAAAGAAAGCTAATCTAGAAACTTAAACCAACAACACAAGCAATACAAACACTGAAGGTAAAGACTGAATGTAAATGATCGCAGGATAATAAAGGAAATCCTCTAAACCGGCAATGAGATATATCCTGAACTGATAATCAATAGAGTAACAAGTGCAAAAAATAAAAGTGTGACCATGTAAAGTCTAGACTATCCATCATCCATAAATTACGAAAAATCATATAAGTAGGGTTTCATACTTTAACTAACTAGGGTTATCACAATCCTAATTACTAACAATTATTATGCAACGCGATGCTAGAGTTCTTTCTGATCGCATATTCTTGCAGTCCGTCCGGGATATCTATACGCACAAACCAGCACCGAATACTCCTTAAGATACTCCACAATATAACCATACGATACTCCTCAAGATAACTATATGAATAACCGGGAGTGGATACAATCTAGGAAAATCCCTAGCCATGTACTAAGTGAATCTCTAGTTATAAACCCTTAGCAGTTTATTGTATGAATCCAAGTATGGCATTCCGCAGGATCCTAGACATGATACAACAAAACAAGTTCTAATAGTAATATAAAAAAATTTAATATACATTGCACAAATGGACTCATGTAAGCTACGACAACAACCAAGCAACTTGAAACCAAGTGAAGCCAGGTAAGCCAAGTGAAGCCATGTCAATCCAGGTGAAGCAAGGTAAAGCCATTTGAAGCCAGGTAAATCTATGTACAACCATGTGAAGCCATGTCCAACCAGATAAAACCAAGTAAAATCCAGTCAAGCCATGTCCGATGAAGCCATATAAAGTAATGCCAAGTCAAGTTCAGTCAATCATGTCATCACGTGTAGCCAGGAAAAGTCGGGTGAAATCGAGTAAAGCCAAGTCAAGTCAACTCATCTGAAGCCATGTAAATTCATGTCCAAATTAGGTCAAGTCATCACGTGTCCAAGCAAAAGCCAAAAGTATCCAAACAAAAATCACGAAAAACCAAGAATTACTAAAGAAAATGTACGATCGGTATACCGTCAGTACAGCCCAGTACATCGTCGGTACACCGATCTAAAGATAGGAAACACAACAAGTTCTGGATACTAACAAATTGGTATACCATTGGTATACCATTCTAAGTAGGCAAAAAATTACTGGAAAACAAAGTTCAATAAATTGGTATTCCGTCGGCACATCCCAGTATGTCGTCGGTATGCCGGCCAAGACAAATATCATGAAGTCGATCAAAAAATGTCGGCAGGATCGTTATACTGTCGGTAAACTGTAGTACACCGTCGGTCAAAATTGGTATACCGTCGGTACACTGTAGTATAACATCGGTATGCCGGTTGCCAAGAATAAACATGGTTAAGTCAAGTCTGAATTTTGGAACCCAAATCAAACCCCGAAAATAACCAGAACCAAGTCTAACAAGAATTCAAATATATGGTAAGTCTCATATCACAATATGGACTAAATCTCACGGTCACAACTCCGGTACCGTTTTTGTTACCGAGTTACCAAAAAGGGACAAAACAAGATTCTTCTAGATATCAAAATCGAGATGGTCACTAGACTAGAAATCAGGATATAAATAACTATAGTAAATCAAGCTAAGCTAAAAAGCAACAACCAAGCTCCAGGAAAGTAAAATGACAGAAAGTAAAATAAGTTCACAAAATCGGCAAGGTGTACTTGCCTAACGCGAGCTCCCAGCCTAAACCTTCTAGTCTACCACCCGAAGGGGTTCAGAAATCATACTCCAGGTCTCAAGGCTATGCTTCCAAGCTCGAAAGATAAATGAAGAAGAGAGAAGAGAGAAAGAGAAAAAAAAAACTCAAGTTCAATATCTTGAAAAGTGAAACAAATATCTGCCATGCAGTATACCATCGATATACTTTAGTACTCCATCGATATATCGGTCAGGTAGTAAAGTTTTAATTTTGAGAATTTTTGAGCTTCCTCGAGATCCAAAAAACTATAATAACTAGCTCAAATACATACCAGCATAAAATATAAATACTGTGAGACGAGTCTGACAACTCTCCTCTCCTTAGAAAATTTTGTCCTCTAAATTTCCATACGGATCCAAAATCAACTAACAAGAAAATCCAAGAAAGCAAGTAGGAAACCAAAAATAAGCAGGAAACTCATGTGAGCATAAAATTTTTTAGGTAACAACAAGAAATCATAAAAGAAACCAGTAACAAACATAACAGATAAGCTAACAATCAATCATGCACAAGCTAAGATAGGATATGGGTATACGAATAAGTATACCTTCTAGGTCGAAGAGAAATGGATACGCATATCATCCTCATGCTCCCATGTTGACTCGCCTAGTGAGTGATGCCCCCAAGCAACACGAACTAATTTGATAGTCCGGTTTTTTGAGAACCTTCTCCCTATAGTCCAAAATAGACACGATCCTATCCTCATATAATAGGTCAGTACCAAAGACCAACTCAGAATGATCCACGATATGGCTCAGGTCTGGAATATACTGGCGCAACTGAGATATATAAAAGACGTCATATACCTTATGAAGTGATGGTGGAAGAGCTAGACAATAAGATACGTCTCCAACTCGCTCGAGAATATCGAACGGGCCTATATCTCTGGGACTAAGCTTTCCTCGTACTCCAAATCTGATAACTCTACGGGTAGGCAAAATCCTCAGAAATACATGGTCGCCGAGAGAGAAATCAAGATAACAACGGTACTGATTTGCCCAATGACGTTGGCGATCCTGAGCCACTTTGAAATGCTCTCTGATATGCTTGATCATTCCAACCGACTGAGCAATCATCTCTAGACCAAGAATCTGCCTCTCGCCAATATCATCCCAAGCTAACAGCGATCTGTATCTTCTACCATACAAAGCCTCGAAGGGTTCCATCTGAATGCTTGCCTGAAAGCTATTGTTATTGGAGAAATCTACTAAATTCAAGTGATCCTCCTAAGATCCACCGAAGTCAAGTGTACAAGATCGAATAATATCCTCCAAAGTTCGAATAATATGCTCTGATTGTCCATCTGTCTACGGATGGTAGGCTGAACTGAACTTCAACCTAGTACCCAAAATCTGCTGTAGGCTCCACCAGAAATGAGACGTGAACCACGAATCTCTATCAGAAATAATACTAACTGGTACACTATGCAATCTGACTATCTATATCATGTATATCTTAAATAGCTGCTCTGTAGACTGGCTCATTCTGAAAAGAAATAAAGGAAGTAACCTTTGTGAGTCGATCCACTAAAATCTATATAGCATCTCTGTCAGACGGGGATCTAGGAAGATCGGTCACAAAGTCTATAGTAATATGGTCCCATTTTTACTTCAGAATCAGTAAAGGCTGAAGTAGTCCGGCTGGTCTCTGATGCTCAGCCTTGACCTACTGACAGACTAAACACCAAAAAATTAACCGAGCTATCTCCCTCTTTATACCATTCCACCAAAAGTGCTGACGAATATCCTGATACATCTTTGTCCCTCATAGATACACAGAGTACTAAGAACTGTGGGCCTCTGACATAATCTTTCGACGAATATCTTCTCTTGGCACACAAATTTGACTCCCAAACCTGAGAGTCCAATCCTCAGAATGCTCAACTCTGGTCTGTATCTTGACTCACACTCTACTCTTAGCTACTGAAGTCTGACATCCCCAGTCTTCTCTCTCTGATCCTCTCAACTATAGTAGACTGAACCCGCAGACTCGCCCTAAAATTGATATCTCCAGGTAATACTACCTCAATACCCATCTCCTGCAGATCCTCCAAAATGTGGCACTGCTCTGTCAAGAAGCAAGCTCATTATCCCTTACTCAAGGTGTCTACTATGATATTGGCCTTCCCTAGATGATACTGAAGGTTAAGATCGTAGTCCGACAATAACTCGAGCCACCTCCTCTGATGCATATTGAGTTTCTTCTGTGTGAACACATACCTTAAGCTCTTATGGTCTGTGAAGATCTCCACTCGATTACCATATAGGTAATGCCTCCAGAGCTTAAGTGCAAATACTAATGCTACCAACTCAAGATCATACGTCGGATAATTCTTCATATGGTCTCAAAGCTTCCAAGACGCATAAGATCTCATTTTGCCATACTGTATAAGGATACATCATAATCCCATTCCTGAAGCATCATAATACACTAAGAACCCACCTGGTCCCACTAGAAGTGTCAGAATATGAGCCAAAATAAAACTTTGCTTGAGCTTCTCAAAAAAAGTCTGACAAGCATCTGACCACTCAAAGCGCACATCCTTACACGCCAGTCATGTCATGGGTGTGGATATCCTAGCAAAGTCTGCCATAAATTGCTTGTAGTAGCCTGCTAGACCCAAGAAACTGCGTACATCCGAAGCTGTTCGGGGTACTGGCAAACTCTCAATAGCCACCAACTTCTTGGGATCCACCTCGACTCCTCCACTAGAAATGATATATCCCAAGAATAAGATACGATCAAGACAAAACTCACACTTGTTGAACTTCGCGTACAGTTGATGCTCTCGAAGAATCTGAAGAACTACGCAAAGATCCTGCTCATGCTCTTCCTCACTCCGACTATAGACCAAGATATCATCAATAAATACTATCACAAAATGGTCTAGGTAAGGCATGAAGATGATATTCATGAGAGACATGAATATAGTTGGTGCATTGGTCACTACAAATGGCATAACTAGGAACTCCCAATGACCATATCTAGATCTGAATGCTGTCTTGGTATGTCCTGCTCTCTTACTCTGATCTGCTGATACCCAGATCGCAAATCGATCTTAGAAAATATAGTCGCCCTACTGAGATGATCAAACAAGTCATCTATCCTGGATAAGAGATACTTGTTCTTAATGGTTACCGTATTTAATATTCTATAATCAATAACTAAATGCAATAAACCATCCTTATTTTTAACAAAAAGTAACTGGGCTCCCAAGGTGATCCACTAGGTCTAATGAATCTCTTGGCTCTTAACTCCTCAATCATCCAGTACAAGATCTCAAACTCAGATGGTGACATCCTATAAACTCTTTCTGAAATTGGCTCTGCTCCCAGAATTAAATCAATATAGAACTCCATGTCCCTAACTGGTGGTACACCTAGTAGCTCATCAGAAAATACGTCAGAAAACTCACAAACTACTCTGGGAAACTGTGGCTCCTCAGTCTCTGCAATTATCAATGTAACCTCCGGTGACTCTACTGTACCTCTCAAGAATGAGAACTCTTCCCCACCAGGTACACGAAGGATGACCTTGACACTATGGAATTATAACGTCGAGTGTCTCGCACTCAACCAATCCATCCCAAGGACCATATCATAATCGCCCATAGGAAACTCTATCAGCCTCGCGAGAAACTCTCTCCCGCACACTATAACTCTACATGAGGAATATACTCTATCTACTCCCACGAGACCATTACGAGTAAGTATATTCAACCTTAAAAGTAAGGACTCGGACTCCAATCCAACTCGTGTCGCAAAGCCTGCAGATATAAATGAATGCGATGCACCATAATCAAATAAAGCTAAAGCTGAATGAAAGTAGACGAGAATAGTACCGGCTACTACCTCTTCTGCTGCCAAAGCCTCATCCATACATAACAAGAAGGCTCAACCCTACCCTCAGGGTGCTGGTCCCCTCTGCTGCTGACCTCTAGGTCTCACCTGTGTTTGGGCCTTCTCATACTACTGCAGCCTCTGCTGAAATGTCTGAGCCTGTGGATGCAAAGGCCTTTGAACTTGCTGCTTCTACACTGGTGCTGGTGCCCTGTATTGTGGTGCTACTGACCGAACTGATGACTGGGCTGATGATGATCCAGTCTGATTTCTCCTAGTATATGCTCCAACCATGTAGTCTGATGCCCCACATACTATGCATAATTCCTGTGCCCTATGCCACTCTGATACTATATTCCCAGGTTTTTCGCAATGAAAACAACTATGGGAAGAAGAAGATGACTGCCTCTGCTCAAGGAACGTCTGAGAAGATTGCTAAGATGATGTTGTCCTTCTCGAGGATCCAATCGACAGGGCTCGAATAGCTGGAGCTGGAGCTGATAACTGGGATGTTGATCCACTAGAAATATTGGGCCTCTTCTTCTTCCAACTCGATCTATAATCCTCTGCGATGTATACTCATACCTCCTGGCTGCTCGCATCACAACGTCAAAGGTCTAAAACTTATGCTGCTCCACAACTAAGATAATCTCTAAATGGAGTCCCTGCTGGAACTTCTTTGCCCTTTCTAACTCGGTCGCTACTAAAGTGGGAGCAAATCGACTAAGTATCGCAAACTCCGTCGCATAACCCTCGACTGTCCTGCCCTCCTTCCTGAGATTGTTAAACCTCTCTTGAAGCTCGTAACGCGCCATCACGTCAAAATACCTCGCTTAAAATCTCTCAGTAAAAATTGCCCATGGAATCAGTGGTGTGAGAGAACCCTCCTGCGCTGCCCACCAGTCATGAGCCAATTTCCACAACTGTAGCCTCACTACTGCTACACATTTTCTTATCGGAGTCCCTGCTGCCTCCAAGATGGCCTCAGTACCTTGAAGCCAACCATCGGACAAAATCGCGTGTCCTATACCATTGAAGTACGGATGGCTGAGACGCTCAGAGCTGGTCGCATAATTATGGATCTGAGAACCGCCTCGCTCCAATATTGTCTGGATCGACTAAGCGAGTACATCAATCGGGTGCTGCTGGGCTATCATAAAATCTCGTAGGATATCCATCAATGCTCGAGCAACACCCTCTGGCTGCTCGGGCTGGACTGGGTGCACTGGTACTGTCTGCGGTTCCGGTACTGCCGGCTGATCTGCCTCGAGATCTACTCTAGACTCTGCCCCTGAATGCTAAGGTCGATCTCCAAAAATATGCTGGGCTCCCAAATGCTGACCTTCCTCAAGCTGTACTCGATCCATCTGGCTGATAGTAACACGAATAGTGCCCCTGAAAGTTAAGGATACAAGAATCAAACGAAGAATATGATAGATTAATGAATAAGCAGATATCAGATTAAGAATCAGGCATGGTAAAAAAACTAAGGATCAAGGAAAACAATTTACGATTAAGAAATCTAGCAACAACAACAATCCCCACATATTTGTAAAAACCAGATCAAATCTGCTCAGACAGACATAATCCGCTCAAACGGACCTGCATTGGCCACCACTAAAACCATGTCACGCCCCAAAACCAGATTACTGGTGAGCGGGGCTGACAAGGCCAGCTATGCATACTTAGAGCACATCGGTACTCCGCGTATACGGTAAAGCTGTAAGACATGAGGGGTCACTACTATAAACCATCAGTCAAGCCTAGGTCCTACAAACCCTAGTATTTTAATCATAGGAATAACAGAAATTATAACAAGATGTAAGATCAGCTGAAATATAATAATAAAGCATCATAAACTATAATATACAGATGATCATGAAGCTAGTGTATACAAAATAAATAAACTAGCCATAATCTAAGTCATACATGATCAACCCAAGGATTTGTCAATCATGCTAATGCTCGTAGGCTAATTGATCAAACCAAAACATGAGCTAAACACATGCTCGATAGCTAATTTCCAACAAAAGTAGTATGTAAATCAGAGTGGGGAAGTAAGAAAACCCACTCAAGCGGCATGGTTCTCTTGGTGGCCACCATCCTCAGGAAAGTATAAAAGATCCTTCGGTGCTGCTACTGAATCTAGCCATGCAAAACCAATGGGGCCAGACCTCCAAATAACAAGTACCACAAAGAAAGCCAATTTAGAAACTTAAACCAACAATACAAGCAATACAAATACTGAAGGTAAAGTCTGAATGTAAATAATCTCAGTATAATAAAGAAAATACTATAAACCTGCAATTAGACATATCATGAACTGATAATCAATAGAGTAACAACTGGAGAAAATAAAAGTATGATCATGTAAAGTCTAGACTATCCATCATCCATAAATCATGGCAAAATATATAAGTACGACCTGATACTTTAACTAACTAGGGTTATCAGAATCCTAATTACTAAAAATTATAATGCAATGCGATGCTAGAGTTCCTTTTGATCGCATGCCCCTGCAGTCCGTCCGGGATATCCATACGCACAAACCAGCACCGAATACTCCTAAGATACTCCATAAAATAAAATATTGTATACTCCTCAAGATAACTGTATAAATAACTGGGACTGCATGCAATCTAGGAAAATCCCTAGCCATGTACTAAGTGAATCTCTAGTTATAAATCCCTAGCAGTTTCTTGTATGAATCCGGGTGTAGCATTCCGCAGAATCTATCCTAGACATAATGGAATAAAACAAGTTCTAATAATAATATACAAAAGTTAAATATACATTGCATAAATGGACTCATGTAAGCCACGACAACAACCAAGCCACGTTAAATAAAGTGAAGCCAGGTAAGCCAAGTGAAGCCATGTCAATCCAGGTGAAGCCAGGTAAAGCCATGTGAAGCAACGTAAATCCATGTAGAACCATGTGAAGCCATGTCCATCCAGATAAAACCAAGTAAAATGAAGTCAAGCCATGTTCGATAAAGCCATGTAAAGTCATGCCAAGTCAAGTCCAGTCAATCATGTCATCACGTGTAGCCGGGCAAAGCAGGGTAAAATCGAGTAGAGCCAAGTCAAGTTAACTCATCTGAAACCAAGTAAGTTCATGTCCAAATCAAGTCAATTCATCGCGTGTCCAAGCAAAAGCCAGAAGTATCAAAATGAAAATCACGAAAAACCAAGAATTCCTAAAGAATGTGCACCAGCGGTATACCGTCGGTACAGTCCAGTACACCGTCGGTACATTGGTCCAAAGATATAAAAAATATAGCAAGTTCTAGATTGCAACTGTCACTACCACATTCCAAAAATAGGGGTAGTTTCAACTTTTTATATATTATTAATATTGTGGTAGTTATATTAAATAATTTCATGATAGGTGTATTTAAATTAAATAATTGCATGAGATGTGTATTTAAATATATTAAATATATACAGTGTTCATTAATGTTTGAGCTGGTAGACTTGACCTAGAAGCCCACTAGACGAACACCTGACCGAATTATGGGATTATGTATTTAATTATTTTATTTAGAATTTAATTATTGGAGGTAGTAATTAATTACCGTAATTTATTTAATTGTTGCACCTTACCGTTGCTTCGATATTTGGAGCGCTACCCTAGCTTTTGTCTTCCAACAAATTTCACAACCTTGCCCTAGACGTGCCCACCTTCCATTCGGACCTTTTTTTGTAACTCATAATTATGCTCTCTTGTGCTTCATTTTAGCCGCACAATATTCGTCGCGGACGTTTATTTAATTTCTGAATAAATTCGACTTTGTATCGTTGTGCGTTCCAATCGAAATTGGAGGCAATTTTGACCAATTTTTCGTGCAACCCAAATTAGGGAAATATTCTGTTCCGAGTCTTCTTCACTAATGATATTCGTGACCCAACCTAATTTTGGCCCCATGTACTCCTAATTAATTTTAGAACGCCAATTGTATCTAATTTTAATTAATTAAATCCATAAATCCACTTTTGTGCAATTTTTCAATTGTTGGGGGCTTAATTACAAAATTTCAATGATGTGTCACCATCCTATTGGTTTAACCCAAATGAAGAAAACAACCCCCTTCTTTGACTAGTCAACCAAAACCCCTCTCTCCTCCTTTTTGTTGAATTTTTATCCATGTTGAATCATGGCCATCCATTTAAAATGGAGCCATCCCCACCATACTACCCCTTATATATTCCCTCAACCCTTTTCCCAAAGAAACCCCATCCCAAGACTTGGCCGGCCGTAATTCCTCGGGGGTCACATCATCTTCTCCCACATACAAAACTACCATCTCCATGATATTCTTCACAAATACTACATCATCACCAACACCAAAACAAACCAAACCAACCCTCCTTCAACCCCCAGCCACCCCGGCCTGCTACTCCGGCCATCCCCCTGCACCCTGCCTCTTCCTCGACCAGCCTCCTTCATCCCCCGCACCACCACCACAAGCCATCAGCAGTCCGGCCAACCTTCCCGAACTCCTCCCCACTTCAGCCCGACGCCGGAGTAAACCGACTCCACCACCCTCACCAGTAGCTCACACCACACCACCCTTATCAGCAGCTCCCCCTCCGGCCGACCTGCCTCCTTCTCCGGCCCGCTGCAACCTCCCTCTGCTCATCCCGAGCACCTTGACCGCTGCAACCTTCCCCGGCTCTCCCCGACCGGTCCGGCCACCATCCCGAGCTTCTTCCTCGACCTCACTCCTTCTTCCTAGACAATCCACCAGACCAGGATGAGCCACTCCACCACTGCATCTCGGCCAATGACTCCCTGCATTCCCTCTCCGGCACGGCTCGACACCTCCCTACACCCGGCTCTCCCTGCACCTCCCCGCCTGTAGCTACGGCCTCCCCGGCCACTGCTGCGATCAACACCCCGACCCCGACTCCCCCTGCATTCCCTTCTCCCACTGTTCTACTTCGGCCAGCCTCACCGTCGAACCAACCACCGTGAGTCCCTCTCCCTCTTTCCCTCTTTCATTGTATTCTATGTAATAATATATGTATTCTATGTCATAGTATATGTATTCTATGTAATAGTATATTAATTCTATGTAATATATTATTGTATTCATACGTAATAGTATATGTATTCAATAAATTAGTATATATGTATTTAAATGATATATGTTAAATATTATTTTGGTATATATATGTATAAACATATTTTGGTATAAATATACATGTATATAGTATAAGTATTATTTTGGTATAAATATACATATATATTTGTATTGGTATATGTTTAATACAATGTATTTTTGGTTTATGTATTAATTGGTATATATAGATATATGTATATATATATATTCAGTATATATATATATATATATTCCTAGTATACGTATAAATATTGGCTGTATATATATATATAAATATGGTATGTATATTTTTAACATATGTATATATATATAATATATATTCTATTTAATGTATATATATACTTATACATATTTGGTACGTAATTTTGGTATAACCCTATATATGTATTATATTTAATTATTGATAAATTGGTGAATATTGTAGGTGACCCAAGTGTAATTACGGATGCCCCGTATTTACATGGACCTGTAACCATGTTAATTAATAGTAGGCTGCTATATGTACACTCACGTACTGGTGAGCCCCGTACCATTTTGATCGTCTGTCTTGCCCAACAATCACAGACGCGACGCCCGTGCAACTTGACGCACTTGACCCTAGTTGTCTAGTGTCGTACCTGGCATAGCCCTGAGGCAAGTGTATTATAATTGTGTGTTAGTGTAGCATCTGATACAATGTTATATTTATGATATGTCTCTAGGACTGTTGGATCATCCAGGCGATACTCTGGAACAGACATTGGTATTACCAGCTAAGGACCCAAGGCGAGTACATTCTCTGATAACTTTTCCAATTATTTGATAATATCTATAATTCCAGTATCTAGAAATGTTACATCTGATTCTTGACACTGTACTACACGGACTAGTATATAGCTTGGACCTGCAAATCATGAGATGTTACATTGATGATATATTGGATATTGCTCGTGTATCGTGACGTATCGTGATTGCATCCACTGTACTAGTTGGAGGCGGGGGAAATATTAGTAGATTATGTGATCATACCCAACTCTGCATGCATCATAGCTCACCCCACATCTCACGTCGGGTGCGGCCTGACCATTACATGCCTCATAGCTGTTATATATGATTAGCCTGACCTCTACATGCATCATAGCTAACCTAATGGTTAGCCTGACCTTACATGAATCATAGCTAATCATATGTAGCCAGCCTAATCCTGTCCTAACCCGATCACATGATAGACTGATATTCCAAACACTTAGAATAGTTACAGTTCTCTATTTTAGATTATATACTATATCACCCGTATATGATATTGTATCTCGTTCTCTTCGTTTCATATATGCACTGACTATTTCATATTTTCTATATTGCATATCTCTTTACATTGCCTGTCTCTTTATTTTGCCATTATATTTATTCATTGTCTTCTCTCAGTATATAGCATTATCTGTTTATTGTTTTATAGCCCTTATCAATTAAATAGAAATATTATTTGAGATGTACTTTGCTCCTTCCTGACTGAAAAATATTTTCTAGACTATGCCTAAAAGACTGGTGTCCGACACTTATGGATCACAGGGTGAGTAGCTGCAGTCTTGGACTTGGTAGTTCAGTTGTGATTCCGGGAGGTTTAGCCGGAATCACTAGTTATCTAGTTAGTTTCTTAGCTGTCTATTTTGGTACCGGATTTGTCTCCGGCATACTTGTTGAGACTTGGTTTTTATTATTGAGTTAGATTATTCTATTTAGACTTGTGTTGTATTTTTATCTTATCTCTTCGAGATCTCATCGTGCTGTAGTTATGTGATTGAGTATGTTGTTCATATTATTTTGTGATTATCCGTTTCTCCTTATGGAGTTGGATATCCATGTGAGATTGATTAGATAGTATCATGACCTAGACAGCGTTCTACCGCCGATGCTGCGGCGTAGGCTGGACGTACCCACGCTCTCGTACCCCTATACCGGGTGCGGGTCATGACACATTTTTAGTGGTGGCCCATGCAGGTCAGACTTCGCAAGTTGTGTGATGTCATGGTAGTGCGACATATTAGTTGTACTACTGCATGCCTGCTATAGAATATAGGACATAGGATACTAGGATGAGATTGGACACTCAATCACAAAATTCTTGAGAGATTCCTGTGACGACCCCTTGAGAATCTTATTACAATTTCCAATTTAAATCCTTCGCCCTTGTTTCCGTCCATCCTCACTCGTTGATATTGAGTTTGATTCTTGTTGACCAGTTGTTAAATTTAAATTCTTGGTATCGTTGTTGAGTTGATTTTTACCAAGATGAATTTTACGGGCTAAAATTTGCGGTATCATCTGATGACATATATTGATGAGGACAATGAGAAAGGTAAAACGTCTACTTTGGTTATGGAACCTAGAGTTTATCGCAGCCATACTAGCTGTCATGACGAGAACGTAGGAACCTGACTTGGATGTATATACTGTAGTTATGAAACTTAGAGTCTCTCGCAGCCATACCGGTTGGCGTGACGAAGATTGTAGATGACATGATTATAGAGTTGTATACCTTAGTTACGGAACTTGTCGTTTATCGCACCTATGCTTACTGGCGTGGCGAGGATTCTAAGAGTCATGATTTCTGACAGACGTGTATGATTATCAGGTTGTATCTTAAATTGGTTCTTAAAGTATCATCTCAACACTTATCTATTTCTGTTATTACAGGACTTTATTCCATCGTTTCTTTTGTTGCTAGCAGTAGAAATACCTTTAGTCCTCAACTTTCTTTGAGGATTCCTTGTTAAGTATGATAATTAGTGACTTGTAATTATGTCTGTGTCTTGAGTATTAGTATTGACTGAGTGTGACCTATTCGTTGTAAGTGTTTCTTAGTTGGACAGGTGAACAGTAGGCATTAATCTAGAGTTAACCTATAGCATAGTACCTCGTAGCAATAGTTCTATAATATGTGTTATTATGGTTAGTATTGGTACTATAAGTAGAAGGAGAGCATAGAGTATCAGTGATGGTTCCAAGAGTTAGTATCAGAGTCAGCATGCCAGTCCCAGATAGTCATGAATTCATGTAGTTGGTGGTTATATGTAAACAATTAAGTATCAAGGAATTGTGTTAAAGATTAATGGAGCATGATATTCAATTTAATGGGTGATACTTGGGTGTGTCGAGAGTAAAGAAGTACATATGCATAAAGGAAATTAATGAGTGTGCCATAGTAGGAGGATACCATAAGTGTATAGGAAAGTGTGAGTGAATAAGAAAACATTGTACTAAGTAGTGAGACTTGTGTTACAGATAAAAGAAGGATCCTGACATGTGATTTGATCTGAGTGTACCGATATATGACTAATGATGAATGTACCCCCTGATATTGAGACAAGTGATGTATTGAAAGCAATAGGTGAAAGAGTGCCTAGAAGGTATGTGCAGGATGCACAGTGGGTGATAAGTATCAGAAAACAAAAGTTCATGAAAGTGGAAGCATGAGTATTAGAAAATTCCAATGGTGTGTCATGGGTTGAGAAGTATCAAGATGGATCATGTAAGACATGAAGTGTATCACAAACTAGTGTAACAGTCTGTAAAGGATTTAAGAAAAGATACATATGCATAAATCGAGATTGAAACTATATGCCTTTGAGAGTGAAGTGAAACATGGGTTTTATAACTAGTATGAATAATCGTGATTTCTAATAAGTTTAATGAGATGATCTAATGATGGAACTAGTGTTACCATACCAATAGTGCTAGTGATTCTATATCAAAGATTTGTTGAGCAAGGTGCTAATAACAGTAAGTACTTCATATGATGATAATTAGATTGGTGTATTAGTTAATATAGACAGAAAATCATTGGAGAAAATACGTGTGATGATAACTTTGATCATTTGGAAGTAATATTGTAAGTAATCCAGGCAGTGCAATATTCAGTACACAGTTGAGGTTGTAAACAACTGGTGTATTTGAGTGCACCTTGAGTATTAGAGGCTGTGAGTATTTATATGTATGCTTGTGGATTTAAATTTATAAATTGAAGAGTGGAAATGAATTTTAATTTTTATGAATTTTGAGGAGTTGAGATTCTATGTTATTAAATTTTGAGGATTCCAAATTTGATTCAATAACCATAGTCAAGCTATAAAGGTTTTAGAAGTGATTAAAATTTTGTTTCGATATTGAGTATTTTGAGAAAGTATATGCCTCTTACTTAAAATCGTTCGAGAAGTAAAAATTTTGATGATTTTATTTGAGGATTAATTTTATGGTGGGTAAGAAACATATATTAGTATATGAGTGGATGAAGTGCATACGTAAGGATCTGTTCACTGGGGCATAATTGAGATGGCACTGCAAACAGACTTGGGTATCCATCTAGAGTGGCATTAGAGGGAGTAGTACTTAGTATGTTGTGTTGAACTTGGTGTGTACTTGATAGATAAGAACAACTAGTATGAACAATTGTAGTAGGAAAGAAAACTAGCAGTGGGTGTACTTGTAGTAGAACAGAGGTACCTAAAGGGATAGGAGTATCAAACCTTGAATACATCATTGACCTATGATTGTGCTAGAGGTCCTTGGTATCAGATTTTGGTATTAATAGACAGGTGTGTGTAATATGGATGTATTCATGGATGTTGTGGACTAATGATTAGTTAATATGGGTAGCAGTGTACAAGGATAGAAATTAGTTAGTGAATGTGCCAGAGTGAAGTGTATATTAGAGGATGAAGATATCCAAGTAATGGGTTAGAAGACTATGTTCTGTTCTTCCTTTTGTTCCTTTTTCGTCTATTGATTGATTGCTTGATTCCTTAGCACCGTAGCATGTATCAATGATTCTCTTGCTAGAATATAGCTAGTAGTACACCCCGATAGAGACCTTAATACCATGAAAAAAGTGACTATGACCATGCATGTTTCATCCGGATTGCGTATTTATTTAGAATATGTGTTCTATTGCGTGTTGTATGACTGTAGGTAGGATTCTCTTAGATTTTGATTGTTGAGGATTGACTGTAAGTAAAGAATCAATGAAGAGGATGTGGTTTGATAGAAAGAGACAATGCGCCTTAAAATTCGAGGATAAACAATAATTTAAACAAAGAGTTGAGAACTTGATATGACAGGATTGGCGATCTTGTTAAAACGTTAATTTTATGAAGATTATGAAATGATTGAAATTGTCATTAAATTTTGAGGAAATTAAGAAGATTATTATTGTACTGCAAGATATAGATTTACTTGAAAATTTTAATTGAGGATTTTGCGAGTATTATATTATTTGAGTATTGTGTGGAAAAAAAATCGAGGATTTAGATCACTAATGGATTAGCGTTGAATTCGAATTTTGGGGATAAGATTTTAATTTTTTTTATAAACGTGCAAGGACTGGATTTTCGATCAAAGGATTGGATAGTAAAAATTTGTATCTAGTGATTTGCTCAAAATTGAGGAGTAAGATGATAAATGGGTTAGTGTTTAAACACAAACTTTTTGGACGAGATTTTTAAATTTTATTGGATTCATGGATTAGTGTTTTTAGATGGAATTTCTTAATTTATAAAATGTGCATTGTTTGGATTAAATTAGAGGATTAGATATCAAATTTTGGGTTTTAATTACTAACCTCAGATTTTGAGGAGATTATGATACGAATGGAATTCGATGATTAAATTTTGAGGATTTTCAGGAATCTAATAATTATGAAATTTTGAAAAATATTGAAATGACGATGTGGATTGATTATGTGGGTTTTAAATTTTGATGGAAGGTAATATAACGAGTAAAGACTACTATTGAGGATCTTGAATTTCGAGGACAAAATTCTTTTAAGGAGGGTAGACTTGTCACTACCACATTCCAAAAACAGGGGTAGTTTCGACTTTTTATATATTATTAATATTGTGGTAGTTATATTAAATGATTTCATGATAGGTGTATTTAAATTAAATAATTGCATGAGATGTGTATTTAAATATATTATATATATACAATGTTCATTAATGTTTGAGCTGGTAGACTTGACCTAGAAGCCCACTAGACGAACACCTGACCGAATTATAGGATTATGTATTTAATTGTTTTATTTAGAATTTAATTGTTGGAGGTAGTAATTAATTACTGTAATTTATTTAATTGTTGCACCTTACCATTGCTTCGATATTTGGAGCGCTACCCTAGCTTTTGTCTTCCAACAAATTTCACAACCTTGTCCTAGACGTGCCCGCCTTCCATTCGGACCTTTTTTTGTAACTCATAATTATGCTCTCTTGTGCTTCATTTTAGCCGCACAATATTCGTCGCGGACGTTTATTTAATTTTCGAATAAATTCGACTTTGTATCGTTGTGCGTTCCAATCGAAATTGGAGGCAATCTTGACCCATTTTTTGTGCAACCCAAATTAGGGAAATATTCTGTTCCGAGTCTTCTTCACTAATGATATTCGTGACCCAACCTAATTTTGGCCCCATGTACTCCTAATTAATTTTAGAACGCCAATTGTATCTAATTTTAATTAATTAAATCCATAAACCCACTTCTGTGCAATTTTCTAATTGTTGGGGCTTAATTACAAAATTTTAATGATGTGTCACCATCCTATTGGTTTAACCCAAATGAAGAAAACAACCCCCTTCTTTGACTAGTCAACCAAAACCCCTCTCTCCTCCTTTTTGTTGAATTTTTATCCATGTTGAATCATGGCCATCCATTTAAAATGGTGCCATCCCCACCACACAACCCCTTATATATTCCCTCAACCCTTTTCCCAAAGCAACCCCATCCCAAGACTTGACCGGCCCTAATTCCTAGGGGGTCACATCATCTCCTCCCACATACAAAACTACCATCTCCATGATATTCTTCACAAATACTACATCATCACCAACACCAAACAAACCAAACCAACCCTCCTTCAACCCCTAGCCACCCCGGCCTGCTACTCCGGCCATCCCCCTGCACCCTGCCTCCTCCTCGACCAGCCTCCTTCATCCCCCGCACCACCACCACAAGCCATCAGCAGTCCGGCCATCCTTCCCGAACTTCTCCCCACTTCAGCTCGATGCCGGAGTAAACCGACTCCACCACCCTCACCAGTAGCTCACACCACACCACCCTCATCATCAGCTCCCCCTCCAGCCGACCTGCCTCCTTCTCCGGCCCGCTGCAACCTCCCTCTGTTCATCCCGAGCACCTCGACCGCTGCAACCTTCCCCGGCTCTCCCCGACCGGTCCGGCCACCATCCCGAGCTTCTTCCTCAACCTCACTCCTTCTTCCTAGACAATCCACTAGACCACGATGAGCCTCTCCGCCACTTTATCTCGGCCAACGACTCCCTGCATCCCCTCTCCGGCATGGCTCGACACCTCCCTACACCCGGCTCTCCCTGCACCTCCCTGCCTGTAGCTCCGGCCTCCCCGGCCACTACTGCGATCAGCACCCCGACCCCGACTCCCCCTGCATTCCCTCCTCCCACTGTTCCACTCCGTCCAGCCTCGCCGTCGAGCCAACCACCGTGAGTCCCTCTCCCTCTTTCCCTCCTTCATTGTATTCTATGTAATAGTATACGTATTCTATGTAATAGTATATGTATTCTATGTAATAGTATATGTATTATATGTAATAGTATATTAATTCTATGTAATGTATTATTGTATTCATACGTAATAGTATATGTATTCAATAAATTAGTATATACGTATTTAAATGATATATGTTAAATGTTATTTTGGTATATATATGTATAAACGTATTTTGGTATAAATATACCTGTATATAGTATATATATTATTTTGGTATATATATACATATATATTTGTATTGGTATATGTTTAATACAACGTATTTTTGGTATATGTATTAATTGGTATATATAGATATATGTATATATATATATTCAGTATATATATATATATATTCCTCGTATACGTATAAATATTGGCTGTATATATATATATAAATATGGTATGTGTATTTTTAACATATGTATATGTATATATATAATATATATTCTATTTATTGTATATATATACTTATACATATTTGGTACGTAATTTTGGTATAACCCTATATATGTATTATATTTAATTATTGATAAATTGGTGAATATTGTAGGCGACCCAAGTGTAATTACGAATGCCCCGTATTTACATGGACCTGTAACCTTGCACTCATGTACTGGCGAGTCCCGTACCATTTTGATCGTCTGTCTTGCCCAGCAATCACAGATGTGACGCCCGTGCAACTTGACACACTTGACCCTAGTTGTCTAGTGTCGTACCTGGCATAGCCCTGAGGCCAGTGTATTATAATTGTGTGTTAGTGTAGCATCTGATACAATGTTACATTTATGATATGTCTCTAGGACTGTTGGATCATCCAGGCGATACTCTGGAACAGACATTGGTATTACCAGCTAAGGACCCAAGGCGAGTACATTCTCTGATAACTTTTCCAATTATTTGATAATATCTATAATTCCAGTATCTAAAAATATTACATCTGATTCTTGACACTGTGCTACACGGACTAGTATATAGCTTGGACCTGCAAATCATGAGATGTTACATTGATGATATATTGGATATTGCTCGTGTATCATGACGTGTCGTGATTGCATCCACTGTACTAGTTGGGGGCGAGGGAAATATTAGTAGATTATGTGATCATACCCAACTCTACATGCATCATAGCTCACCCCACATCTCACGTCGGGTGCAGCCTGACCATTACATGCCTCATAGCTGTTATATATGATTAGCCTAACCTCTACATGCATCATAGCTAACCTAATGGTTAGCCTGACCTTACATGAATCATAGCTAATCATATGTAGCCAGCCTGATCCTGTCATAAGCCAATCACATGATAGACTGATATTCCAAACACTTAGAATAGTTACATTTCTCTATTTTAGATCATATACTACATCACCCGTATATGATATTGTATCTCGTTCTCTTCATTTCATATATGCACTGACTGTTTCATATTGTCTATATTGCCTGTCTCTTTACATTGCCTGTCTCTTTATTTTGCCATTACATTTATTCATTGTCTTCTCTCAGTATATAGCATTATCTGTTTATTGTTTTATAGCCCTTATCAATTAAATAGAAATGTTATTTGATATGTACTTTGCTCCTTCCTGGCTGGAAAATATTTTCCAGACTATGCCTAGAGGACTAGTGTCCGACACTTATGGATCACAGGGTGAGTAGCTACAGTCTTAGACTTGGTAGTTCAGTTGTGATTCCGGGAGGTTTAGCCGGAATCACTAGTTATCTAGTTAGTTTCTTAGCTGTCTATTTTGGTACCGGATTTGTCTCCGGCATACTTGTTGAGACTTGGTTTTTATTGTTGAGTTAGATTATTCTATTTAGACTTGTGTTGAATTTTTATCTTATCTCTTCGAGACGTGCTGTAGTTATGTGATTGAGTATGTTGTTCATATTATTTTGTGATTATCCGTGTCTCCTTATGGAGTTGGATATCCATGTGAGATTGATTAGATAGTATCATGACCTAGACAACGTTCTACCGTCGATGCTGCGACGTAGGCTGGACGTACCCACGCTCTCGTGCCCCTATACCGGGTGTGGGTCGTGATAGCAACAGATTGGTATACTGCATGTATATTGTAGTATATTGTCGGTATGTCGTTCCAAGTAGGCAAAAAGTTACTAGAAAACAAAATTTTATAAATCGGTATACCATCGGCACATCCCAATATGCCGTCGGTATGCTGGCCAAGACAAATATTCTGAAGTCGATCAACAAATATTGGCAGGATCGGTATACCATTGTTATATTGTAGTACACTGTCGGTATGCCGATAAGGTTCACAGAAAAATATCTAGAAATCAAGTTGGTCGAAATCGGTATACCGTTGGTACACTGTAGTATACCGTCGATGTGCCAGTTTCCAAGAATAAACATGGTTAAGTCAAGTTTGATTTTTGGGACCCAAATCAAACCCCAAAAATTATCAGAATCAAGTCTAACATGAAGTCAAGTATAGGGTAAGTATCATATCATAATATGGACTAAATCTCACGGTCACAACTCCGGTACCGTTTTCGTTATCGAGTTACCAAAAAGAGACGGAACAAGATTCTACCAGAGATAAAATTAAAACTGAGACAGTCACTAGTCTAAAAATCATGATATAAACAACTATAATAAAGCAAGACTAAGCTAAAAAGCAATAACCAAGCTCTAGGAAAGTAAAAGGACAAAAAGTAAAAGAAGTTTACAAAATCAGTAAGGTGTACTTTTCTAACGCGAGCTCCCAGCCTAAATCTTTTAGTCCCCCACTACGAAGGGGTTCAGAAACCATACTACAGGTCTCAAGACCACGCTTCCAAGCTCGAGAGAGAAATAAAGAAGAGAGGAAAGAGAGAAAGATAAAGAAAGAAATGAAATATCTTAAGTACTATTTATAGAGAATTATGTCAAAAATATCTCGAAAAGTGAAACAAATATCTGCCGGACGGTATACCATCGGTATACCGGTCAGGTAGTAAATTTTTAATTTTGAGAATTTTTGAGCTTCCTCGAGATCCAATAAAATGTAATAACTAGCTGAAATACATATCCACATAAAATACGAATACTTTGAGACGAGTCTCACAAAGTATTGAAGCCGCTGATGGTAGTATTGGTTGCTGCCAACCGATGAATTAGGATTTCCAATGTCTGAAGTAGACTCCATGGGATGATACTGATAGATTAACCAGGGTCAATGTGCATCAGTTCTACCTTAATGGATCTAATATACCATGTGTAGTACATAGGGTGATTGTGCCTGTTATTCTTTAGCAATATGTAGTGTTGCGAGAACGTAATATTAGGTATCACCTCTATTATATTATTGTAGTACGGACATGCTGCAGGATCTTTTTTCGGCTACTTCACCTGGGCCAGGTAGGTGTCGGCGTTCTGCAATACCTCACTTAGAGCATCGCGAGTATCTTTGGAGAGACGGAGAAGCTCAAATAGTGACAACTTTGCTGGAGTATTGGCAAGTTGTGTCAATATGTCAATGTTGTAAGGCCTCTCCAGTCCTTGTGCTACATCCTTCCATAAAGTTTTTTCAAAGTGAGTCTCCTTCAATTTTTGTTTGTCTGTTGTGGGAGGTTGAGGCGGACATGGGTCAGATACAACAAGTATCGTGGTTGGAGTAATGATATCTTTGGGAGTATTATAATTGCGTTGGTAGGCGAGGCCCGACCTTGTTGCTCCCTGCCAAGGCTTCCTCGGTAGGGGAAGAAACTAGGTGGCAGGCTTTGAACTTCTTCCCCTTAGACTTAGTAGCAGAAGGCAGCGATTTCTGTAAACTCCCTCACCCAAAATAGGTATTTTGTGTATATTTTATATTATTATTTTATTATAGATTATTTTAAATATTGAATTTTTTATAGTATTGTATTAGTTAATTAGAAAATAAATTTCTTAATATATTTACTTATATAAATACTTATTTAGAATCATTTTTAGGCTATTTTAGATTTTTGGAGATTTTTCTAGAATTTTATGGTAATTAAAACATAGAAAACATAAATTTTTAGGACTTTCATGATTTACTATGAGACCATACTTGCACATTGTTCCTACCAAATATTTATTTTAAGTTAAAATATTTAATTACATTTTTTTGTACTTTATTTAGAATTTTAAAAAAATTATTTGGATTTTTGAAATTATTTAGGATTTATTTGGATATATATAGTCTTAATATTAGATAGATGCTAATTTAGTGTTAATAGATATTAATAAAATTATATATAAATTATTTGTATTATCTTTAATTCTATTTAAGATTATAAATTATTGAGATAAACTCAAACTCTATTTTAAATTAATTCAAATCCTGAATCCACTAGGAAAGCAACTTCATGCATATCCTATCCTTATTTAAACTGATCCTAATCATATCCAAATTAGCCAATCCTAGTCGTATTCAATTAAGTAGTCTCCACCATTATAAATATCTATTAGACTGGAATAAACTCTTCTTTCATATTTTTCTTCCCCAAACTCCTCTCTTTTTCATCCAAAAATAGTCAAAATTTATCATAAATTCAACCTCATTTTCTAGTAGTTATGACGACTTAAAAAGACGATATCTCCTACCTCCGGACTCCAAACATGCTCCAATTTTTTTGTTAGAACCATATCAAGGATAGTTTTTTTAATATATAAATTATTTTAATAATTTATGAACCTATTTTTCCAAAATATTCTGAAAGTGTCAGTTGTCCAAAATCAGACGCGTTTTGGTGTTTTTGAGATTACGGGAGATCCCGAACTCGGAATTACGAACCGTTTAAAGTTTCAGAAAGTTGACAAGATAAAATTACATAAAATTATGTTTCAATATTTTAACATGCAAGTTTAATTTGATATAAAATTTGTGCAACAAAGATGTAAATAGAAAACTACCAAAAACTGTCATCTGTGCTCCCTTGTGGTCATAACTCTTTACCGACTTGTGATTTTATGAAATCGTCAATTTCGGCGTTCATGTAGCATTAAAATCTATAGGATTTCACACACAAATTTAGGATTTGAGTTGGTTGACTTTTAGGTCAACGGATTACCTCGATTTGCGTGCCATGGATTTCAAATCCGTAAAGTTGACTTTCTTTGGACCAAAATTAAGGTTTAGCAATAAAATCAGATTATAATAATATTAAATACTATTTTAGGTTATTTTATTCAAAATTAAAATAGATTAAAATGGAGGAACATATTCACCCACTTTTGTAACCTAACTTGTTTAATTTATATGACGGGTAGATCGGACGACGCCTTGAGTTGGGAATTCATTCTTTTTCAGAGCAGGCAAGATTCCTTGCCAAATTACTTATAGTAATTTGCATGCTTATCATATTTTTATATATTTATTATATATGTATTTTCTTTCAATCATAATTATATATTATATATGTTGACACATACTTGACACATAGTATCATGGGAGGGGAGGACAATCAGTAGGCGTATGGGCTACCCACTCTGATAAACTGTAGTAACTATTACACACTATGGGAGTTGTGTCACAATGGTTGCTACCCTCGAGGTATGTCAATTTCTGGTGTCTCGATGGTCGCTACCCTCAAGGTATGATGGCTTCTGATGTTCATGGACGTATGTGTGAGTTATGAGATAGATAGAGTATCCTACACCTACCCATACGTCGAAAAGTTTGTCCTCATTATGCATATTCATATAGATTGTCTAGTACAACATACTTATATATTTTTTGTCTATTATGCATGTTTTGTTGTATTTAATTGGCATGCTTCTATGTATCTTGTTACGTCCCTCTGAGGACCTGGTCCCTTTCCATGTGTAGACGATCATGACTATTTACAGGAGCACGGATCAGGACTTGCTACTTATCTCTCTTTCAAGGAGGTATTCTTTTTGAGCCTCATCGTTCATTAGATGTACTTATTTTGTTTCTCTTATATTCTAGTTTGGTAGTGAATTTGTCTCCACCCAACTACTTGTTCTTATCAAGCACCTTATACTTGATTCAGTTATATAGTTTATTGGTTATTCATTTCTATTTGATTCTGTGGATGAGATCTAGTTATGCCCTGTGACTTATTACATAAATCTATACCACTTGTGAATTATTGTTCATAATACAACGTTCGTATGTATTATGATTTCCATATATTGGAGTCGCCATATACATACGGCTGACATGCTTACGTATTCCTAGTCCTACTTATTTTAGGACTGGGGTGTGACATATTTTTATAGTAGCCCATGCAGGTCGAGAGCATATTGTCTCGCTTATATTACTGTACCGAGCAAGCCTGCACATAGGATTAGAGTATAGGATCTCATTCACTTATTTAATCACCCCCCTTGATTTTATTTAATATTCTTGTTTGATTGCTTGCATTGCATCTTGCTTGATCCTTTCTTAACGTCAATCTTATCTTTTCTCTCATGCTTGATAGGGGTTAGAAAGATGACTTGTACTAGGTATATACACTCTATTGTTCAATAACACTATTAGTAAAATTATTATAAGTTGGGTAGTAAGCCTCATAACCTAATATCACATAGTTCTTTTGACCCATTAATGAAGTGTAATTGAATGACACCAACAATAGGCTTGCATAAGAAGATAGTGGTTATATAGACTGTAGAACTTAGAGGCCCATACCCCCATTTGGTCGACTATAGACTTAAATAAGAAGTTAGTATGGCAACTATAGAGGCACAACACCGGTCTTCTTGGTGAACTTGAATTATTTTGTACCTTCCTTCATCATAATCCAGCGTACTTATATTTTCTGGACTACCTCCGCTTATGCTGCTATTTTATAGCCTAGTTTTGCAAGCTTATTCTTTTATCGAGCTTGTTCATGACATATGTGTTATTGGGGACGCCTACTAATACATTGTCTAAATCAGAATCAGTGTATTACGGTCTGATCAACCTTAATGTACTTTGTTCGCTCTTCGCATAAATACTTTGCATAGATTGAGATATAGTTGACTCAGCTTGTTAGACGATGTAAACACTCAGATTTTTTAAAAATTAAAAATGAATTTTCGAGAATTTTCTGTGATTTTTAACTAATTAAAATAAATATTTTCTGGTATTAATAATTTTTGTGATTTTATTAAATATTAAAATATTATGAAAATAATATTTTTTGGTGTAAAATAAAATATTGGTTATACTGTAATTTTTCTGGAATTTATTGGACCCCAGAACTATTTTTGAAAAGACCTAAAAATATAGTTTTTTAGTTAAACCAAAACAAACCGGTTTAAACCGGATTTAACCAGTTGAACCAAACTGAACCCAACTAAATAAACCAGTTTAGACTAAATAAACCAAACCCAGTTAAACCGACCCAACCCTACTGGGTCGAATTCGGATCCGGACCCGTTATCTAAACCCGACCCGATTACCCAACTCTACAGTACCTATTCAAATCCCTAACCCCCCGTATTCTCCGACCGTTTCACCTGTCGCCGGCCGACCATTCACCCGCAGCTCATCGCTTTGCCTCCCAGCTGCTCGTATCCCCCACCGGACGACCCCTCTGGTCCCTGATCCTCCTATAAAACCCTACAACCACCGCCATCTTCCCCATCTCTCCACCTCGACCTCCTGCACCTAGCAACCCCGAGCCGCCATCAACCTCCGCCACTTCCACCACTCCGGTTACTCACCCTAAGCCCTCCAAGCGTCGACGAGCTCCACCGACGACCTCCACGAGAAGCCAACAGGCTCAGCAGCTACAGTAACCGCCTCGCCGCACCGCCTCCTAACGACATCATACGTCATCAAGGTACCTATCTTCCCACTCGTGTAATTCCCTGTATGTAGATCCATATTTTTGTTCTGTTGAATCCTACACATAGACTGCATGACCCTCTCGAAACACGCATAATCAGTTCGTGGTATCGCGTCCTGTGTCGATCGTAAATCGCGACGCAAAAAATAGGAAAATAACCCTTAATTCTGAAAATTCAGAAACTGGCCCGAACCCCCCGATTCACGACTGTTTTACCCATAACCTATTAAATAATTCTAAAATTTACCTAAAAAAATTTAGACTGTATAATCGAGATTAAAATCCTATTTTTAGTTCAATTTACTGAGCTATAATTTGCATGTTATTCGAGGGTGAAAATGACCAAAAACTTGGTATTTTAGAATACTAATTTTCCCGGAACTGGGTGCGCTCTGCTAAACGAGGTGACTTGATCGTGAGTAAAATTCACCGAAAGGTGCGCACCGTTAATACGGATGTGTGGGATTTTGCTGAAGTTGATTTGGATGTGCGTGCACACCGGAATCAACGCGTATCCGTCGACAATGTCCCGTATCGGTCCTATTCTAAAACTTATTATAAATTCGTGTGTGCTCATTGTTTTACAATGAAACTTATGCCATCGGACTCATAGCGATACGCTGGTCCTGTGACCCAAGTTTGGTTCGATTCTGAGAACGTTGACAAAATCCCGTATAGTGGGCCCCACGACTCCACTTGACGGGGGATTTTATGATCGGCTCATCGAAATCCAGTTATGGACATTCCGTTGGGTTTGTATCGTCGTTCTGGACTTATAGACACTAAGTTTGACAAATTTGGAAAACTTTGTCTCTGACACGTTTTTCGGTGCGAAGTAGGCCATATGTGGACCCCGCTTTGACCAAAAACTGTCAATTTTGCCCCTGTGTCCAAATTAGACTTTTGGACAGACAATTCTAGCTATTTGATATCTTTTGAACATGATGGTAATGATTATTTCAGCAATCGGAGGAGTACCTGCAGATCCCGCTGATACCAGAGCAGCAGTTGGAAAC
This sequence comes from Iris macrosiphon, assembly GCA_036927795.1. Lineage (NCBI taxonomy): Eukaryota > Viridiplantae > Streptophyta > Magnoliopsida > Asparagales > Iridaceae > Iris > Iris macrosiphon. The sequence goes on from JAYESA010000010.1 coordinate 63,089,818, forward strand.
CAAACCCCAGGCAAGTGTACCTTGTCATACTTGCAGTAAATGGCTTATTATTATTTTCTTGATCTATTCGAAGTTATAACTATTCAACCTAGGACCGTGTGATATTACTTAACATCCGAATAATATTCGGGTGTCAACGCCGTATGGGGAGTTGTGTAATGTCACCTAGAGATGGATATCGAGACCCTATACATTTTTCGTGCTTGCATCATCAAGTACGTCATACCATAGGACACCTGATACTATTCATGAGACAAAATCTTCTTGAGTCATTCATGGCGATTCTGTATAGGCTATAGGATGTATGACATAGACTTTATATATATTCATAGCTATCATATAACTTGCTGCATTAGATATGATCTTGCGTGACATAAACATGAGACGTCGTAAACATGAGACGTGTGGTTACATTGGGTGGAGAGAGACACACAGGCTACAGGCTGATTTTATATATGTATTTATTATTGTGAGACCGTAGACTCTATATCAGAGCTAGGCACACTACGTGATATCACTGCTACAGGCTCCCCGACACAGAGCTTGTAGTGGTCTCAGCCTGAGTACTAGTGATGCTCTCACTTGCATATCACATAGCTGGTTACATAGTTTACCCTATTGATTCATTTATTATTGTACAATATTTATTTTGGCTTGAGTTATTCTTGTACCTTGCTATGTCCCCTGAGGACCTAGATCTGGATTATGTCCCCAGGTATAGCAGAGGAATTCTATCCCGAGGTATACGGGGCAGGAGCTGAAGTAGGAGCAGGAGTAGACACTGGAACTGAACCGATCCCCAAGGACGAGGTGATGGCTGAGGATTTCTCCTGAGTATCTGTTATCTATACTCAGTCTTTTATTAGACTCTTTTATTTCATGTTTAAAGAACCATTGTATTCAGACTTATTATCGGGTTGTTCCCCAATATACTTTATTGAGACTTGATGTTGGTTATATTTCATTATGCTGATATTGATCATTTTTTCTTCTATGGATGAGATTAGATTGTGACATATTTAGTAGACCTTTATTATTGTTTTACAGCTTAAGTACACCTTGATGGGTCCATTAAATTGGGTTTGCCCATTAGAGTATGTTGCTGGCCATTACCACGTGGCTAGTCCCTCGGTGTTTTGGGACTAGGGTGTGACATACCATTTGTGGTGGCCCATGCAGGTCTACGACTAAATTGTTCGGTTTCAACTAAGGGACCGAGCAAACTTGTAATAAGGATATGATAAGTTAAAAGATCTCATCCATTTAAATTGAATTATTTTTTATCTCTTTATATCATATTCGAATTAATTGCTTGATTTGCATCATGTTTTGATTCCTCTGTGCGGTCTCATAGTTTATTTTTAATGCAGAATAATGGATCCAAGAATCGGGGACGAGAATCCCATAGGTAAACCACAAGATGCTGTGGTCACCTATGATGATGGAGTGATACCAGAAGATAGAGGACAATCAGCTCAAAGCAATCAAGTGGGCCAGCATACTTCAAGGTTTCGGCATGATAAAATCCTACCTCCACCGCAGTTCATTCCACCGATGCTTATTTTTCCACCAGGACAAGCCATGGATAGGAAGCAGATGTTTCAAATATTTTACGCCATGATGCAAGCCCAACAGCAGGTTCAACAAGAGGCTCAGCGTCATGAGGCAGATAATTTGAGGAACAGCCTAGTAACCGCACTTGAGCAGGCGAACCCACCAGCTAGGCGACCATCCGCGGGATCTATCACTGATTTCTCTCAGCTGAAGCCCCATACCTTTTCTGGCAAGGAGGAGCCAACTAAAGTTTATGAGTGGCTCACGAACACACAACACTAGTTGGAAGCAACTGAACTTCCGAGGGAGCGATGGATGACTGCCGTCAGGATGCTGTTGACGGATAATGCGCACCATTGGTGGCTATCTGAAGAGAGAAGGCTCGGACATGACCGAGTCACTTGGGAAGAGTTCTCCAGACTCTTCCAGGGGATGTATATCCCAGCTATTGCTCGATCGGAACTTCGAGACAAGTTCAACCGCCTTATTCAAGGCAATATGATGGTGGAAGAATATAATGCAGAGTTCATTCGACTGAGTCGCTTCGCCCCTACTCTAATTCCGACAGAAGAAGAGAAGGCGAAGAAGTTCTTCGACGGACTCAGGTTTGAGCTCCAGAGATTGATCGGATCTATTGCACCTACATCATACACAGACGTCCTTGCTGCAGCCCGACGCATAGAGCACGTCACCAGAAGGGAGTCCAGTTTGAAGCGGCCATTCACATCAGCACCATCCAGAGCATCATACGGGGAGTCTGCAAAGCAACCCCAGAAAAATCTACCTCGGTGAGCAGCACCAAGAGACTTATCCCTTCTTACTTGTCACTACTGTGGCAAGGTAGGCCATATTGAGTGGGAGTGCAGACGCAAGTTGGGACTATGCCTGATTTGCGGGTCTAACCAACATCCAGCCAAGGACTACTCTGAGCGCCGAGAGGGAGCACCAATGGTAGATCGACCGACTTTACCAGCACCGAGGCCATCTTATCTAGCATTGGGATGATACGCACAGACGACCCTTGGAGTTCAAGGAAGGAGAACACATATTCTTGAGGATTTTACCTACTCGAGGTACTATTCGATTTGGGAGCAGAGGCAAGCTGAGCCCAAGGTATATTAGGCAATTTGATATTCTGGAGCATATTGGTGAGGTGGCGTATCATCTTGCATTACCCCCATCTTTAGAGGGAGTGTATGATGTATTCCATTTCTCATAGCTGAGAAGGTACGTGACTGACCCAAGCCACGTAGTCGATAATTCTGAGATTGCAGTGGGCCCTAGCTTGAGATATGAAGAGCAGCCAATTGGGATACTCGACATCAGTGAGAAGATATTGTGAGGTCAGACGATTAGACTGGTTTGAGTAGCTTGGAAATATCACTCCTCCAGCGAATCTACCTGGGAACGAGAGGATATCATACGCCAGCGTTATCCTTACCTATTCGAAGATACAGGTATGGCCTAAGCATTTCTTCTAGTTACCATGTTTAAATTTCCTTTAATAGTTAATTATTTGATTGCGAGGACGCAATTCTCTTAAGGAGAGTAGAATGTAAACACCCAAAATTTTCAAAAAATTAAAAATGAATTTTTGGAAATTTTCTATGATATTTAACTAATTAAAATAAATATTTTCTGGTATAAAATAATTTTTGTGATTTTATTAAATATTAAAATATTATGAAAATAATAATTTTGGGTGTAAAATAAAACATTGGTCATACTGTAATTTTTCTGGAATTTATTGGACCCCAGAACTATTTTTAAAAAGACCTAAAAACATAGTTTTTTAGTTAAACCAAAACAAACTGGTTTAAACCAGATTAAACCCAGTTGAATCAAACCGAACCCAACTAAATAAACCAGTTTAGACTAAATAAACCGAACCCAGTTAAACTGATCCAACCCTAGCGGGTCGAATTCGGATCCGGACCCGTTATCTAAACCCGACCCGATTACCCAACACTACAGTACCTATTCAAATCTCTAACCCCCGCCGCCTTCTCCGACCGTTTCACCTATCGCCGGCCGACCGTTCACTCGCAGCCCGCCGCTTCACCTCCCAGCCGCTCGTATCCCCCACCGGACGACCCCTCCGGTCCCCGCTCCTCCTATAAAACCCCACAGCCACCTCCATCTTCCCCATCTCTCCACCCCGACCTCCGGCACCCAGCAACCCCAAGCCGCCATCAACCTCCGCCACTTCCACCGCCCCGGTGACTCACCCTAAGCCCTTTCAGAACCTACAAGCTCCACCAGCGACCTCCCCGAGAAGCCAGCAACCTCAGCAGCTACAGTAACCGCCTTGCCGCGCCGCCTCCTAACGACAACATACGTCATCAAGGTACCTGTCTTCCCGCTCGTGTAATTCCCTGTACGTAGATCCATATTTCATTCTATCGAATCCTATACATAAATCGCGTGAACCTCTCGAAACATGTGTAACAGTTCATGGTATCGCATCCTGTGTCGGTCGCAAATCGCGATGCAAAAAACAGGAAAATAACCCTTAATTCTAAAAATTCAGAAACGGGCCCGAACCCCCTGGTTCACGACTGTTTTACGCACAACCTGTTAAATAATTCCAAAATTTACCTAAACAGTAATTTAAACCGTATAACCGAGATTAAAATCCTATTTTTAGTTTAATTTATTGAGATGTAATTTACATGTTATTAGAGGGTAAAAATGACAAAAAACTTGGTATTTTAAAATCCTGATTTTTCTCGGAACTGGGTGCACCCCGCTAAACGAGGAAACTTGGTTGTGTGCGAATTTCATCGAAAGGTGCGCACCGTTAATACGGACGTGTGAGATTTTGCGAAAGTTGATTTGGATTTGCGTGCACACCGGAATCAACACGTATCCGTCGACATTGTCCCGTATCGGTCCTTTCATAAAACTCGTTGTAACTTCGTGTGTGCTCGTCATTTCGCAACGAAACTTACGCCATCGGACTCATAGCGATACGTTAGTCCTGTGACCCAAGTTTGGTTCGATTCTGAGAATGTTGACAAAATCCCGTATCGTGGGCCCCACGGCTCTACTTGACGGGCGATTTTGTGATCGGCTTATCAAAATCCAGTTCTGGATATTTCGTTGGGTTCGTATCGTCATTCTGGACTTATAGACACTAAGTTTGATAAATTTAGAGAACTTTGTCTTTGACACATTTTTCGGTGCTAAGTGGGCCACATGTGGACCCCGCTTTGACTAGAAACTATCAATTTTGCCCCTGTGTCCAAATTAGACTTTTGGACAGGCAATTCTAGCTATTTGATATCTTTTGAACATGATGGTAATGATTATTTCAGCAACCGGAGGAGTACCTGCAGATCCTGCTGATACCAGAGCAGCAGTTGGAAACTAAACCCCAAGCAAGTGTACCTTGCCATACTTGCAGTAAATGGCTTTTTATTACTTTCTTGATCTATTCTGAGTTATAACTATTCAACCTAGGACCGTGTGATATTACTTAACATCCAAATAATATTCGGGTGTCAACGCCATACGCGGAGTTGTGTAACGTCACCTAGAGATGGATATCGAGACCCTATAAATTTTTCGTGCTTGCATCATCAAGTACGTCATACTACAGGACACCTGACACTATTCATGAGACAGAATCTTCTTGAGTCATTCATGGTGATTCTATATAGGCTACAAGATGTGTGACATAGACTTTATATATATTCATAGCTATCATATGACTTGCTGCATTAGATATGATCTTGCGTGATATGGACATAAGACATCGTGAACATGAGACGTGTGATTACATTGGGTGGAGAGAGACACACAGGCTACAGGATAATTTTATATATGTATTTATTATTGTGAGATCGTAGACTCTACATCAGAGCTAGGCACACTACGTGATATCACTGCTACCGGCTCCCCGATACAGAGCTTGTAGTGGTCTCAGCCTGAGTACTAGTGATGCTCTCACTTGCATATCACATAGCTGGTTACATAGTTTACTCTATTGATTCATTTATTATTGTACTGCATTTATTTTGGCTTGAGTTATTCTTGTACCTTGCTATGTCCCCTAAAGACCTGGATCCGGATTATGTCCCCAGGTATAGCAGAGAAATTCTATCCTGAGGTATACGGGGCAGGAGCCAAAGCAGGAGCAGGAGCAGAAACTGGAACTGAACCGATCCCCGAGGACGAGGTGATGGTTGAGGATTTCTTCTGAGTATCTGTTATCTATACTCAGTCTTTTATTAGACTCTTTTATTTCATGTTTAATGAACCATTGTATTCAGACTTATTATCGGGTTGTTTCCCGATATACTTTATTGAGACTTGATGTTGGTTATATTTTATTATACTGATATTGATCATATTTATCTTCTATGGATGAGATTAGATTGTGACATGTTTAGTAGACCTTTATTATTGTTTTATAGCTTAAGTACACCTTGATGGGTCCATTAAATTGGGTTTGCCCATTAGAGTGTGCTGTTGGCCATTGCCACGTTGCTAGTCCCTCGATGTTTTGGGACTGGGGCATGACAGACGAATATACTTGCCCTTTAGATATGTCCGAGCATGTCGTATCGGTTACATAACTGTACTGATATGAGCATACAAATAGGAATTTACCAAAATAAGACTTCAATCCACAACTGCCTTGATAACTCTCTTTTTGAATTCTTTAAATCGCCTTGAACCCATACTTGTATTCTATCACCTCCTCATTGAATTCTTTATTATTGTTTTTCGTCTTCCCTTAATTCGAAAAGATGAAATCTCGTGCTTGGTATAAGTTTGATATACGGATAGTACTAGATATATCCCATAGGCCAATCATATTACTTGGTGACTATCTTTTGTAATTAAGGGCATAAAACATGTGAGATATTTTATGGATTGAATAACACAATTAAATAATTTGAGAAAGTTTTTCTTAAATGTATAGCCTATGTGATAGATCGATAAATTAAAAGTTGGCTAGAAGTTGCATTGTCAACTTGAGTTGATTTTTTTTTAGAATGTGATCAAGTAAGATTAGACTGAGAGATTTAAGTCATTTTAATTTTGAGAATTTTTAGAAGAATGATTAAGATGATGATGATTTAACTTTAAAGATAAGAATGCCTTATAGAATGAATTTTAAAATCTTGATATTGCGGACCAAATATTTATAATTTGAGCACATGATTTAAATTTTGAATATTGGATATTGAATTAACGATTTAAAATTTTGAGGAAAAATAAATAAATAAATAAATAATAGAACTCTAAACATGAACATTGATGGATTGAGTTCAAAATTTTACAATTTGATGATTTGAATTAAAAGTTAAATTTTGATTGTTGGGTCACCTATTTGAAATATTGATAATAGAAATTGAATTTAAAATTTGAAGAGTACAAAATTCTTAAGTTAAAATATAGGAATAAGATTTGATTAGAATTATTTAAAATCTATAGGAGATTATGATAGTTGGAAATAATGATATAAAATTTGATATGGGTTATTTAAATCTTGAAGATGTCATATAGATTTGAATTAAATTTGGATGTTGATTATTTAAAAATCTAGAAGAGATTATGATAGGTTAAATTTTGATTTAAACAGTGGTTATTTTAATTTTGAAGAGATTGTAACGGATTTGAATAGATATTGTCATTTAAATTTTTAAGAAGATTGCGGTTTACTTGCCTTAGATACGAATGTGAACGATTTAATAAATTATTCCTTATTTTTAATTTCGAGGACAAAACTTTTGTAAGTTGGGTAGATTGTAAACCCCCTCACCCAAAATAGGTATTTTGTGTGTATTTTATATTATTTTATTTATTATAGATTATTTTAAATATTGAATTTTTTTAGGGTATTGTCTTAGTTAATTAGAAAATAAATTTCTTAATATATTTACTTTTATAAATATTTATTTAGAATCATTTTTAGGCCATTTTAGATTTTTGGAGATTTTTTTAGAATTTTAGGGTAATTAAAACATAGGAAACGTAAATTTCTAGGACTTCCATGATTTACTATGATACCATACTTGCATATTATTCCTACCAAATATTTATTAGGTTAAAATATTTAATTATATTTTTCCGTAATTTATTTAGAATTTTAAGAAATTTATTTGGATTTTTGAAATTACTTAGGATTTATTTGGATATATATAGTGCTAATTTAGTGTTAATAGATATTAATAAGATTATATATAAATTATTTGTATTATATTTAATTATATTTAAGATTATAAATTATTGAGATAAACTCAAACTCTATTTTAAATTAATTCAAATCCTGAGTCTACTAGGAAAGCAAGTTCATGCATATCCTATCCTTATTTAAACTGATCCTAATTATATCCAAATTAGCCAATCCTAGTCGTATTCAATTAAGTAGTCTCCACCATTATAAATACCTATTAGACTTATGGAATTCTTCCCCAAACTCCTCTCTTTTTCGTCCAAAAACAGTCGAAATTTGTCATAAATTCAGCCTCATTTTCTAATAGTTATGACGACTTAAAAAGACGATATCTAATACCTCCGGACTCCAAACACGCTCTAGTTATTTTTTTAGAACCATATCATGGTTAGTTTTTTGAATATATAAATTATTTTAATAATTTATGAACCTATTTTTCCAGAATATTCTGAAAGTGCTAGTTGTCCGAAATCAGACGTGTTTTGGTATTTTTGAGATTACGGGAGATCCCGAACTCGGAATTATGAACCATTTAAAGTTTCGGAAAGATGACATGATCAACTAACATAAAATTATTTTTTCATAATTTAACATGAAAGTTTAATTTACTATAAAATTTTTGCAATGTAGACGTAAATAAGAAACCACCAAAAACTGTCATTTGTGCGCCCTTGTGGCCATAACTCTTTACCGACTTGTGATTTTATGAAACCGTCGATTCCGGTGTTCATGTAGCAGTAAAATCCATAGGATTCCACACACAAATTCAGGATTTGAGTTGGTTGACCTTTTGGTCAACAGATTTCCTCAATTTGTGTGCCATGGATCCCAAATCCGTAAAGTTAACTTTCTTTGGACCAAAATTAAGGTTTAGCAATAAAATCCGATTATAATAAGATTAAAATACTATTTTAGGTTATTTTATTCAGAATTAAAATAGATTAAAATGGAGGAATCTATTCACCCACTTTTGTAACCTAACTTGTTTAATTTATGTGACGGGTAGATCGGACGACGCCTTGAGTTGGGACTTCATTCTTTTTCAAAGTAGGCAAGATACCTTGCCAAATTGCTTATAGTACTTTGCATGCTTATCATATTTTTATATATTCATTATATATGTGTTTTCTTTCAATCATAATTATATACTATATATGTTGACACACATTTGACACATAGTATCATGGAAGGGGAGGACAATTAGTAGGCGTATGGGCTACCCACTCTGGTAAACTGTAGTACTGTCACGCCCCAGTCCCAAAATACTGAGGGACTAGCCACGTGGCAATGGCCAGCAGCACACACCGATGGGTAAACACAATTTAATGGACCCATCAGGGTGTACTTAAGCTGTAAAACAACAGAAAGGGTCTAATATACTAATCTCATCCACAGAAATGAATACATCAATATGAAATATAAATCATCATCAAGTCTCAATAAAATATATATCGGGGAACAATCCAATAATAAGTCTGATATAATAGTTCATTAAACAAGAAATAAAAGAGTCTAATAACAGCAAAGATTGAGTATAGAATAAGCAGATACTCAGGAGAAATCCTCAGCGATCACCTCATCCTCGGGTTCTGGTAGTGCTCCAAAGACTGCTCCTGTCCCGTACACCTCAGGGTAGATCTCCTCTGCTAAACCTGGGGACATAATTCGGATCCAGGTCCTCAGGGGACATAGCAAGGTACAAGAATAACTCAAGCAAAAATAAATGTAGTGAAATAAAAAATGAATCAATAGGGTAAACTATATAACCAACTAAGTGATATGCAATATGAGAGCATGAATCATACTCAGGCTGAGATTACTATAGGCTCTGTGTCGGGGAAACCCATAGCAGTACTCTCTCGAAGGGCCAGTAAATATGCCAAAGCTCTGTGTCAGAGTCTAAGGCACCTCCAGTAATATAATTTATATATATAATCAGCCTTTTAGTATGGTAAAACTCTCCCCACCCAATGTAATCACACGTCTCATGTCCATGACACGCAAGATCATATCTAATGCAGCAAGTCATAATGATATTTATGCATATGTATAAAGTCTATGTCACTAATCTTGTAACCTATACAGAATCACCATGAATATGTCAGGAAGATTCTGTCTCATGAATAGTGTCAGATGTCCTGTGGTATGACATACTTGATGATGCAAACACGAGAAAGTATAGGGTTTCGATATCCATCTCTAGGTGACGTTACACAACTTTGCATACGGTGTTAACACCCGAATATTATTTGGATGTTAAGTAATGTCACACGGTCCTAGGTTAAATAGATATAACTCAGAATAGATCAAGAGAATAATATAAAATAATTTACTGCAAGTATGGCAAGGTACACTTGCCTGAGGTTTGGTTTCCAACTGCTGCTCTGGTATCAGCGAGATCTGTAGGTACTCCTCCAGTTGCTAAAATAAATGTTATCATTATGCTCAGAAGACATAAAATAGCTAGAATTGCCTGTCCATAAGTCCAATTTGGACACAGGGGCAAAAGTGACAGTTTCTGGTCAAAGCGGGGTCACATGTGGCCCGCTTCGCACCAAAAAATGTGCCAAAGACAATGTTCTCCAAATTCGTCAAACTTAGTGTCCACAAGTCCAGAACGATGATACGAACCCAACGGAATATCCAGAACTGGATTCCGATGAGCCAATCACAAAATTGCCATCAAGTCGAGCCGTGGGGCCCACGATACTGGATTTTGTCAACGTTCTCAGAATTGAACCAAACTTGGGTCACAAGACCAGCGTATTGCTACGAGTCCGATGGCGCAAGTTTCGTTTCGAAACGACTAGAAAACACAAAGTTACAATGAGTTTCAGAATAGGGCCGATATTGGGTGTTGTCGACGGATACGCGTTGATTCCGGTGTGCACGCACATCCAAATCAACTTTCGCGAAATCCTACACGTCCGTATTGACGGTGCTCACCTTTTGGTAAAGTCCGTACATGACCAAGTCACCTCGTTTAGGGGGCGCACCCAGTTCCAAGAAAATCAAGGTTTTATAAAGACCAAGTTTTTGGCCAATTCCACCCTCGAAAATATTACAAACTACAGCTCAATAAATTGAACTAAAAACAGGATTAAAAACTTGGTCATATGGTCTAAATTACTGTTTGAGCCAATTTTGAAAATATTTAACAGGTTGGTCGCAAAATGGTCGTGAACCGAGGAGTTCGGGATATTTTCTAAATTTTCAGAAAAGGGGATTTATTTCCTGATTTTGCGTCGCAGTTTGCGACCGACATAGGACGCAATACCCCGAACGAGTTGTACTAGGTTCGAGAGGGTCACACAGGGTACGTGTCACAGCAGACAGAACAAAAAATGAGGTGGCGAGGAGAGAGAAAACCTCACCTGAACAGGGCATCGGAAACGACTAAAAAATGCGTTCGCGAGGAGGCGCGATGCGGCTACGGCGGTGCTCGGCCGGCGGCGTGGGGGCTGCTGGTCGTTGCTGTGGCTGTCGGGTCATCAATGGGTCTCTGGAGCGGAGGCGTCGTCGGCGCTGGGTCTCGGTGGTGGCTCAGGGCAACGAAGATCAGGGTGGCCGGAGCTGGAGTGGCGGTGGCCGGAGATAGTGATGGTGGTGGATGGGACCGGGGGTCGGCTGGGGTTTATATAGATGGGTGGTGAGCGGCGGTCGCGGGTGAAACAGCTGGAGGGGGGGCAAGAAGTTGAGAGTCAGTTGGGGGTTACTGTGCACAGGTTAAAGCGGGTCAGATTGATGCGGGTCGGGTCGGTGGTTACAGACCCAAATCTGACCCGCTAGGATTGATTTGGGTTGGGTTGGTTCAGGATTTGGTTCAGGGTTGAACCGATTGGTTCAATCCGGTTCAGGTTGGTTTATTTTGGTTTAATTAAAATATTAATTTTTAGGTCTTTAAAAATAGTTCTGGGGTCCCATAAATTTCAGTTAAATTACCATTTGTCTAATATTTTATTTTACACCCAAAAATATTATTTTCATAATATTTTAATATTTAATAAAATCAAAAAAAATTATTTAATACCAGAATACATTAATTTTAATTAGTTAAAAAAATCCAAAAATTCATTTTTAAATTCCAGAAAAATCTGGAGGATTATAATCTACCCCCCTTAAGAGGATTGTGTCCTCGCAATCAAAGAATAACAAAATATAACTGGTCAGAAGAGATGACACGATTTACAAAACATGTTTGAAGCACGACACAATCAAAGAATTATGATTAAGAAAAATCGAAGAGAAAGGGTTAAGCAAAACACCTAGGGAAGGAATAAAGTATTTCCCTAGAAAATAAAAGTTTGGTAATTCAAGGGTGAAGGAAATCTGGTTAGAGCAAAGAAAACTATAGCTTAGAAAAACTAGTTTATCAATTATTAACAAGTTCAAAACACTAGGTTAAGGCTAAGAAAATAAATTAACCAGCACATGCTAAACCAATACTATGAATAGACATCTATGAATAACTTACGCGTATTCGCTACTCCACGAGTCTGCGCATCCTCCATTATCATCGCAAAAGCTTGTCCACGTCCTTACGGTGGTGCCTTCTGCTGTTGCTGGGATTGCTGAAAAAGTGCTGCTCGTGGTGCCAAGGGTGGCCTTGGTTGATATCCTCCTGGTGCTGGTAGAGCTTGTTGGTTTACTATCGGTGCTCCTTCTCGATGCTCGGTGCATTCCCTTACCGAATTCTGACGGGATCCGTATGCTAAACACAATCCCAATCTACGTCTACACTCCTTCTCAACATGGCCTACCTTGCCACAGTAGTAACAAGTAGGAAGGGTTAGGGATTTGGATACAGCTCCATGTGGTGCTTGATGCAGGTAAGGTTTCTTTGCAGCTTCTCCATGCGGTGCTCTGGATGGTACTGATGTGAAAGGCCACTTCAGGTTGGACTCTCTCCTACTGACGTGCTCCATACGTCGAGCTGCAGCAAGGATGTCTATGTATGATATAGGTGTAACGGATCCGATCATTCTCTGTAGTTCAAAGTTTAGTCCATCGAAGAACTTCTCAGCCTTCTCCTCTTCTGTCGGGATCAGGGAAGGGGCGAAGCGACTCAGACGAATGAACTCCGTATTGTATTCTTCCACTGTCATATTGTCTTGAGTGAGGCGATTGAACTTATCCCGAAGTTTTGATCGAGCAATAGATGGAATGTACATATCCTGAAAGAGTCTAGAGAACTCTTCCGAAGTGACTCGATTTGGTCCGAGCTGTGTCTCCTCAGATAGCCACCAGTGATGTGCATTGCCCATCAATTGCATTCGGACAGCAGTCATCCAACGTTCCCTTGGAAGCTCAGCTCCTTCTAATTGATGTTGAGTGTTTGTAAGACACTCATGAACTTCAGTAAGCTCCTCATTGCCAAAAAAGGTACGAGGCTTCAGCTGGCGGAAATCGGTGATAGAGCCCATCGATGGTCGTGGTGCTGGTAGATTTGCCTGCTCCAGTGCGATGACTAGGCTGTTCCGCAGAGCCTCTTGTTGAATCTACTATTGAGCTTGCATCATTGCGTAGATCATTTGTAATATCTGATGCCAGTCCATAGCTTGCTCTTGTGGGAATACGGGCATTAGTGGAGTAAACTGCGTCGATGGTGGAATGTTATCTTGCTCGATTCTCGAGGTATGCTAATTCACTTGACTACCTTGGTGAGTGGAGGGACCTCCATTTAATGGCGTCACTCTATCTCCTTCGCAGGTGGCTAAAGCATCTTGTGGTGATCCTACGGGAGTCTCATTGCTTGCTGGTGGATCCATTACTCTGTATCCAAAATAAACTATAAGAGGCGCACAGAGAAACCAAGGCAGGATGCATGTCAAGAATTTAATTCGAATCCGATATAGATATCAAAAACGATTCAATGAAAACTTGTCCTATCCTTGTCGCAGGCTTGCTCAGTTCCTTAGTTGAAATTGAAACAATTTAGTCGTTGACCCGCATGGGCCACCACAAAAACTATGTCACGCACTAGTCCCAAAATACCGAGGGACTAGCCACGTGGCAAGGGCCAGCAGCACACACCGATGGGCAAATCCAATTTAATGGACCCATCAGGGTATACTTAAGCTGTAAAACAACAAAAAGGGTCTAATATACTAATCTCATCCACAGAAATGAATACATCAATATGAAATATAAATCAACATCAAGTCTCAATAAAATATATCTCGGGGAACAACCCGATGATAAGTCTGATACAATAGTTCATTAAACAAGAAATAAAAGAGTCTAATAACAACAAAGACTGAGTATATAATAAGAAGATACTCAGGAGAAATCCTCAGCGATCACCTCATCCTCGGGTTCTGGTACTGATCCAAAGACTGCTCCTGTCACGTACACCTCGGGGTAGATCTCCTCTGCTAAACCTGGGGACATAATCCGGATCCAGGTCCTCAGGGGACATAGCAAGGTACAAGAATAATTCAAGCAAAAATAAATGCGGTACAATAATAAATGAATCAATAGGGTAAACTATATAACCAGCTAAGTGATATGCAATATGAGAGCATGAATCATACTCAGGCTGAGACTACTATAGGCTATGTGTTGGGGAAACCCATAGCAGTATTCTCTCAAAGGGCCAGTAAATATGCCAAAGCTCTGTGTTAGAGTCTAAGGCACCTCCAGTAATATAATATATATATATATAAATAGCCTTTTAGTTTGGTAAAACTCTCCCCACCCAATGTAATCACACATCTCATGTCCATGACACGTAAGATCATATCTAATGCAGTAAGTCATAATGATATTTATGCATATGTATAAAGTTTATGTCACTAATCCTGTAACCTATACAGAATCACCATGAATATCTCAGGAAGATTTTGTCTCATGAATAGTGTCAGGTGTCCTGTGGTATGACGTACTTGATGATGCAAGCACGAAAAAGTATATGGTTTCGATATCCATCTCTAGGTGATGTTACACAACTTCGCGTACGGTGTTGACACCCGAATATTATTCGAAAGTTAAGTAATTTCACACGGTTCTAGGTTGAATAGATATAACTCAGAATAGATCAAGAGAATAATAAAACAATTCACTGCAAGTATGGCAAGGTACACTTGCCTGGGGTTTGGTTTCCAACTGCTGCTCTGGTATCAGCGGGATCTGCAGGTACTCCTTCGGTTGCTGAAATAAACATTACCATCATGCTCATAAGACATCAAATAGCTAGAATTTCCTGTCCATAAGTCCAATTTGGACACAGGGGCAAAAGTGACAGTTTCTGGTCAAAGCGGGGTCCACATGTGGCCCGCTTCTCACCGAAAAATATGTCAGAGACAATGTTCTCCAAGTTTGTCAAACTTAGTGTCCACAAGTCCAGAACGATAATATGAACCCAACGGAATATCCAGAACTGGATTCCGATGAGTCGATCACAAAATCGTCCGTTAAGTAGAGCCGTGGGGCCCACGATACAAAATTTTGTCAACGTTCTCAGAATCGTACCAAACTTGGGTCACAGGACCAGCTTATTGCTAGGAGTCCGATGGCGTAAGTTTCATTTCGAAACGACGAGCATACACGAAGTTACAACAAATTTTAGAACAAGGCCGATATAGGGTGTTGTCGACGGATACGCATTGATTCCGATGTGCACGCACATCCCAATCAACTTTCACAAAATCCCACACGTGCGTATTAACGGTGCACACCATTCAGTAAAGTCCGCACATGACCAAGTCACCTCGTTTAGCGGGGCGCACCCAGTTTCGACAAAATTAGGGTTTTATAAAGACCAAGTTTTTGGCCAATTCTACCCTCGAAAATATTACAAACTACAGCTCAATAAATTGAACTAAAAACATGATTAAAAACTTGGTCATATGGTCTAAATTACTGTTCAAGCCAATTTTGAAAATATTTAACAGGTTGGTTGCAAAACGGTCATGAACCGAGGAGTTCAGAATATTTTCTGAATTTTCAAAAAAGGGGATTTATTTTCCTGATTTTGCGTCGCAGTTTGCGACCGACACAGGTCGTGATACCCCGAACGAGTTACAAGGGGTTCGATAGGGTCATGCAGGGTATGCGTCACAGCAGACCGAATAGAAAATGAGGCAGCGAGGAGAGAGAAAACCTTACCTGAACAAGACGTCAGAGTAGACAGAATAGAAAATTGCGTTCGCGAGGAGGCACGACGCGGATACGACGGTGCTCGGCCACCGACGTGGGGGCTACGGGTCGTTGCTGTGGCCGTCGGGTCGTCGGTGGGTCGCTGGAGCGGAGACGTCATCAGCACTCGATCTCGGCGGTGGCTCAGGGCGACGGAGATCGGGGTGGCCGGAGCTGGAGTGGGGATGGCCGAAGATAGTGATGGTGATGGATGGAAGCGAGGGTCGGCTGGGGTTTATATAGATGGGTGGTGAGCGGCAGTAGTGGGTGAAACAGCCAGAGGGGAGGCGAGAAGTCGAGAGTCGGTTGGGGGTTACTGTGCACAGGTTAAATCGGGTCGGGTCGGTGGTTACAGACCCGAATCTGACCTGCTAGGATTGATTTGAGTTGGGTTGGTTCAGGATTCGGTTCAGGGTTGAACCGGTTGGTTCAATCCAGTTCAGGTTGGTTTGTTTTGGTTTAATTAAAACATTAATTTTTAGGTCTTTAAAAATAGTTCTGGGGTCCCATAAATTCCAGAAAAATTATTCTATGTCTAATATTTTATTTTACACCCAAAAATATTATTTTCATATTTAATAAAATCATAAAAAATATTTAATACCAGAATACATTGATTTTAATTAGTTAAAAAAATCCAAAAAAATTCTGAAAATTCCTTTTTAAATTCCTGAAAAATCTGGAGGATTACAAGTAACTAGCACGCACTACAGGAGTTGTGTCACGATGGTCGCTACCCTCGAGGTATGTCAATTTTTGGTATCACGATGGTCGCTACCCTCGAGGTATGACGGCTTCTGATGTTCATGGAAGTGTGTGTGAGTTGTAAGATAGATAGAGTATCCTACAACTACCCATACGTCGAAAAGGTTGTCCTCATTATGCATATTCATATAGATTGTCTAGTACAGCGTACTTATATATTTTCTATCTATTATGCATATTTTACTGTATTCAATGGCATGCTTCTATATATCTTTTTACGTCCCTCTGAGGACCTGCTCCCTTTTCAGGTGTAGACGATCATGACTATTTGCAGGAGCATGGATCAAGACTTGCTACTTATCTCTCTTTCGAGGAGGTCTTCTTTTCAAGACTCATCGTTCATTAGATGTACTTATTTTCTTCCTCTTATATTCTAGTTTGGTAGTAGATATGTCTCCACCCAATTACTTGTTCTTATCAAGCACCTTATACTTGATTCAGTTATATAGTTAATTGGTTATTCATTTCTATTTGATTCTGTGGATGAGATCTAGTTATGCCCTGTGACTTATGACATAAATCTATACCACTTGTGAATTATTGTTCATAATACAGCGTACGTATGTATTATGGTTTTCATATATTGGAGTCTCCATATACATATGGCTGGCATGCTTACGTATTCCTAGTCCTACGTATTTTGGGACTGGGGCGTGACACTTTCTGCGTTATGTCCTGAACAAGATCTGGATGAACCCATATGACCTCACCCCGTGGTGTGCTAAGCGGTACCAGTTTGACTGCTTGGTTGCGAGCTGAAGAGAGGTTTATAACCTCCATTATTATCCTTGGAATTGGGACAAAACCATCGTAGGCCTCCACCACTGGAAAGTCACCAAACTAGAGGGATATCATGTTGGCAATGACCGTTTTGTCGTCAAAGTCCAAGGTGAGGGCCCTAGAATTAAATAGTCGATGGATGTATCATTTCAACACGTAGCAATCTCGTGTTGGATGATGGACATATGATGATAGTGGCAGTATTTGGGATTATCTACCTTGTCCGCCTCATTAGGATGTTTGCTCTCAGGCAACTGGAGCTTATTGCCCTTCATCATCACGTCAAAGATAGCCATGACATCATTGTCATCAAAAGAGTAGGTCTCTCTTGGATTTGGAGCTTCAGCCGACTTCTGTTCCGGCGTATAGGATTTCTTGGACAGATTTAAGGTAATGGATTACTTTCCTTTGCCGTTACAGCCACCATTATCGTTGTTGTTATTGTTGTTGTTATAAGGGCACTTTTCCCTGTCATCAGCGATGGGGATCTGGACTCCGAGCAGTCGGGGGTCCTCCATATTTTTCTCAACAATGACATAACTGATGATGAATGTCGTCCAATCTTTTAATTGAGTAGCGCCGATCCAGAGCCATACTGCTAGAAGTAGATTTCTCCGGCACATGTCTATTATTGTAGATTTAGGATTGCTGGGGGTATCTTTAGCGTAGCATGACTGTATCATTATATATACTCCATACATGCTTTTTTTCTTTCTGGGCAATGTCTGTCAGAGAGGACATCGTCATGTTATTTCTCCAGTCATAGAATCGGGCAAGGAAGAGGCGCTTTATGTCTTCAAAAATAAGATACAATTATCTTTGAGACTGCAAAACCAGTCGAAGGCTACCCCAGAAAGTTCCCTGATGAAGAGCTTAATGAGAAGAGCGTCACTTTAGGGTAGATGCCCCGTTGCCATCTCAAAATAACTCATTTATTGATGGTGAGATATCTTCCCGTCAAATAGAGTCATGGTGAAGAGCTTGTACTTTGACGGGTATGACACATCTTTCCACTCGGGAGGATATGGTTGTCATATCCCCAACTCGCGCAGTGTATCCCGATTGCCCATCGAGTCCAGGCGGGCTCGAAGTTCTCATATTTCTAGCATGGCCTCCAGGGCTTCATCTATTGTTGCATTCGAGTCTCCGTTGGTCCTAGGGTCCTGGCATGCTTGCACAGAGGTCCTCTGAGGTTATGAGACCATGTTTGCTTTGATCTCTAGCATTGTTTGGGTCAAATCTTGCATTGAGGAACTCATAGTGTGCATCATTGCCTCTAGAGTATCGAGGCGTTGATGGTCGCTGGTGACTTCGACGTCCTCCCCGACCATATATATTGTCCGGACATGGGGAGAGATAGACGGGACGGTGGATCTCTCACTTTCTGTTTTGGATGCTTGTATTGAGTAGTCCTCGGAGAATATTGGCAGCGCCATATCTTTATCGAATTTAGAGGGAATACGAGATTTCTACATCTGTTCCTTGAGAATCACTGTCTTCGTAGAACGACATATTATTGTAAAGTTCTGGAGGACTGCTACCCCCACCTTGCATAATCGTCTTGGGTCTGGAGGAAGTACCACCCCCATATTGACAATTTTGCCTTCGAGCAGGTGCCCAGGAAAACTCCTTCCATAGGTACTGCTGCTTGCCTCTGCCTCCTTGCCACACTGGATCAGAGTGGCAGATTGGAGGTGCTGGACTTCCGACCTCCCCTTGTGGAGGAAGACTTCCAAGCTGATAAACATGAGGCAAAGGGAAATTCCTCCTCCTCTACTTTTGGTTACAATCTTTGAAATGTCGATTGCCTATTTGCAGGTACCGCTACTAGCACAACAGAAGTTGATGATAATATGGGGACATCGATGCCTAGGAGGGGACATCTCACATGTTGTGGTTTTCTCCCTTGCCTTGCATTTGTGATGGATCACGTCATGCAAGTCAGGCGAGGGATGACTCACTTTTGTACTCTCTTTATGAACACGGGTAGACCGAGCACATGGGTATATAGGTGAAGTTTTTGCTCCCAGACCTGGGGTTCATAGAAGAACTTTCTCCAAGTTGATAGTGGAAGAATTTTAAGACTGACCTTGTCCATGTGCCACTGCGTGATGGGTGCATGGGTCGGTCTTGTATAACTTTCCGTCAGGGGTACACATAAAAGTTAGCGGTGCATGCTGATGGTTAGCCAACTGAGCAGTTGCTTAAGCTTGGCGAGCCCACAATGCCCTAGACTTCCTTGTCTTAGCACGTACTATTGCATAGTACGAGGAGTCTAAGTATGTTCCCTCGTAAGGGTGGCATATGGAGTCAAGATCCCATGATTGTATGTCAAAGACAGAGCCTTTACACCATCAGGAGTGTATGCCGCTACCTATCTGCGGCTGTTGTTGGATGGAGTATAGTTCTGCTACCTTCGCTGTGGGCGCATGGACCATGCCTCATCCCCCAAATATTTGGCATCATAGTATTTTCCTCTGCTAGAGTTCAAGTGCTGAGAGGGCTCTTTCCTAAACGCAACAGCCATACAGATAGGGATAGCCTGGGTAGACGGATGACGTGCGTCCTCAGTAGTAGGGAGAGATACAGGGAGAGCAGGCAAGGTACAACGGTCTTTTCTACCAATGTTCTGCGGGTCTTCTTAGGCTTTGCTAGCCTTGGCGAAGCACTCACACTACCCTCGGAAAGCATTTCTTCAAAAGCTTGTTGGTCGAAGCGTATAACCACCATTTTCTTGGTTAAACCCCATTTTCCTGTGTCATACTATGCCACGACCTTCTTATAAGAGGAGAATGATATCTCCTACGGAGTCGCCACCTTGTTTTCCATTGATTCAAACTTGAACAAGTTTTTTTATATAACAAACAAAAGAGTACAAAGAACTCCTATACAAAAAATATAAGTACAATATTTTTTATTCTGGGGAGTGTGGCGATGGATATCGAGTACTGCAGTAACTCATTTACTATGTTAATGGTCCAACGAGGGAATAAGAATGCTTTCTTATGCCCTCTCTCTCTCTCTCTCTCTCTCTCTCTCATGTGCCCTCTCTGGCTGTGTGTCCCTTTGTCTCCCTGTGTGGGTATGCAACATTGCTATTTATAGATGTCATGCTGACGGGCCTATGCACGCATGGATGCTAGAGATGCCACGTGTCCATCCTCAATAGGATGTAGTTGCAACCGTGGACACATGTCACGATCGAGCCGCTACGTGGAGTCTTTGTTTGGATCTGCTATTGCTGAAAATTTGGTCGATTCTTGTACTTGGTATACGTGACTTGGTCATCTTGACACGTAGCCTGCACTTAGTTGTAGAGAATATCCTTCCTCGTAACAAAAAGATTTTGCCTTGAAAAGGTACTGCAATGTTGAACGCATGGGGTTTGGAACGCATGGGGCCAGAGACGCATGGAAATCATAGAGACTGGAATGCATAGGAACAGAGATGCATAGAATAGATGGAGTCTATAACGCATAGGGCCAGAGACACATGGAATGTATAGATTTTGGAATGCATAGGACCAGAGACACATAGAACGCATAGAGTCTGGAACGTATAGGACCAGAGACATATGGAACGCATGGAGTCTGAAATGCATAGGACTTTTTTTGGCACTATTCAGCT
Organism: Iris macrosiphon; assembly: GCA_036927795.1. NCBI lineage: Eukaryota > Viridiplantae > Streptophyta > Magnoliopsida > Asparagales > Iridaceae > Iris > Iris macrosiphon. Next base: position 63,110,867 of record JAYESA010000010.1, read on the forward strand.
TCATATTGACAAAAGTAATCATGATGGTGACATGAGTACTGATGCCTACTATTAGCGTCAGAATCGAGGCATTCAAAGCTATTATTGTTGTCAGAGTCATAAATGCTCTGACTTCACTGAGGTGACTCTATGCGTCCAAGACGTTATGCTTCTCTGACTTTAGGTGCATGGGGGCTGAGGCGCATATAGGCCTTTGAGATTTTTTATGCTTTTATAGAGTAGAAGAAATCCTCAAGAATACAAGGTCTCTAGCTGTAAACACCAGGGTTCTTCGACTATTGTCCGCCCAATACTTCTGTCTATCTTGGGAAATTCTGAGTCTTTCTCTGATCTGCTTGAATCTATCTGTTGTATCTACTACCATCTTAGGACCCAGTAATGCTCTCTCTCCTACATTATCCCAGGATAGTGGTGGTAGACATCGTCTACCATATAAGGCCTCAAATAGAGTCATACCAATGCTAGCCTGGTAGCTATTGTTATAAGAAAACTCCACCAGGTGCAAATGGTCTTCCCAAGATCTTCCAAAGTCTAAGGCACAAGTCCACAACATGTCTTCCAAAGTCTGGATGGTCCTTTCAGACTTTCCATCTATTTGAGGATGGTAGGCGGTGCTGAACTTCAACTTAGTGCCTAGGCTTCCTTGTAGCTTCTCCAAAAATATGTAGTGAATAGATATCTCAGTCCGAAATAATGTTAACTAGTACTCTATGGATCCTCACTATTTCCTCCATGTATAACTCTGCTAACTTCTCGGTTGACAGCCCTACCTTGAAAGGTATAAAGTGTGCAGACTTAGTCAACCTGTCTATAATTACTCATATAGAGTCTTTTCTAACAGGTAATCGCGGTAGACCGAAGACAAAATCCATAGTGATGTGTTCCCACTTTCAGTCCTAAATGAGTAAAGGTTGTAGTAATCCTCTGGGTCTCTGGCGTTAATCCTTCACTTGCTGGCATACTAAGCATCTTGAGACGAATCTGGCTAGGTCTTTCTTTATTCCATACCACCATACATGCTCCCTCAAGTCCTTGTATATCGTGTTTGCCCATGGATGGATCGAGTATTGAGATTGGTGTACCTCTTGCATAATCTCTTCCCTTAAGCTTCTAGTGGTTAAACAAAGTCTTGTTCCATGCCTTAGTGTCATGTCTGCTATGATAATAAAGTCCTCAAGCAATCCTGCTTGTACTTGTGCTCTGATGCTGCGGAGACTCTCATCTAGAAACTGAGTCTCCTTGATCTTCTACATGAGATTGGGTTGGACTTGCATGTTCATTAACTGCCCTTCAACTCCGAGAATAATGACTTATATCCCCAACTTCTCTAAGTCTTCTAGAAGATACCGATCCATAGTAAGGAACATTGCTATCGGGTACCAGCTAAGTGCATCATCTACTATAATTGCCTTTCCAGCGTGATATTGGAGTGTGATGTCAAAGTCCTTCATAAGTTTCAACCACCTTCTCTGCATCATATTCAGTTCTTTCTGGGTGAAGACATATTTTAAGCTTTTGTGGTCTGTGAATATTTTTACCCTTTCTCCATACAAGAAGTGCTTCCAAAGCTTTAAGGCAAAGATGACCGCAGTAAGCTTAAGGTCATGAGTAGGATAATTCTTTTCATGAGGCCTTAGTTGCCTAGAAGCATAACCTATTACCATCTTATTTTGTTCTAGCACACATCTTAATCCCTTTCCTGATGCATCACTGTATATATCGAACCCTCCTGATCTTGAAGGTAAAGCTAAGATAGGGGCCGTGGTCAACCTTTTCTTCAGTTCATCAAAGACTGCTTGGCATGCTTCAGTCCATACAAACTCGTCATCCTTCCTGGTAAGCATAGTATTGACTCTACTATTTTGGCAAAGTCTTATACAAACTTTTGATAGTAACTCGCTAATCCCAAGAAACTTTTGACTTCTGCCACTGAACTTGAAGTAGTCCATGATTCCACAGTTGTGATCTTCTTCGTATCCACTGCGATGCCATCTCATGTAACTACATGCCCAAGGAATTCCACTTTGTCCAAGAAAAATTCACACTTGGAGAGCTTCCCATACAACTTCTCATTCTTTAAGATTTCTAAACCTATCCTAAGATGATCTTCATGTTCTTCCGGAGTCTTCGAGTATATCAAGATGTCATCGATAAAGACTACTGCAAATTTGTCTAAGTATTGATGAAAGACCTTGTTCATGAGGTTCATAAAGATATTTGGGGAATTTTTAAGTCTGAAAGGCATTACTAGGAATTCGTACTGCCTATATCTGGTGTTGAAGGCTATCTTCAAAATTTCCTGCTCCTTAACGTTAACTTGGTCGTATCCTGACCTCAAGTCTAATTTGGAAAATACTTTTGCTCCACTCAACTTGTCAAAAGCTCATATATCTGGGATAGGGGATACTTATTCTTGATTGTGATATTGTTCAGGGCCCGATAGTCTATGCACATCCTGAATGTCCAGTCCTTTTTAGTTACAAAGAGGACTGGAGCTCCCGAGGGTGAAGCGCTGGATCGGATGAAGCCATTGTCCACTAACTCATCAATTTGTTTCTTTATTTCTTTGAACTCCTTCGGGTTAATTCTGTAGCAATTTTTGGTCATTGGGACTGCTCTAGGGACTAATTCAATAGAAAACTCTATGTCTCTATCGGGTGGAAGATCGGGTAGCTCGTCCGAAAAGATATCCAGGAACTCGGCGATGATAGGGTGAGGTAGTTCTCTCTCTTCTAGGACTGCTCCATAGTTGACTTTCTTAATCTTTGCCTTAGCTTCCCTCTTGACTTTGAAATGGGGCTCTTCTAGCGGGCTAAAGATGATACTTCCTTGATGGCAATCAATAATTGTATGGTGCTCACTCAACCAGTCCATCCCAAGGACTACATCTAATCCTAGGAGTGGCAATATAAGGAGCTTGGATTTAAATTCTTTGCCTTCTATAGTAATAGGACATTCACAAATATTGCTGACAGGTACTACTCCACCGTGGGTCATGATTATACAAATCATCCTAGTAAAAGCTGGTGCTAGACCGTGTCTATGCATGAACTCAACTGATATAAAGTTATGTGATGCACCATAACCAAATAAAACAAGAGTAGAAATGAGTAAAGTAAGAGTCAACCTATGATCACATCTGCTGCAGCCTCTGGCTCCTCAACGTCCATAGCAATGGCCCATCCCTGTGGTGCTGTACGCTGCTACTGGTGCATGGAAAACTTCTGCTGCTGAGTGGGCAAGGGTAGACCCTTCTGCAGTGGTCCTAGTAGTCCTGCCTGAACTGGATTCGATCCTCATATTGAACAAGTAAAGCATGAGGGGCTGTCTCTAGCCTGATAATAAGTGAATCCACAGATAAGGAATTATCCAAGTCTCTTCCTACAAATCTGCCAAGTATGGCTTTTCCTCTTGCAATGACCATAAGTAGGAATAATCTGAGTCTGTCTCAGCTACTGAGGTGGTGGTGCGGGGCCTCTAACTGGTGGATGATATGAAGGCTGCTTCTGCTATGGTGGAAAAGGCCTCACCTAAGTATTGGACCACTTTGCAGAGCCCGAGTAACTACTAGCACCTCCATAAGCATCCATGTCTCTCTATGGGCGAGTGCCCAGTTTGACCTCTATACCCTGGGAAATGGATAATATATGTGCATAAGTCTCCGTACTACTAGCTACGACATGAACTCTGATATCCGTTGCTAGCCCTTTGTCACGCCCTAGTCCCAAAATACCGAGGGACTGGACACGTGGCAATGGCCAGCAGCACACACCGATGGACAAACCCAATTTAATGGATCCACCGGGGCATACTTAAGTTGTAGTACAACAATAAGGGTCTAAATACACTAATCTCATCCACAGCATAAATACAACAATATCAGAATCATAAAGCAAGATTAATCTCAATAAAATATAAACTCGAGAAATAACCCGATAATGAGTCTGATACATCTGTCAAGATACAAGAATAAAGATAACTACAGCAAATACTGAGTATGGAACAGTATATACTCAAAAGATAACCTCGGTGATCACTCGTCTACTGAATCTGGTACTGCTCTGGTGCCTGCTCCTATTTCTGCTAATGCCCCTGTACTGTATAACTCTGGGTGGATCTCGTCAGCTAATCCTGGGGACATAATCCGGATCCGGGTCCTCAGGGGACATAGCAAGGTACAAAATAACTCAAGCCAACATAATGCAGTGTAGCAATAAATAAAACAATAGGGTAAACTATATAACCAGCTAAGTGATATATAAGATGAGAGCGGCACTAGAACTCAGGCTGAAACCACTACAAGCTCTGTGTCGGGGAGCCGGTAGCGATGATATCATGTAGTTGTCTAGCTCGGAGAGAGACTAAGACGCCGGCATAATATAGTCAACCTGTAGCCTGTGTGACTCTCCCCTATATAACCAACTAAGTGATATGCAATATGAGAGCAGCACTAGAACTCAGGCTGAGACCACTACAAGCTCTGTGTCGGGGAGCCGGTAGCAGTGATATCATGTGGTTGTCTAGCTCAGAGAGAGACTAAGACGCCGGCATAATATAGTTAACCTGTAGCCTGTGTGACTCTCCCCTATATAACCAACTAAGTGATATGCAATATGAGAGCAACACTAGAACTCAGGCTGAGACCACTACAAGCTTTGTGTCGGGGAGCCGGTAGCAGTGATATCATATGGTTGTCTAGCTCAGAGAGAGACTAAGACGCCGACATAATATAGTCAACCTGTAGCCTGTATGACTCTCCCCACCCAATGTAATCATACGTCTCATGTCCACAATGTCTCATGTACATGTCACGCACGATCATAGCTAATGCAATAAGTCATATAGTATCTACGAATATAATGTCTATGTCAAATCCTGCAACCTACACAGAATCACCATAAATATCTCAGGAAGATTCTGTCTCATGAATAGTGTCAAGTGTCCTGGGTCATGATGTACTTGATAAGACAAGTACGAGAAATATAGGGTCTCGGTATCCATGTCTAGATGACGTTACACAACTCCGCGTACGGTGATGGCACCCGACTATTAATCGGATGCTAAGTAAGTCACACGGTCCTAGGTTAAGCATGCACAACAATATAAATAAAGCAAGGAAATATGTGACAAGAACTGCAATGTTGGCAAGGTACACTTGCTTGGGGTTTAAATACCAACAACTGTCCCTGCATCAGTGGATCCTGCAGGTACTCCTTCAAAAGCTGAAATAAACATTACTAACAGGCTCAGAAAATATCAAATAGCTAGAAACGCCTGTCCTTGAGTCCAATTTGGATACAGGGGCAAAAATGACAGTTTTTGGTCAAAGTGGGGTCCATATGTGGGCTACTTTGCACCGAAAAATGTGTCAGGGTCAAAGGTTACCAAATTTGTCAAACTTAGTGTCAACAGGTCAGGAACGATGATACGAACACAACGGAACTTCCAAAATTGGATTCCGATGAGCCGATCACAAAATCGCCCGTCAAGTGGAGTTGCGGGGCCCACGATACGCGATTTTGTCAACGTTCTCAGAATCGAACCAAACTTGGGTCACAGGACCAGCGTATTGGTACGAGTCCGATGGCATAAGTTTCGTTTCAATCTGACGTGTATACACAAAGTTACAACGTATTCCAGAACAGGCGGATACGGAGCATTGTCGGCGGATACGCGTTGATTTCGGTGTGCACGCACATCCAAATCAACTTCTGTGAAATCACGCACGTCCGTATCAACGGCGCGCACGTTTCGATAAAGACCCCGTACGACCAAGTCGTCCCGTTTGGTGGGGCGCACTCAGTTCCGGGGTGAAACAGGGCATTGGTTTTCCTGTTTTTGGATCGCGGTTCGCGATCGCCACAGGATGCAACGCACCGAGCGGGTTGCACGGGCATCGAGAGGGTCACACAGTCTACGCGTCACAACTGACAGAACGGAAAATGGGGCAACGAGGAGAGAGAACGAGTTACCTGAACAGGGCTCCGTGGAACGGGGTTCTTCCTGTCCGGGTCGATACGACACAGGGTGCCCGGGGTACTGTTTCAGATCTAGGGTTTTGGTTCTGTGGCCGGAGACTGTCGGAGCTGGCCGAGGCTGCCACTGGGGTAGGCCGAGGATGGCAAGGCGGGGACGGCTCGTCGGTTCTGGGAGGGAGAGGGCGGCCGGAGAGAGGCGGCTGCAGGTCATCGTGGAGGTCGGGCTGAGGGAAGTTCTGCAGGGTGTCGTCGAGGGCTGGCTAGGGTAGAGGAGGGAGGCGGCGGGTCGATTCGTCTAGAGGAGGAGGAGAAAGGCGGAGAGGTGGAGGTAGTCGGGGACGAAGGCGGAGGAAGAAGAGGCGGCTAGGGCACGGTGGCCGAGGGGCTCAGGGTTTGGGGGCTCGACGGTAGTGGCTAGGGTTCGTCGTCGAGGACTGCGGGGGAAGCGGAGCAGAGGAGGGAAGGTGGTGGTGGGGCGAGTCTGGGCGGCCGAGGGGACTGGGCAGCGGAGCAGAGGATGGAAGGGAAGGCGGAGACGGTCGGGCTGCGACGCTGGGGGTGGTCGATGAGAGGGTGGCGTTCGGGCGTCGGGCACGGCGGGGAGAGAGGGAAGGCGGAGCTAGGGTTTCGTCGAGGTGGTCGGAGGAAGCTAGGGTTCTGGCATGCGAAGGGGGATTAAATACGTCGGAACAGTAGAATAGGTTTAGGATTAGGGTTCCGGTTACGATTGGGTAACGGGTCCGGGTTCGGGTCGGGTTTGATTCGAATCCGACCCGATCCGCTATTGTTTAAGTGCGGGTTCGGGTAGGTGGATTTCGGGTCGGGTTTAGATCTGACCCAAACCACTAAGGTTGGGTTCGGTTCAGTTGAACCGGGTCTGGGTTGGTTTGGGTTGGTTTGGTTCAATTGAACCGGGTTTATTTCAGGGTTCATTTTGGTTTAAATATACATTAGTTTTTAGGGCTTTAAAAATGCTTCCGGAGTCCAATAAATTCACAAAATATTATCCTATGTCCGGTTTTCCATTTTACACCAAAAAATATTATTTTCATAATATTTGAATATTAATTAATATCATTTAAAAATCATTTAGTCACAAAAATACCTTAGTTTTAATTCCCGAAAATTACAGAAACATTGGGAAAAATTGTTTAAAAAAAATTTTGAAAAATCAGGGGGCTTACAATCTACCCAACTTATAAAAAATTTGTCATCGAAATTAAAATTAAGCCACGGTAGAAGACAAGGATGGTATAATATTTCCATTGGTTAAAATGCAAGGCTAGGTTTAACGGAGTGGGCGAAGTTGCGCATTGCATATTCCGAAAATTATAGGAAAAATCCATATGAGCGAAAAATTGGTTTCTTCATGTGTCATGTCCAATAGTGTGGATACCTAAGTGCTCTTTTGCATAAAGCGCCCAACAATTGGAAAATTGCACAAAGATGGAAATTGGGTGATGGTCACGTCTAGGACAAGGGTGTAAAATTTGTAGGAAGACAGTGACTAATGAAGTGCTCCAATTATCGAAGCAATGGTAAGGTGCGCCAAGTGATACCATATTGTAAAACTAAATAAAATACCGTGTTCTATTTCTAAGTGGATTCGAGCTAGCCTCCGTCTCATTATCTAAGCCAAGTAAGTCTAATTCTTGGGTGAGGGGGTTTCACAATCCAGCCAACTTAAAACAATATCGTCCTCAAAATTAAACTAGGGTAGGGTCTCTCTATCAAATCCCACTTGATTACAGTCTAGAGAATTCCTCTCAAGTGAACATTGCGGTCTCTACCCAACTTAGAATTTACCCATCTATCATCTAAGGCTATACATCTAAGAAAGCTATGCCCCAAATTATTTAATCATGTTATTGAATCCTCAAAGTTTTTAACACCAACCATATCATCTATGATATGCCCTTAATCATTTATAAAAGACAGTCACCTAACAATGCGACTGGCCTGCGGGGTATATCTAGTACTATCTATATATCAAACTTATACTAAGCAAGCGGTTTCATCCTTCCGAAATAAGGGACGACGGAGATCAATAATAAAGAGTTCAAGGGTGAGGTAATAGAATAGTAGTATCGGGGTCAAGGCGTTTAAAGAATTCAAAGGGGAATGGTCAAGCAATTGTGGATTGAAATCCTATTCTGGTAATTCTTTCTTCGTATGCTCATATTAGTACGGTTATGTACCCGATACGATATGTCAGACATGTCTAGGGCAAGTATATTCGTCTACTAATCACTACATATCTCAATCCACATAAATTAGTTATGCGAAGGGGCGAACCAAGCGCACTATGGTTGATCAGACCTTAGTACACTGATTCTGAAATGTATTAGTGTACGCATCCACTAATACATATATCGTGAACAAGCTCGATAAAAGGATAAGCTTGCAAAACTAGGATATATTAGCAGCATAAGTCAAGGTAGTACAACAAATAAAAGTAAGCTAGATGATGATGAAAGGAGGTACAAATTAATTCAAGTTTACAAAAACAAAACAGAATAAACAATAACAATAAAAACTACACAATATCTACAGTTGTCATACTACTCCTTATCTAAGCCGCTAGTTGACCAAATAGGGGTACGGGTCTCTAATTTCTACAGTCTGAATAAACACTATCTTCTTATACAAGTCTAAAGTTGTGTCATCCTAGTTTACTTCATCAATGGGTCAATAGGGCTAGGTGGTACTAGGTTGTGAGGTATACTACTCAACTTAAAACAATAAACTAATACTGAATTCGTCTTAAGGATACCGTGGAAACTCTTGTTAAGGTCTACTAGAAGGGGTCTTGGTACCTATTAGGGTATCCTCCTATATTACATAGGTCATGGTCGTCTTAAGCCTTAGTCTTAGTGCTTATAGAACAAGTGTCGATAGTGAGGATAGAAGAGTTACTGGCCGTCAAGGGTAAGGGATCTAACTTGTATCGAGGTGGGGGTACTAATTACGTGACTTAAAGCTAAGGGGTAATCATTAGGTCATAATCTACAATAATAACTTAAACTGTCAAGTTCTAATTACCAATCGTATAGTTAAAAAATTTAGAGTAACAACCAAAATAAACAATAAGAGGCGCACAGGAATCAAGGCAGGATGCAAGTCAAAAAATTAATTCGAATCCGATATAGATGTCAAGAACGATTCAAACAAGTGGATGAGATTCAAAAACTTATCCTATTCTTATTGCAGGCTTGCTCGGTCCCTAAGTTGAAACCGAGACAATTTAGTCGTTGACCTGCATAGGCCACCACAAAAACCATGTCACGCCCCAGTCCCAAAATACCGAGGGACTGGACACGTGGCAATGGCCACCAGCACACACTGATGGACAAACTCAATTTAATGGATCCATCGGGGCATACTTAAGCTGTAGTACAACAATAAGGGTCTAAATATACTAATCTCATCCACAGCATAAATACAACAATATCAGAATCATAAAGCAAGATTAATCTCAATAAAATATAAACTCGGGAAATAACCCGATAATGAGTCTGATACATCTGTCAAGATACAAGAATAAAGATAACTACAACAAATACTGAGTATGGAAAAATATATACTCAGAAGATAACCTCGGTGATCACTCGTCTACTGAATCTGGTACTACTCTGGTGCCTGCTCCTGTTCTTGCTTCTGCTCCTGCTAATGCCCCTGTACTGTATAACTCTGGGTGGATCTCGTCTGCTAATCCTGGGGACATAATCCGGATCCAGGTCCTCGGGGGAGATAGCAAGGTACAAAATAACTCAAGCCAACATAATACAGTGCAGCAATAAATGAAACAATAGGGTAAACTATATAACCAACTAAGTGATATATAAGATAAGAGCGGCACTAGAACTCAGGCTAAAACCACTACAAGCTCTGTGTCGGAAAGCCGGTAGCGGTGATATCATGTAGTTGTCTAGCTCGGAGAGAGACTAAGACGCCGGCATAATATAGTCAACCTGTAGCCTGTGTGACTCTCCCCTATATAACCAACTAAGTGATATGCAATATGAGAGCAGCACTAGAACTCAGGCTGAGACCACTACAAGCTCTGTGTCGGGAAGCCGGTAGAAGTGATATCATGTGGTTGTCTAGCTCAGAGAGAGACTAAGATGCCGGCATAATATAGTCAACCTATAGCCTGTGTGACTCTCCCCTATATAACCAACTAAGTGATATGCAATATGAGAGCAGCACTAGAACTTAGGCTGAGACCACTACAAGCTCTGTGTCGGGAAGCCGGTAGCAGTGATATCATGTGGTTGTCTAGATCAGAGAGAGACTAAGACGCTGGCATAATATAGTTAACATGTAGCCTGTGTGACTCTCCCCACCCAATGTAATCATACGTCTCATGTCCACAACGTCTCATGTACATGTCACGCACGATCATAGCTAATGCAATAAGTCATATAGTATCTACGAATATAATGTCTATGTCAAATACTGTAACCTACACAGAATCACCATGAATATCTCAGGAAGATTCTGTCTCATGAATAGTGTCAAGTATCCTGGGTCATGATGTACTTGATAAGACAAGTACGAGAAATATAGGGTCTCGGTATCCATGTCTAGATGACGTTACACAACTCCGCGTACGGTGCTGGAACCCGACTATTAATCGGACGCTAAGTATGTCACACGGTCCTAGGTTAAGCATGCACAACAATATAAATAAAGCAAGGAAATATGTGACAAGAACGGAAATGTTGGCAAGGTACACTTGCCTGGGGTTTAAATACCAACAACTGTCCCTGTATCAGTGGATCCTACAGGTACTCCTCCAAAAGATAAAATAAACATCACTAACAGGCTTAAAAAATATCAAATAGCTAGAAACGCCTGTCCTTGATGTAACGCCCCGCTCCGCGTCGGCGTTATGTATCAAGGTGAGTGGGCAGAACTTCGTTCTCTGATTCTTGCACGCCTTAATAATAACCTGAGTTTTTGCTTGCAATGTTTTCTTAAGAGAATGATAGAACCTGCCTTGCATGTTAATGAACGAACTCACCTAGCTGTCTTTGAATCAATAAGTCTGCTTAACGAGAATCCTGATCGCTGGCTTAGAGTGCATGAACATGTTCACTATCGTCTATGCTTCGAGAGAACCATACTGTGCCTGAATGTGTTCAAGTGATAAGTCGGATTGCCCCGCAACAAAGAGTGTTTATAGATGGTTCGTCTCGTCTGCATACAAAGAGTTTATTTGATAGTGTTCCATGCATTCGCACGCGGTCGGACAATGGCTATTGGTGGAGAGCTGAGCTGCATGTGTCCCGGCTGCTACAGAGATAGTGGAAAGCAACCATGAGCCACAGCTGCCTCTAGCATCAGATAAAGAGTCATTGGTATGCTGTTCCACCAGCTGCCGATCCTGAGATACTCGGGGACCGCCCTGCATATAGCTAAGTCATTGAGTTGTCTTGGATAGAGGACTGCCCCTAAGATTGTGCATTGTGTGTCTAGCTTTGCATAAGACCCTCGAGTCCCACAAGACACGCTGCGCACACCCTGAAACATGAACGGCTTGCTTGTTTGCTTATCGCATATGAAACTCTGTTTCCAAACATGTTTCCAAACAAGTAATCTGACTCTGCTAGAACTGCATGAAATGAACCTAGGTAAAACTAGAAAGATCACCTAGTAATGTAATGTTTTATAACATGATTACTTAGTGTTGGTTTGAGTGAATGCTTGTTTCTGTTCAGTTGTTTTATCTCACCAGTACTTATAAAAGTGCTGACCCCCCAACAGTTTACTTGCTTGTGCAAGTACTGGATCGTCCGAGGGAGCGATAGGCGTGCCACAGTCCCTAAGACCCGGAATCCTGGTTTCGATTGTTGCCCCGAGAATGCTATCGTATAAGGGGGCATAATGTATGGAACGAGCGTGTGCCTTTGCTAAAGGAAACCCAAGTTGCCTCGATTGTCCCAAACACTCAGTTGGCTAAATGCATTGCATTGCAACAAGTCCCTTTCCGCTGCTAACTCAATTGATGCGATGATAGCCAACTATCAACTTAAACGATTGGCCTTGCACGGGCGCAACCCCAGGCCCGTGCGGCATCACGTCCCCCGAAAGCTCGACTCGGGCCATTCGACTAGCTCCCTTCCTCCCTCGCACCCGCGGGACGGGCGCGGTGATTCGCGTCCGGCGCGCCGAGGCGCGGTGATTCGTGCCCGGTTCGTTCAAATCCTGGCCGTACGGGGCGGGGCAGGGCGGAGCGGCGGCCCGGGCGGGACCGGGGCGTGACAGAATGGTATCAGAGCGGAATCGATCTTCTGGCCCAAAATCCGTTGCTATGACTCTGAGATCGATATGGTTTTGCAAAGAGCGTTCCATACAATAAGTCCATAGATATTCTCAAGGTGCAAATGTTTTTCTGAACTTGAATTGCTTGACTGTTTCGATTGAGTACGGCGAGGGACGGCGCTATCGCTGCTCGGAATATCGAGAAGTTTATCCTTGAAGTTTCGAGGACAAAACTTTTTGTTGGTTGGTAAGTATGTAACGCCCCGCTCCGCGTCGGCGTTATGTATCAAGGTGAGTGGGCAGAACTTCGTTCTCTGATTCTTGCACGCCTTAATAATAACCTGAGTTTTTGCTTGCAATGTTTTCTTAAGAGAATGATAGAACCTGCCTTGCATGTTAATGAACGAACTCACCTAGCTGTCTTTGAATCAATAAGTCTGCTTAACGAGAATCCTGATCGCTGGCTTAGAGTGCATGAACATGTTCACTATCGTCTATGCTTCGAGAGAACCATACTGTGCCTGAATGTGTTCAAGTGATAAGTCGGATTGCCCCGCAACAAAGAGTGTTTATAGATGGTTCGTCTCGTCTGCATACAAAGAGTTTATTTGATAGTGTTCCATGCATTCGCACGCGGTCGGACAATGGCTATTGGTGGAGAGCTGAGTTGCATGTGTCCCGGCTGCTACAGAGATAGTGGAAAGCAACCATGAGCCACAGCTGCCTCTAGCATCAGATAAAGAGTCATTGGTATGCTGTTCCACCAGCTGCCGATCCTGAGATACTCGGGGCCCGCCCTGCATATAGCTAAGTCATTGAGTTGGCTTGGATAGAGGACTGCCCCTAAGATTGTGCATTGTGTGTCTAGCTTTGCATAAGACCCTCGAGTCCCACAAGACACGCTGCGCACACCCTGAAACATGAACGGCTTGCTTGTTTGCTTATCGCATATGAAACTCTGTTTCCAAACATGTTTCCAAACAAGTAATCTGACTCTGCTAGAACTGCATGAAATGAACCTAGGTAAAACTAGAAAGATCACCTAGTAATGTAATATTTTATAACATGATTACTTAGTGTTGGTTTGAGTGAATGCTTGTTTCTGTTCAGTTGTTTTATCTCACCAGTACTTATAAAAGTGCTGAACCCCCAACAGTTTACTTGCTTGTGCAGGTACTGGATCGTCCGAGGGAGCGATAGGCGTGCCACAGTCCCTAAGACCCGGAATCCTGGTTTTGATTGTTGCCCCGAGAATGCTATCGTATAAGGGGGCATAATGTATGGAACGAGCGTGTGCCTTTGCTAAAGGAAACCCAAGTTGCCTCGATTGTCCCGAACACTCAGTTGGCTAAATGCATTGCATTGCGACAAGTCCCTTTCCGCTGCTAACTCGATTGATGCGATGATAGCCAACTATCAACTTAAACGATTGGCCTTGCACGGGCGCAACCCCAGGCCCGTGCGGCATCACGTCCCCCGAAAGCTCGACTCGGGCCATTCGACTAGCTCCCTTCCTCCCTCGCACCCGCGGGACGGGCGCGGTGATTCGCGTCCGGCGCGCCGAGGCGCGGTGATTCGTGCCCGGTTCGTTCAAATCCTGGCCGTACGGGGCGGGGCAGGGCGGAGCGGCGGCCCGGGTGGGACCGGGGCGTGACACTTGAGTCCAATTTAGACAAAAGGGCAAAAATGACAGTTTCTGGTCAAAGCGGGGTCCATATGTGGGCTGCTTTGCACCGAAAAATGTGTCAGGGTCAAAGGTTTCCAAATTTGTCAAACTTAGTGTCAACAAGTCAGGAACGATGATACGAACCCAACGGAACTTCCAGAATTGGATTCCGATGAGCCGATCACAAAATCGCCCGTCAAGTGGAGCCGCGGGGCCCACGATACGCGACTTTGTCAACGTTCTCAGAATCGAACCAAACTTGGGTCACAGGACCAGCATATTGCTACGAGTCCGATGGCACAAGTTTCGTTTTGATCTGACGTGTGTATACAAAGTTACAACGTGTTCCAGAACAGGCGGATACGGGGCGTTGTCGGCGGATACGCGTTGATTCCGGTGTGCACGCACATCCAAATCAACTTCTGTGGAATCCCGCACGTCCGTATCAATGACGCGCATGTTTTGGTAAAGACCGCGTGCGACCAAGTCGTCCCGTTTGGCGGGGCGCACTCAGTTCCGAAGTGAAACAGGGCATTGGTTTTTCTGTTTTTGGATCGCTGTTCGAGATCGCCACAGGATGTGACGCACCGAGCGGGTTGCACGGGCATCGAGAGGGTCACACAGTCTACGCGTCACAACTGATGGAACGGAAAACGGGGCAACGAAGAGAGAGAATAGGTTACCTGAACAGGGCTCCGTGGAACGGGGTTCTTCGTGTCCGGGTCGACACGACACAGGGTGTCCGGGGTACTGTTTCAGATCTAGGGTTTTGGTTCTGTGGATGGAGACTGCCGGAGCTGGCCGAGGATGCCACTGTGGTAGGCCGAGGATGGCAAGGCGGGGACGGCTTGTCGGCTCCGGGAGGGAGAGGGCGGCCGGAGAGAGGCGGCTGCGGGTCGTCGTGGAGGTCGGGCTCAGGGAAGTTCTGCAGGGTATCATCGAGGGCTGGCTAGGGTAGAGGAGGGAGGCGGCGGGTCAGTTCTTCTAGAGGAGGAGGATTAAGGCAGAGAGGTGGAGGTAGTCGGGGACGAAGGCGGAGGAAGAAGAGGCGGCTAGGGCACGGTGGCTGAGGGGCTCGGGGTTTGGGGGCTCGACGGTAGTGGCTAGGGTTCGTCGTCGAGGACTGCGGGGGAAGCGGAGCAGAGGAGGGAAGGCGCTGGTGGGGCGAGTCCGGGCGGCCGAGGGGACTGGGCAGCGGAGCAGAGGATGGAAGGGAAGGCGAAGATGGTCGGGCTGTGACGCTGGGGGTGGTCGAGGAGAGGGTGGCGCTCGGGCGTCGGGCACGGCGGGGAGAGAGGGAAGGCGGAGCTAGGGTTTCGTCGAGGTGGTCGGAGGAAGCTAGGGTTCCGGCATACGGGCGGAG
Organism: Iris macrosiphon; assembly: GCA_036927795.1. Taxonomy (NCBI): domain Eukaryota; kingdom Viridiplantae; phylum Streptophyta; class Magnoliopsida; order Asparagales; family Iridaceae; genus Iris; species Iris macrosiphon. The sequence continues at coordinate 63,126,141 of JAYESA010000010.1, forward strand.
GGGGATTAAATACGTCGGAATAGTAGAATAGGTTTAGGATTAGGGTTCCGGTTACGATTAGGTAACGGGTCCGGGTTCGGGTCGGGTTCGATTCGAATCCGACCTGATCCGCTATTGTTTAAGTGCGGGTTCGGGTAGGTGGGTTTCGGGTCGGGTTTAGATCCGACCGACTCGCTAAAGTTGGGTTCAGTTCAGTTGAACCGGGTCTGGGTTGGTTTGGGTTGGTTTGGTTCAATTGAACCGGATTTATTTCAGGGTTTATTTTGGTTTAAATATACATTAGTTTTTAGGGCTTTAAAAATACTTCCGGAGTCCAATAAATTCACAGAAAATTACCCTATGTCCGATTTTCCATTTTACACCAAAAAAATATTATTTTCATAATATTTAAATATTAATTAATATCATTTAAAAATCATTTAGTCACAAAAATACCTTAGTTTTAATTCCCGAAAATTACAGAAAAATTAGGAAAAATTGTTTAAAATTTTTTTTGAAAAATCAGGGGGCTTACACCCTTGACAAAATCTCCTAGCTCAGTCCTCCGAATCACAAACCATATTCTCGGCAAAGGAACTCAGACGACTAAACTCTGTCGCATACTTATCCATCGTGCATGGTCCCTGCCATAGATTATTGAACGATCTCTCCAGGGTCTCTTTAGCCACAGCGGAAAAGAACTTTTGTTTGAACAGTTCCTGAAATCTCTCCCAAGTCAATCCCGAAATATCAAGTTTAGGCTCATTTCGGAACCAAGTCCTGGCTAGATCACGGAATTGCAGTCCTGCGGCTTTAATCTTCAAGTCCTCCGGAAGCCTAGCGACGCATAGAAGTCTCTCAATGTCCTCTAACCATTATTTCCACATAGTTGATCCCCTCCATAGCTTCGAACTCTTTGGGGTTAAGCCTCCTGAAATCTAGTATAGTCCCAAACTTAGGCAGGGTGGACGGCTGTTGGGTCTCTTGGGTCGTCATCTTGTCCTTGGCGGCCAAAGTGACTAGGTGAGCATTTTCCATTCTCTCCCTCATGAAAGCAGTCTGATCTCGCTGAGTCTCCACTAAGATGTAAATCTGGTCGCACTGAGAGCCTACTAGCCCTCGGATCTGGGAATCCACTAAACCTCAAATCAGCTTAAAGATGAGCGTCATTAAGGAGCGAGGATCCTGTAGGCGGAACTGCAGGAATGCCACCCTGTGGTGGTAGTGTGGGAGGTGGAGGAGGAGTCTCGATCATCTCTTTGTCTCTTGGGTGGGCAGAGGATTCTCCTACGGAAGCCACTGTACCTGAAGTGTGGCATCGCATCTCCTTTCTTCCATTGGCCATTCTCTAAAATGGAAGAAATAGAACATAAGTGTCCATAAGGAGATATAGAAAATTAAGATAAAAATAAGACAAAATAGCATATAATAAATTCCATAATCGGTCATATGTTGTGATGAGGTTTTTCTAGTCTAATAAATCCCTTAATAGCACTTCTAAGTCCTAAGTGGTATTAAGATAGACCTGTTTGGGCCACCACTAAAAATATGTTACGCCCTGCTCCCGAATAGTCTGATACTAGTCGGACAAGTCAAGCCTACGCTGTGGACACAATGATTGTGAGCTGTGTAAACCTTTATATTTTACCAATTTACATTTATCAATATTTTTGTCATTACAACAATGCTAACGTTCCCAGATACTAACAATCATCATGGTTCCACTTTTTTTATTATTATATTTTCTTTTATAATGAATATCCGAGAACAAATCCGATGAATGATAAAGGTAACTAAAGATCCTTAACTACACAACACGATAGTATCACAACACATAAAAAATCCACAAACGAAACTATACTAATTTTGCCAAAGTCTTAAAAGGAACCTCGTGGTGCTGCACAACATCTGCCATTATGTCCTTAGTGGGACCATAATAGCTAGGGTATATCTCATCGTCATCCTCACTTGTCACGATTAAAGTAACACATAAACCAAAACCACTCACAATATGATGCAATATATAAATAATAGGTGATAATCAAAAAATAGATAAGTGACCAATGAAATAAATCAATTATGCACTACACTAAATAAAAATCATGCAATTAGACACTGACCATAGCATGTAGGGGCTAATACGGTAAAGCAGTGATAGTGCTAGCAGCCAATCAAATATAAATAAGACATTAATTAATGCTATCAGTCAATCATATAAGTAAGGCACTAATTAATGTTAGCAATCAATTAATAATTGGACATAAGGCACATAAAGTGCTAGCAGTCAATCTTTGTCCGGCTAATGCTGTACCACATGATATGACTCGTGTCACCCTCCCGACTCAATCAATATAAATTAATGAACAATAAAATATAAAATCAATATGAAAATAAAATACTGCAAGTAGAGAGAAAAAGTGTACTTGCCTCAGTCCTCGTGGTGAAGAGTATGGAAAGATCCTCCTAGAAAGTCAATATCCATTTGTCAGTTCCCAAAATGGTTTCCTAGAATATTCTAAAAAGTTCTAATTTCTTAATTCTCATTAACTAATTATTCTAATCATTTTAATTACTCTAGCTTGGCAACCCCTTGATGCATTTATTATTTATTAGATCAACTATTTTTTTCCTATAAGTTGTTCAACCTATATACTTCTAGCAATACCTAGCTCCACTGATTGACAATCAAACATTTATTACTTAAAACCAATTATTCAATAGTTGATGAACAGATCTCTTTATTTATGGACCCAGACCATAGATTTGAGCCTACTAATGCTCCTATTATTCAGTCACATTATAGCCCGATTAAGCTACTGGGCTTCTGAGCCCAAAGTCTAACCTGAACCCAAGATTCCAACTGGACTCGGTCCAATGGCAGGTTTAGACCCAAACCTCATGATTCTTCCTCTTTTTTAGTTGGAGCAACAAATTCAAATACTAGTCTACAATGTTTGGGACCATTACTCAACTTTCAAATATGTTTATGTCAACACGTACTTACAAAGATCGATCCTATACCAACTCATGTCAGTCCTTTGTGTCAATCCGACATGTTTACCGAGGATCAAGTGTCCGATATGCGTCTGATACAGACATGTTTTCTATGGTGAGCATCTTAACCCATTCTACATACTAATGCGCCTAGATATATGAGCCCGATATTCTGTATGATATGAAAGAAAGAAGAGATAGGACCTATACTTTTATAATGCCTCGACTATTGTTGCTGTGTTCGAGTCAGCATATCCGAATGTCAGATACGAGCGGTTTACCAGGACTTGTAGTGCCCCGCTTTGCGTTGGTACTATGTACAAAAGATATTGTAAACCCACTTGACCAAATTTAGGTTTACCTGGTTTAGATAGGGAGACTAGGGTTAATTTAGAACAATTTAGAATTAGAACATAGTGTTTTAAATTAATGTAAAATATTCGTATCACTTTGTGCACCTTACCGTTGCTTCGATATTTGGAGCGCTACACTAGCATTTGCTTTCAAACAAATTTCACACACTTTTCCTAGACGTGCCAGCCTTCTATTTTGACCTTTGTATAACTCATAAATACCCTCTCTTGTACTTTATTTTAGTCGTACAATATTCGTTACAAATATCTATTTTCAAATCCAAATAAATCCAACTTTGTATCTTTGTCTGTTCCAATCGAAATTGGAGACACAATCGATATTGGTTGAGAGGATCAAGGTTGCCTTGCCAACAGATGCCAGATTCCAGAGGCTTCGACAGAGGACAGAGGCCGGGATGCAGACAAGATTGCGCATACATGAGGACTAGACTTTGAGATGTAGAGATCGTCTCTACGTTCTGAATGGAGAACTTTGTCAGGAGCTGATGTCGGAGGTGCACAGTTCAGCATACTTTATTCATCCAGGAGGCACAAAGATGTACAGAGACTTGAGGCAGTACTATTGTGGCATGGAATGAATAGGGAGATAGCCCGCTTTGTGGGGAAGTGCCTAGTGTGTCAGCAAGTCAAGGCTGAGCATCAGAGGTCTGCAGGTTTACTTCAGCCACTCCCGATACCTGAGTGAAAATAGGAGCACATCACTATAGAATTTGTTACGGGCTTTTCGAGGAGTCCTAGTGGTCGCAATACGGTGTGGGTGATCGTGGATTGACTCACCAAGTCCGCTCACTTTTTACCCTTCAGAGTTGGACAGTCTACAGAGGTCTTAACAGATATGTATATGAGAGAGATCGTGCGACTACATTGGGTGCCAGTCAGTATCGTGTCTGACAGGGATATGAGGTTCACATCTTAATTTTGGTGGAGTATGCAAGAGAGTCTCTGTACCCACCTAAAGTTCAGCATATCGTATCACCCGCAGATGGATGTCCAGTCCGAGTGCACCATTCAGATGCTGGAGGACATGTTGAGGGCGTGCATGCTTGATTTCAATGGATCATGGGAGGACCATTTATATTTGGTCAAATTTTCCTACAATAATAGCTATCAAGCGAGCATTCAGATGGCTCCCTATGAGGTATTGTATGGCAGAAAGTATCGTTCCCCAGTGTGTTGGAGTGATGTGGGTGAGAGGCAGATACTTGGACCAGAGTTGGTTGTTCTTACAGTGGAGAAGGTAAATAAGATCCAAGGACACCTGCGTGCAGCATAGGACAGACAGAAGCATTGGGCAAACGCGCATCGACGACCCCTAGAGTTCTAGGTTGGAGATCATGTGTTTCTAAAAATCTCGCCAACCTGAGGGACCATCAGGTTTGGAGGCAGAGGAAAGCTGAGTCCGAGGTACATCGGACCATTCGATGTGTTGGAACACATCAGGGAGGTTGCCTACAGATTAGCATTGCCACAGACATTAGAAGGAGTTCATGACATCTTCCATGTATCTCAGTTAATGAGGTACATGCCAGATCCGAGTTATGTGCTTTACCACTTGGAGATCACTGTCGGGCCGAGTTTGTCATATCAGGAGGAGCCTGTAGAGATTCTGGACAAAAGCGAGAAGGTATTGCGAGGTCAGACTATCCCTCTAGTTCGTGTCGCATGGAGGCATTATGCACCAGGCGAGTCAACTTGGGAACGGGAGGATGATATTCGGCAGCGTTTTCCCTATCTCTTTGAAGGCCTAGGTATGTAGTAGCATTTAATTTCATTCAATAGTTTTTACCATATGTCTGTTTTAATTTTGTGGACAAAATACTCTAAGGAGGGTAGATTGTAAACTCTCTCAACTAAATTTAGGTATACTTGGCTTAGATAGAGAGACTAGGGTTAGTTTGGAGCCATTTAGAATTAGAAAGTGTTTTAAATTAATGTAAAATATTCGTATCACTTTGTGCACCTTACTGTTGCTTCGATATTTGGAGTGCTACACTAGCATTTGCTTTCAAACAAATTTCACACACTTTTTTTAGACGTGCCAGCCTTCAATTCTGATCTTTGTGTAACTCATAAATACCTCCTCTTGTGCTTCATTTTAGTCGCACAATATTTGTTACAAATATCTATTTTCAAATCCAAATAAATCCAACTTAGTATACTTGTCACTACCACATTCTAAAAACAGGAATATTTTTGACTTTTGTATATTATTAATATTCTGTGTATTTAATTTAAATAATTGTATGAGATGTGTATTTACATGTATATTATGTACATTGTTCTTAATGTTTGAGCTAGTAGACTTGACCTAGAAGCCCACTAGATGAAACACCTGACCGAATTATAGCGTTATGAATTTATTTGTATTATTTAGAATTTAATTATTTGAGGCAGTAATTAATTACCGTAATTTTATTTAATTGTTGCGCCTTGCCGTTGCTTCAATATTTGGAGCGCTACCCTATCTTTTGTCTCCCAACAAATTTCACAACCTTGCCCTATACGTGCCCGCCTTCCATTCTGACCTTTTTGTAACTCGTAATTATGCTCTCTTGTGCTTTATTTTAGCCGCACAATATTCGTCGCGGACGTTTATTTAATTTCTAAATAAAATCCAACTTTGTATCGTTGTGCGTTCCAATCGAAATTGGAGACAATCTCGACCCATTTTTCGTGCAACCCAAATTAGGATAATATTCTATTCTGAGTCTTCTTCACTAATGATATATGTGTCCTGACCTAATTGGCCCCATGTACTCCTAATTAATTTTAGAACACCACTCACATTTGTTTCTAATTAAATTGGGCATACCAACTTTGACTAATCCAATTTTAACCTAATTTAATCTAAATACCTTATTAATTAAGCCCATACAAAACACACAACACCCCCTCACCCTACAAAACACCAAACACCAAATCGCCTACCAATTTTTCATCATTTCATGTGTCTGTGCAAATATCCAAATTTAAGGAGGCTCATTTGCAAATGTTGTATTAGGTGTCAACACCCCATTGGTTCAAACCAATAGAGAAGCCCTAATATTTGACTAGTCAACCCAACCCTCTCCTTACATGAATGAATTCTTCATGTCAAATCTGAGCCACCCATTCAAATGGGATCATCATCACCACACATTCCCACTCACCATCTCCTATTCAATGCACCCTTCCCAACATGCCCTAATCTCCAAACCTAGGAAAGCCCCCATCTTCTCTCTCATCCCTCCTCACAAACCCAACCGTAACTTCCCTTCTCCTTTTCCATTTTTTCCTTTCTTCTTCCTTCTTCTTCTTCTTCCTTTTTACCTCTTTTTCTTTTGTTCAAAAACCAAACTGAACCTTCTTCCTTTCACCAAGCCACCCGGCCGCCCCTACCCCGGCCAACTTTCCCGAGCTCCCCGACTACTACTGCTTCCTTCCCCGACTGACCACTGCACCTTCGTTCGACCACCCCGTGCCACTATTACACCACCTGTCATTCCCCCTCAGGCTTGAGTTCTCCCATCGTCATCAGCCCCGTCGACTCGTCTTACCCCCGCCGGCTTCCTCGACCACAGCCACTGTTAACAGCAACTCCATCACCACCATACTCCACCACTGCAACTCACTCCGGCAGCACCCAGCCTCGCCTCGATCCAAACCAGCACCTCTTCCTGAGCTCTTTCCCCTCCACGTCGAGCCGACCACCCGCCAGCCACTCCCCTCTTCTTCTCCGTCTTCACACCACCCTGTGCCACCAGCCCCCACCACCAGGACCACCACCTCGTCGTCGTCGTCGTCTTCGCTGTCGTCGTAGACGCACACAGGTTCAATCCTCCCCTCGCGTACACATACGCGTGTACGTATATATGTATGTATTAGTATTTCTTTATTAGTATATTTATGTATTCAATAATATATATATGTATGTATTAGCATATAGTGTATTCCCTATTAATATATATATTCAACATATATATTAGTATATACGTATTCATAATATATGTTAGTATGTATTTTGGTATATATATACATATATATATATGTAGCATATGTATATGCTAGTATGTGTATATATATATATATATATATATATATATATATGTATATAGTATATAGTATATAGTATATGTATTAATTGGTATATATACATATATAAATAAAGTATACGTATATTTTTACTTGGTATATATATATATATATATATATATATATATATATATATATATATATATATATATATATATATATTCAGTATACGTATTTCTTTTGATACGTATAAGTATTGGTCGTTATATATTTATATAAATATGTGGCATGTATATTTTTAAAACATATATATACATATATATATATATATATATATATATATATATATATATATATATATATAGTATATAATTCTATTTAGTGTATATACACTTATACATATTTTTGTATGTAATTATTGGTATACACATATATATGTATTATATTTAATTAATGATATATGCTAATTGATGAATGTTTTAGGCAACCAGAGTGTAATTACGGATACCCCGTATTTACAGGGACATGTAACCCTGTTAATTATTAGAAGGCTGCCATATGTACACTCACGTATTGGCGAGACCCGTATCACCGACTGTCTGAATTCACAAAAATTACAGACACGACACCCGCACAATTAGACGCGCACTTGACCCTAGTTGACCAGTGTAATATCTAGCATAGCCCTGAGTTCATCGTGTTTTGTGTGTTAGCGTAACGTCTGATATAAATGTTATATTTATGACATGTCTATAGGACTGTGGATCATCCAGACGATACTCTGGAACAGGACATTGGTATTACCAGCTAAGGACCCAAGGCGAGTACATTCTCTGATAATTTCCCATTATTTGATAATTTCTATAATTCTAGTATCTAGAAATGTTACATCTGATTCATGACAATGTGCTACACGGACTAGTATATAGATTGGATCTGCAGTCATGAGATGTTACATTGATTATCGTATTGATATTGTACACGACATTGATATTAGATATCGTACATGATATATTGGACATTGATCGTGTATCATAACGTGTCATGGTTGGATCCACTGTACTAGTTGGGGGCGGGGAAAATATTAGTACATTATGTGATAATACCCAACTCTACATGCATCATAGCTCACCCCACATCTCACGTCGGGTGCAGCCTGACCATTACATGCCTCATAGCCTGTTATATATGATTAGCCTGACCATTACTTGCATCATAGCTAACCAAATGGTTAGCCTGACCTTACATGAATCATAGCTAATCATATGTTACAAGCCTGATCTTGTCCCAAGCCGATTACATGATAGACCGATATTTCAAACACTTAGAATAGTTACAGTTCTTCATTCAATTTTCATATATTACATCACCTGTATATGATATTTTAGCTCTTCCTCTTTATTTCATATATGCACTGACTGCACCATATTGCTTATATTGCCTGTCTCTTATATTGTCATTGCATTTACTTATTGCCTTCTCTCAGTATTTAGCATCATCTATTTATTATTTTATAGTCTATATCAATTAAATGGAACTGTTATTTGAGATGTACTTTGCTCCTTCCTGACTGGAAATATGTTTCCAGACTATGCCATAGAGGACTTGTTTCCGTCATACTTGGAGACCGGATGTTTTGGATTGCAGGTTAGACTATTTATTGTTGTTTAGACTTGTCTTGTATTTCATTGCTTGCTTCGATATCTCATCGTGTTTTAGCTTATGTGATTGAGTGTATTCCATATTATTTTGGGATATCTGTGTCTCCTTATGGAGTTGGATATTCATGTGAGATGGACTAGATAGGTACATGACCTAGACAGCGTTCTACCGCCGATGTTGCAGTGTAGGCGGACGTACCCACATTCTCGTGCCCATATACCGGGTGCGGGTTATGACATATTTTTAGTGGTGGCCCATGCAGGTCAGACTTCACAATTAGAGCGATGTCGTGGTAGTGCGACATCCTAGTTGTACTACTGCGTGCCTGCTATAGAATATAGGACATAGGATACTAGTATGAGAGAGGATACTAAATCACGAATTATTTGAGAGATTCCTGGGACGACCCTTGAGAATCTTATTGTGAATTCCAATTTAAATCCTTTCCCCTTGTTTTCGTCTGTTCTCGCTTGTTGATATTGAGTTTGATTCTTGATGACCAGTTGTTAACTTTAATTCTTGGTATCATTGTTGAGTTGATTTTATATCAAGATAAATTTTACGGGCTAAAATTTATGGTATCATCTGATGACATATATTGATGAGAACAGTGAGAAAGGTAAAATGTCTACTTTGGTTATGGAGCCTAGAGTTTATCGCAGCCATATTAGCTGTCGTGAAGAGAATGTAGGAACCTGACTTGGATGTGCATACTGTAATTATGAAACTTAGAGTCTCTCGCAGCCATACCGGTTGGCATGGCGAGGATTCTTGATGACATGATTATAGAGTTGCATACCTTAGTTACGGAACCTATCGTTTATCGCAACTTTGCTTACTGGCGTGGCGAGGATTCTGAGTGTCATGATTTCGGACAGACGTGTATGATTATCAGGTTGTATCTTAAATTGGTTCTTAAAGTCTCATCTCAATACTTATCTATTTCTGTTATTACAGGACTTTGTTCCATCGCTTCCTTTTGTTGCTAGCAGTAGAGATATCTTCATTGCTTAATCCAGTTCCTTTTGAGCTTCTTTTCTTGAGGATCCTTGTTAGTATGATAATTTGTGACTTGCAATTAGGTCTGTGTCTTGAGTATTAGTATTGAGTGAGTGTCGCTTGTGAGTTTGTAAGTGTTTCCTAGTTGGACATGTGAGCAGTAGGCATTAATCTAGAGTTAACGTATAGCATAGTACCTTGTAGCAATAGTTCTATAATAGGTGTGTTATAGTTAGTATTGGCACTATAGATAGAAGGAGAAAAGAGTATCAGTGAAGGTTCCAAGAGTAAGTATCAGAATCAGCATGTCAGTCCTGGATAGTCATTAATTTATGTAATTGGATGACCTAGGTAAACAATTAAGTATTAAGGAAATTGTGTTAAAGATTAATGGAGCATGATGTTCAATTTGATGATTGATACTTGGGGGTGTTAAGAGTAAGGAAATATACATGCATAAAAGGTATTAATAAGATGCCATGGGTTGAGGAATCTCAATATGGATCGTGCAAGGTATGAAGAGTATCACAGACTAGTGTAACGGGCTGTAAAAGAATTAAGAGAAGATACGTATACATCAATCGAGATATAGAATCATATGCATGCATTGAGAGGTTCTAATAAGCGTGATGAGGTAATCTAATAATGAAGTTAGTATTACCATGCTAAGAGTATTAATGTTTCTATATCGAGGATTAGTTGAGCAATATGCTAGTAACAGTAAGTGCTTTATATGATAATGTTATATCAGTATATCAGTTAATATAGACAGAAACTCATTGGAGAAAATACGTGTGATGATAACCTTGATCATTTGGAAGTAATGGTGCAAGTAATTCGGGCAGTACAAATTTCAGTACACAGTTGAGGGTTGTAGACAATGGGTGTATTTGAGTGCACCTTGAGTATTAGAGACTGTGAGTGTTTATATGTATACTTGTGGATTTAAAATTGAAGAGTGGAAATAAAATTCAATTTTTTTGAGAATTTTGAGGAGTTGAGATTCTATGTTATTAAATTTTTTAGGATTCAAATTCAATTCAATAAACATAGTCAAAGTTATAAAGATTTTTGGGAAGTGATTAAAATTCTATTTCGATATGTAAATATTTGACTTTTGAGGGAAGTATATGCATTTTATTTTAAATTGTTCAAGAAGTTAAACTTTGATGGTCTTATTTTAAGGATTAATTTTATGGTGGGTAAGAAATGTATAACAGTATATGAGTGGTTGATGTGCATGTGTAAGGATCTATTGGCTTGAGAATGCTTGAGATGGCACTGCAAACAGACTTGGGTATCCATCTAGAGTTGCATTAGAAGGAGTAGTACTTAGTGTGTTGTGTTGCACTTGGCGTGCACTTGAGTAAAAAGAACAACTAGTATCAACAATTGCAGTAGGTAAGAAAGCTAGCAGTGAGTGTGTTTGTATTAGAAATTGTGGTACCTAAAGGGATAGAGGTATCAAACTTTGGATGCATTATTAAACCATGGTTATATTAGAGATTCTTGGTATCAGATTTAGGTATCAATAGACATGTGTATGCAATGAGGATGTATTCATGGATGTCTTGTGGACTAATGATTAGTTGATATGGGTATCAGTGTACAAGAATAGGAATTGGTTAGTGAATGTGCCAGAGTTAAGTGTATGTTAGAAATAGAAGATACTGCAGGTGACGTGTTAGCAGGTTTTGTTCTTTTCTTCCTTCTGTCATTTTATGTTTGATTGATTGACTGATTCCTTAGTACCGTAGCTTGTATTCATGATTTTCTTGTTAGAATGTAGTTAGTAACACACCCTGACAGAGACTGCAATACCATGACAAAACAGACCATAGCCATGCATGTTTCCTCTAGATTGTATGTTGTATGACTGTAGGTAGAATTTTCTTAGACCTTGATTATTGGGGGTTTGACCGTAGTAGATTTAGGAAGAGGTTATGACTTGACAAAAGAGACAAGATGCTTAAATTTTGAGGATAATCATTAATTTAAATAAAGAGATAAGAATTTAATATGATAGAATTGATGATTTATTGATTATGATATAATTTATCATTAAAACTTGAGGAAATTTAGGAGATTATTATTATATTTATTTGATTGCAAGATTTGAATTTAAAATTTTATATTATGAATGTTGTATTTGAAGATTCCATAAGTATCGCATTGTTGAGTATTTTGTGAAAAAAAAATTAAGGAATAAGATCATTAATGGATTAGTGTTTGAATTCAATTTCCGAGATGAGAATTTAAATTTTATAAATATGCATCGATTGGATTCATGGATGAGTGTTTTTAGATGGGATTTCTTAATTTATAAAAGTGTGCATTGATTGAGTTTAAATTAGAGGATTGGATATCAAATTTCGAGTATTTAGATATGAACTTAAAATTTTGGAGGAGATCATGATAAGAATTGAATTTGATTTTTTCTAAATTTAAGGATTTTCAGAAATATTATATCCATAGAATTTTGAGAATTTTATGAAATGACAATGTGGATTACTTTATGATTATAGGTTTGATGAATTTAAATTTTGATGGAAATTAATATACGAGTAAATACGACTATTAAGGATTTTAAATTTCGAGGACGAAATTTTTTTAAGGAGGGTAGACTTGTCACTACCACATTCTAAAAACAGGGGTATTTTTGACTTTTGTATATTATTAATATTGTGTGTATTTAAGTTAAATAATTGTATGAGATGTGTATTTACATATATATTTTGTACAGTGTTCTTAATGTTTGAGCTAGTAGACTTGACCTAGAAGCCCACTAGATGAAACACCTGCCAAATTATAGGGTTATGTATTTATTTGTATTATTTAGAATTTAATTATTTGAGGTAGTAATTAATTATCGTAATTTTATTTAATTGTTGCGCCTTGTCGTTGCTTCGATATTTGGAGCGTTATCCTATCTTTTGTCTCCCAACAAATTTCACAACCTTGCCCTAGACATGCCCACCTTCCATTCTGACCTTTTTGTAACTCGTAATTATGCTCTCTTGTGCTTCATTTTAGCCGCACAATATTCGTCGCAGACGTTTATTTAATTTCTAAATAAAATCCAACTTGGTATCGTTGTGCGTTCCAATCAAAATTGGAGACAATCTTGATCCATTTTTCGTGCAATCCAAATTAGAGTAATATTCTGTTCTGAGTCTTCTTCACTAATGATATTTGTGTCCCAACCTAATTTTGGCCCCATGTCCTCCTAATTAATTTTAGAACACCACTCACATTTGTTTCTAATTAAATTGGGGATACCAACTTTAACTAATCCAATTTTAACCCAATTTAATCCAAATACCTTATTAATTAAGCCCATACAAAACACACAATACCCCCTCACCCTACAAAACACCAAACACCAAATCGTCCCCCATTTTTTCATCATTTTATGTGTCTGTGCAAATGCCCAAATTTAAGGGGGCTCATTTGCAAATGTTGTATTAGGTGTCAACACCCCATTGGTTCAAACCAATGGAGAAGCCCTAATATTTGACTAGTCAACCCAACCCTCTCCTTACATGAATGAATTCCCCATGTCAAATCTGAGCTACCCATTCAAATGGGAGCATCATTACCACACATTCCCACTCACCATCTCCTATTTAATATCTCCTCAATGCACCCTTCCCAACATGCCCTAATCCCCAAACCTAGGAAAGCCCCCATCTTCTCTTTTCTCCCTCCTCACAAACCCAACCGTAGCTTTCCTTCTCCTTTTCCAATTTTTCCTTTCTTCTTCCTTCTTCTTCTTCTTCTTCTTCTTCTTCTTCTTCTTCCTCTTCACCTCTTTTTCTTTGGTTCAAAAACCAAACTGAACCTTCTTCCTTTCACCAAGCCACCCGGCCGGCCCCCTACACCGGCCAACTACCCCGGCCAACTTTCTCGAGCTCTCCGACTACTACTGCTTCCTTTCCCGACTGACCACTGCACCTCCGTTCGACCACCCCGGGCCACTATTACACCACCTATCATTCCCCTCAGGCCTGAGTTCTCCCATCGTCATCAGCCCCGTCGACTCGTCTCACCCCCGCCGGCCTCCTCGACCATAATCACCGTTAACAGCAACTCCATCACCACCATACTCCACCGCTGCAACTCATTCCGGCAGCACCCGTCCTCGCCTCGATCCAAACCAGCACCTCTTCCCGAGCTCTTCCCCCTCCACGTCGAGCCGACCACCCGCCGGCCACTCCCCTCTTCTTCTCCGGCTTCACACCACCCTGTGCCACCAGCCCCCACCACCAGGACCACCACCTCGTCGTCGTCGTCGTCGTAGACGCGCACAGGTTCGATCCTCCCCTCGCGTACACGTACGCATGTACGTATATATGTATGTATTAGTATTTCTCTATTAGTATATTTATGTATTCAATAATATATATATATGTATGTATTAGCATATAGTGTATTCCCTATTAGTATATATGTATTCAACATATATATTAGTATATACGTATTCATAATATATGTTAGTATGTATTTTGGTATATATATATATGTAGCATATGTATATATATATATATATATATATATATATATATATATATATATATATATATATATATATATAATATATATATATATAGTATAAGTATACGTATATTTTTACTTAGTAAATATATATATATATATACAGTATACGTATTTCTTTTGATACGTATAAGTATTGGTCGTTATATATTTATATAAATATGTGGCATGTATATTTTTAAAACATATATATATATATATATATATAGTATATAATTCTATTTAGTGTATATACACTTATACATATTTTTGTATGTAATTATTGGTATACACATATATATGTATTATATTTAATTAATGATATATGCTAATTGATGAATGTTTTAGGCAACCCGAGTGTAATTACGGATACCCCGTATTTACAGGGACCTATAACCCTGTTAATTATTAGAAGGCTGCCATATGTACACTCACGTATTGGCGAGACCCGTATCACCCACTGTCTGAATTCATAGCAATTACAAACACGACACCCGCGCAATTAGACGCGCACTTGACCCTAGTTGACCAGTGTAATATCTAGCATAGCCCTGAGTTCATCGTGTTTTGTGTGTTAGCGTAACGTCTGATACAAATGTTATATTTATGACATGTCTATAGAACTGTGGATCATCCAGACGATACAATGGAACAGGACATTGGTATTACCAGCTAAGGACCCAAGGCGAGTACATTCTCTGATAATTTCCCATTATTTGATAGTTTCTATAATTTTAGTATCTAGAAATGTTACATCTGATTCTTGACACTGTGCTACACGGACTAGTATATAGATTGGATCTGCAGTCATGAGATATTATATTGATTATCGTATTGCCATTGTACACGACATTGATATTAGACATCGTACATGATATATTGGACATTGATCGTGTATCGTAACATGTCATGGTTGGATCCACTGTACTAGTTGGGGGCGGGGGAAATATTAGTAGATTATGTGATCATACCCAACTCTACATGCATCATAGCTCACCCCACATCTCACGTCGGGTGTAGCCTGACCATTACATGCCTCATAGCCTGTTATATATGATTAGCCTGACCATTACTTGCATCATAGCTAACCAAATGGTTAGCCTGACCTTACATGAATCATAGCTAATCATATGTAACAAGCCTGATCTTGTCCCAAGCCGATTACATGATAGACCGATATTTCAAACACTTAGAATAGTTACAGTTCTTCATTCAATTTTCATATACTACATCACCTGTATATGATATTGTAGCTCTTCCTCTTTATTTTATATATGCACTGACTGCACCATATTGCTTATATTGCCTGTCTCTTATATTGTCATTGCATTTACTTATTGCCTTCTCTCAGTATTTAGCATCATCTATTTATTATTTTATAGTCTATATCAATTAAATGGAACTATTATTTGAGATGTACTTTGCTCCTTCCTGACTGGAAATATGTTTCCAGACTATGCCATAGAGGACTTGTTTCCGTCATACTTGGAGACCGGATGTTTTGGATTGTAGGTTAGACTATTTATTGTTGTTTAGACTTGTCTTGTATTTCATTGCTTGCTTCGATATCTCATCGTGCTTTAGCTTATGTGATTGAGTGTATTCCATATTATTTTAGGATATTTGTGTCTCCTTATGGAGTTGGATATTCATGTGAGATGGATTAGATAGGTACATGACCTAGACAGTGTTCTACCACCGATGATGCGGCGTAGGCTGGACGTACCCACGTTCTCGTGCCCATATATCGGGTGCTGGTCGTGACAATATTTGTCCGTTCCAATCAAAATTGGAGACACAATCTCGATCCGTTTTGTGCAACCCAATTTATGACAATATTCTTTTCTGAGTCTACTAGGTCTATGACACTCGTGTCCCATCCAATTTTAACTCTATCCACTTCCAATTAATTAAAGAACACCTTTGACACTAATTTTAATTAAAATGGTGCAAGGACCCAACCTAACCCAAAACTAGACCCAACACCAACCCAAACCCTCACTCACACCCTCAAGGTTCATACTAAATACCATACACCATTTTAATCTACTACATCACACCAAACATGGTATTTTTCTCATCCAATCCCAATTTCCCTTGTTTGTGCAATTTTTTAATTGTTAGGGGCTTTTGTGCAAATAGGCAATTATGTGTCCACCTTCCATTGGAGCAAAGCCAAGAAGAAACCCCCCCTCTATTGTTTGACCGGTCCTCTAAGTTTTTCCCCCTATTTTGTGTGTATAGCACACCACCTTTTCACCTACCTCATCTACACCCTCCATTCAAAATCTAGCCCATCCTAGCCCTCTAATTCTTCATGAAGAATCTCCCCCCATCCCTAGAAATGCCTAGTGGCCGGCCCTAATTCCCCATGCCATCCTTCTCTCTCTCTCCTACATAAAATACCTCCTCCCTCTCTCCAATTTTAGCACATCATCACCACCATAACCCAACCGAACCCTAAAACTCCTCCTCCTTCTTCTTCCTTCTGCCGACTTCCTCTTCCTTCTCCGGCCATCACCACCCCGCCACCACAGTCACCGCCATCTTCCTCCTGCCGACCTCCTCCCTCTCCTCCGACCAACCATCGCCGACACCGCCACCCTCGACAGCCATCCCGACCACCATCATCATCTTCCCGCCACCTCCTCCATTTAACCCGACCCCGACAGCCAATACCCCGACCATCACCATCATCCCCACGACCACCGTCTTCTCCGACCATCGCAACAACAATCACCGCCACCACCTTAACCGCCACTACAGCAATCACCTCTACCACCTTAACCTCTACAGCAATCACCCACCACCTACCCACCACCTCCTCCATTAAACCCGACCCCAACAGCCAATACCCCCACCATCACCATCATCCCCATGACTACCATCTCCTTCGACCATCTCCACCACCATCATCATCATCCTGCAACCATACCTAAACCACCACCCTCCACAGCACCTCACCTCCCTTCTCCTTCTCCTCCTCCGACCGCCACCACCTTCTCTTCACCACTGCCATCTCCACCACCATCAACGTCTTCTTCGACCACAGTAAGCAACACCCCGACCATCACCGACACTCCACCATCACCACCTCCAACCTCCATGACCATCGCCACCATCAACCTCACCATCACTCTAACTACAGTCTTAGTTAGTGCCCTAAAAATAGTCTTGAGATTAAAGAAATGAAAATGATTCCCTATTTATCAGCAGTAGGGAGTCCTATCTATGCTCAAGTGTGTACGTGTCCGGATATTGCGTACATAGTTGGGATGCTAGGCAGATATTTAAGTAACCCAGGGATGGATCATTGGAAATCAGCTAAACGGGTTATAAGATATTACAGAGAACAAAAGACTACATGCACACTTACAGGAGATCAGATCATTTGGAGATCATAGGGTATTCTGACTCCGATTTTGCTGGATGCCAAGACAGTACGAGATCCAAATCTGGGTTTGTTTATCTGTTGGCTTGTGGAGCCATATCTTGGAAGAGTGTCAAACATACTCATAGCTTCTTCTACCATGGCAGCAGAGTTTATAGCGTATTATGAGACATCCAATAATGTGTAGCTCCTCGCTCCGCGTAGGCGCTATGTACAAGTGATATCACCTTGCTTTCTCGAACGAAAGTCTTCTCGGAGAGTTTCCGACCGATTGATCAATGTGAGTGGGCAGAACTGCATTCTCTGATTCTCGCATGCCTTAATAATGAATCTTAGTTTTTGAATGCTTGTTGCTTAAGAATATTATTTCATAAGGAGAATGATAGAACCGACTCAGTATGCTAATAAGAGAACTCACATAGCTTGTCATTGAAACAAATCTGTTTGCTTGCTTGCCTGACAAAGAGAAATAGAAATGCTTGTCTGTTATGAGAATATTGCATGCTTAGTCACACGGACACCACTAGTGAACGAACCCTGCCATGCTAATAACAAAGAGTAAAAGATTGCTTGCAGTTATTCTTGATATCGCATGCTAGACTGGAATACTTGAATGCTTGTCCAACAAGAGATAGAAGTGCATGCTAGAGTTACAGGAATTTGTTCTTGCTTGTTACTAGTTTAGTGAGTTAGCTTTGCTTGAACATGGTTCATTAATTATTTTTACTGAGATAGAACTTGGTAAATGGCGTGAGCTTGTGAATCTAGACTAATAGTCCACCCTGAGGCTTAAAAACCTTACTTACGGGGGGGGAGAGGGTGTGGCTATTAGGTAATGTGTATTGAGAGAGTGAGCTTCGGCTATATGGACTTGATAGATGTGTTTGCTTGCTTGTTCTGGTTTATGTGCATAATCTTGTATTGATAGGAGCTTGTATTCTCGTATTTGGTCAGGACAACTTGTGCACAAGGTCATCTATCCGGCGTTCCTGGGGCACTGGGATCGTTCGGCCTTGGAGAGATCGAGATACCCTGAGGCTTAAAAACCTTACTTACGGGGGGGGGGGGGGGTAGACCCGTCTATTAATGAGAAGGGCTTGTATGTACCAACTGCTAATCCCGTTGAGGGGACCATCATATAGTTAGGGCGCATGCTAGGCTAGCCTTCTTGCATACCTAACTGTTTGATGCAGGGATGGACAGGAAACTAGAGAACTGTATACTTTATGTTATGCAAATTGTTGCTAACTTGTGTGTCTGCTGCAGGGATAACCGTTCGACCGTGGGTAAGAAATGTTATGAGTTTATCTATAGCCTGCTTGATTATTCAGTATGCATCATGAGTTATCTGATAGTGCATCATGCATTCACATCGGTTGGACAATGACTATTAGTGCAGAGCTGAACCTCGGTTACAGCTGCTAATAGTATCAGAATGTGAGTCATTGGATAGCTGGATTACCGCTGCCAATCCTTAGTTTCTCGGGGACCGGAATCATATAGATGTGTTGTCTTAATTACTTGAGTGAATGATAGTCCACTTGATATGCTTGCCTCGACTTGAGATTTGCCCATAGAGCTTGTTTCATATGCCATTGTGTTCTTTACTTTTCTGCAATATGTGTGCCGCTAATTTAGTATTGAATAGCTTACTTGCCCTTGTATCAAGATTTGGCCTCGTGCAAGCGCACTTTAGGCTTGCACAGCATCACGCCCGTGCGAGGACGATCGGTTCCATAGGGACCAAAGAGAGGATGAACGGTCCTGCGGGACCGGGGCGTGACATAGTGGTATCAGAGCGACTCGATTCTTTGCCCATTTTGTTGCCTCCGACTCTGAGTTATGATTGTGTTGCAATGAACGTTCCATACAATAAGTTCATAGATATTCTCAAAGATGCGCGCAAAAGTTTTCTGGATTTGTTTTTATTTGCTTGAGATATGATTTATGATTTCTGGGTTGCTGAGTTTTGATTAAGGAAGGTGAGGGATGAGGACTATCGCTGCTCTATGTTTTCGTGAGTTTCTCCTTGAGTTTCGAGGACGAAACTCTTTATTGGTGGGTAAGTATGTAGCGCCCCGCTCCGCGTAGGCGCTATGTACAAGTGATATCACCTTGCTTGCTCGAACGAAAGTCTTCTTGGAGAGTTTCCGACCGATTGATCAATGTGAGTGGGCAGAACTGCATTCTCTGATTCTCGCATGCCTTAATCATGAATCTGAGTTTTTGAATGCTTGTTGCTTAAGAAGATTGTTTCATAAGGAGAATGATAGAACCGAATCAGTATGCTAATAAGAGAACTCACATAGCTTGTCATTGAAACAAATCTGTTTGCTTGCTTGCCTGACAAAGAGAAATAAAAATGCTTGTCTGTTATGAGAATATTGCATGCTTAGTCACACGGACACCGCTAGTGAACGAACCCTGCCATGCTAATAACAAAGAGTAAAAGATTGCTTGCACTTATTCTTGATATCGCATGCTAGACTGGAATACTTGAATGCTTGTCCAACAAGAGATAGAAGTGCATGCTAGAGTTACAAGAATTTGTTTTTGCTTGTTACTAGTTTAGTGAGTTAGCTTTGCTTGAACATGGTTCATTAATTGCTTGTACTGAGATAGAACTTGGTAAATGGCGTGAGCTTGTGAATCTAGACTAATAGTCCACCTTGAGGCTTAAAAACCTTACTTACGGGGGGGTGTAGCTATTAGGCAATGTGTATAGAGAGAGTGAGCTTCGGCTATATGGACTTGATAGATGTGTTTGCTTGCTTGTTATGGTTTATGTGCATAATCTTGTATTGATAGGAGCTTGCATTCTCGCATTTGGTCAGGACAACTTGTGCACAAGGTCATCTCTCGGGCGTTCCTGGGGCACTGGGATCGTTCGTTCTAGGAGAGATCGAGATACCCTGAGGCTTAAAAACCTTACTTACGGGGGGGGGGGGTAGACCCGTCTATTAGTGAGATGGGCTTGTATATCCCAACTGCTAATCCCGTTGAGGCGACCATCATATAGTTAGGGCGCATGCTAGGCTAGCCTTCTTGCATACCTAACTGTTTGATGCAGGGATGGACAGAAAACTAGAGAACTGTATACTTTATGTTATACAAATTGTTGCTAACTTGTGTGTCTGCTGCAGGGATAACAGTTCGACCGTGGGTAAGAAATGTTATGAGTTTATCTATAACCTGCTTGATCATTCAGTATGCATCATGAGTTATCTGATAGTGCATCATGCATTCGCATCGGTTGGACAATGACTATTAGTGCAGAGCTGAACCTCGGTTACAGCTGCTAATAGTATCAGAATGTGAGTCATTGGATAGCTGGATTACCGCTACCAATCATTAGTTTCTCGGGGACCGGAATCATATAGATGTGTTGCCTTAATTGCTTGAGTGAATGATATTCCACTTGATATGCTTGCCTCGACTTGAGATTTGCCCCAAGTGTTAGTTATTGATTGCACAATACATGCTGAGCACTGCACGATGAGAACACTGTCCCGTATAGTTGCTTGAATGCTTGAGTATTGAATATGCAAAGCTGGTTTCCAACTTGTGTTTTCAAAAGATGTAATCTGATTATTGTTCTGAGCTGCATGAAATGAACTTAGGTAAAACTAGCATGATCACTAGAAATGCAATGTTTTGCCACAAGCTTACTTAGTGTGGGTTTCAGGGGGTGTAGCTTATGTTCAGTTGTTTTATCTCACCAGTACTTGTATAAAGTGCTGATCCACCAACAGTTTGCTTGTTCTCAGGTGCCTGTTCGTCCGAGGAAACGATAGCCGTGCCTCATCCCAAGGAACCGAAAATCTGGAGTCGATGCCTTGAGCCGCATCGAATTTGTGCCTGCTTTGAGTTGCTTTTGTATAGAGGGACATAATGTATGGAATGGTGTCATTGTAATCGAGAGAAAGAGTGCTTGAGCGAATTGTAATCTCGGCCATGCGCCGTTTGTAACACTTTCGATTATCAATAAAGAGCTTGTTTCATATGCCATTGTGTTCTTTACTTTTCTGCAATATGTGTCCCGCTGCTTCAGTATTTAATAGCTTACTTGCCCTTGTATCAAGCTTTGGCCTTGTGCAAGCGCACTTTAGGCTTGCACGACATCACGCCCGTGCGAGGACGATCGGTTCCGTAGGGACCAAAGTGAGGACGAACGGCCCTGCGGGACCGGGACGTGACACAATAATGGAATATGGTTGCAGAATTTTGTCACTGGGCTGCACATACTAGTGGGAATTAAAATACCACTAAAATTATAATGTGACAATAAATCAGCTGTACTGTATCCCAATAACAACATGAGCTCGTATAAGTCAAAGCATATTGACATCAAGTTACTAGTTGTGAAGGAGAGAATTCAGAAAAGACAAGTATCCAAAGAGCACATTGGGACAAACTTCATGTTAGCGGATCCGCTCACAAAAGGGTTACCACCCAAGGTCGTTCATGAGCACAATGCTCATATGAGTATTATCTTGTTTGAGGATATGTCATTATAGTGGGAGTTTGTATTTTGTGTATTTGTGCTTTATATACATTTGGATTTGGACACATTTACGTATTTATGTATTTGGATATTGTTCTGATCAGACATATGGAAAATTTAGTTTATTCTGTTTCATTAAGTTAAAGTATTGATCTCATTAAAGTAAAGGAGGACCAGTTTAAAATAGACATGTGTTGATAACATTGTATGTAATTTTCATGCTATGCACTCATGATTGATCTATGTCATTTAGCTATAATAATCTATGTAACCATTGATGGTTTAGTTACGCTAAATGTGACAAAAATCGCTTTGATGCTATATTGATATGGTTAATGGACAAGATTGTTCAGATATACCCTAAGGTTAAGATAAAAAAAATTTGGGCTCATAAGGTCAATACATTAGTAAAGTTATATGTGTGGTCCAGTGGGAGATTGTTGGATTTATTCAATGATTATGGGCCGCACATGTAAATTTAATTGTGTTGGGCTATCTATATAATTAAGACAACTTAAATTGGTCTAATTAAGAATATGCTTAAGGGTATAAATTGTCATGGAGATAATGTGTAAATATATTTAAAGATATTACTAATTTGATAGGATGCCAAATTAGAAATATTTAAAACAAAAAGTTACATCCCCAACTTATACGACACTTGGGAAAGGGTTTCGGAAAATGGTTTCTCGAAAAGTTTTCTCTTTTCTTTATATTCTATGTATCCCCATAAACAGAGACACACAAGATAAGAAAACAAAAGGAGATAAAAAGAATTCATCTTTGTCTATAAAAGTTGTATAAGTTGGAAGATCAAACCAGAAATTCTCTACAAGAACAAATGATGGATTTAAGTACTCTTCAACAATTAAGGATGTGTTTTTTTTTATCTCATGAATCAATGGATTTATCTAACAGAAAGCCATTAACGTTAAGAAAGAAAATGAGAGAGCTCATCGTGGGAGGATTTTATATTATTGTATTGTGTGTGTAATTTCTGTAAAAACTAATCAAATGATACGTCCAAATTGACTGTCATAAAAACGTCCTTCGGATAGATTTTTTTTTTAAACTAAAAACGTCTTTCAATGGACTTTTTTTTTTTTTTAGTAGAACTGAAAGTTTGGCTGCCATAAAGATTATAACCCACAATCTCCATGTATCCCAATGTTATTACTTAACAAGTTAATAAAAAATTCTCATGTATCCTGATATTATAATATATGTATATGAAAAATAAAAAATATATAAAAAAAAACGTCCATCTCTAGGCGCTTTCTGTCAAGAAAATGCCCATGCAAAATAAATAAATAAATCAACTCTAAAATAAAAATGTTCTTTCAAAAAACATTTTATTAATTGCTTAATTATTATTTTTTAAAATAGTGGAAAGAGAGCAGAAAAATTAGATGCTTAAAGATAATTTGTTTTCATTAAAAACGTCATCTTAAAGGACGTATGTACATATTTTTAATAAAAACATTATTTCGAATGATGTGTTAAAGTTTATCATAATTTTTTCAAACTTTGTTCTCTCAACCAAATTTTATGAATTTCAATACTTTGTATAAAATTTTCTGAAAAACAAAATAATAGTAATAATAATAGTAAATAAAGATATAAAAAAATGGAAAAACTGTTTAACTCATTATTATCACTTCCCTTCTCATCCTTATCTAGCTGTTGTGAACAACGAGCAACCAACGAGGAGGGGAAGGGACACAGAGGTAAAGAAGTTTTACATGCAAAGGTAAAACTATTTAAACTTTCTATGATTTTACTTTTTTAGAATAAAATTTTCTAACATTTAAGTTACATAATACTAATGAGTTAAGAAACTTTGGCACTCTCTCTCTCTCTCTCTCTCTCTCTCTCTCTCTCCTGGTATGACTTTAATTTATCCCATTTTTTTATAATTTTTTTGTTTTAAAAAATTTGTTTTCAGTTTTTTTGTAAAATAATTCGTTATCTAGGGAACTTGAAAGCAAATAAAAAGATATGGAAATTTTATGTAAAAACAATACATTAGATTCAAGGACTTGTGTGCAAAATGCCCTGAGAGTTTCCAAATGTTCGTAGTGGCCCAAGTGTACTGTTCTCCAAGCTTCCGTGTACGGAAAGTGAGTGAGAAAGGAGTGCCTGACACCCACCACCTCACCCTTTTCTTTCTTCTATTGCTTCTCCATTCATTCATTTCGCTATCCTGATAGGTTGGCGTTGAATGTGAGAGAGGTTGGGGGGTGGCTATTGGTAGCGAGTGGTTTAATGGAAAGATACATACCTCTCATGTAATCTTGTATTGTGTTAGAAGAGTTACTAGAGAGAATATCTCTTATTAATATAATTATATAATAAAAGACAAAATTTTTATTTATACAATTCAATAAACGTGTAATACTAATCTCTAATTAATATGGGACTAAAAACAAAGTGAAAATCCAATCCTTTAATAACCCACGTTATAAGACTCTCCCTTTGGATGACCACCATCTCTAAGCCTATTGTTTCGTTAAAACTTTGCCAGAAAAATCCATTAAGACAAAACATGTGCGAAAGAAAAGAGTACAATATTTAGGATTACTTAGATAGGTGTTAGACACGCTTAATGTTGCCTCATTAAAACCTTATCAGAAAAAAAACTAATGGAAAAAAAATTCAAGACTAAGAAAAAAGAGTACAACGTGTTATAGTCCATGCAAAATGTTTCTCTTCCTGAAAATAATCACTACCCCAGATGATATTGATCCTGAACAGTCAGTTGATGAATACGTCGCATTCGAATTCCATGAACTAGTTTCTGAAAAGTTAACTTTGGCAACGATTTGGTGAACAAGTCTGCAAGATTATCACTTGAGCGAACTTGTTGGACGTCAATATCAAAGTTCTTTTGAAACTCATGAGTATAGAAAAACTTCGGTGAGATGTGCTTGGTCCTATCTCCTTTAATGAATCCACCTTGAATTTGTGCAATACATGATGCATTATCCTCATGAATAACAATTGGAGTATCTGTGGTATGGGAAAGGTGATAGAAGCTACGAATGTGTTGAATCAACGACCTCAGCCAAATACATTCTCTACTTGCTTCAAGGAGAGCCAATATTTCTACGTGATTTGAGGAAGTAGCAACAATTGTCTGTTTTATTGAATGCCAAGTAATAGCCGTATTGCTATTAAGAAACATATATCCAGATTGTAAACGACCTTTATGGGGATCAGATAAGTAACCTGAATCTGCAAAACCAACTAGATTCGCGATGTCAGATAAACCACAAGTATAAAATAATTCCATGTCGGTAGTTCCACAAAGATAACCCATCATATGTTTAATGTCATTCCAATGTCTGCGAGTTGGCACCGAGCTATATCTATCCAACAGATTGACAGAGAATGATATGTCTAGCCTTGTACATTGTGATAGATACATTAATGCCCCAATGACACTAAGGTACGGTACTTCGGGTCCTAGCATTATTTCATTGTCGTCCTTAGGACGAAATTGATCTTTATTGATATCTAAAGATCGAATAACAATTAGAGTGCTAAGGGGATGAGCTTTATCCAGATTGAACTGTTTCAATATTCTTCTGTGTATTTGGATTGATGCACTAAAATTTTATTAGTTCAATGCTCAATTTGTAATCCGAGACAATATTTTGTGTCTCCGAGATCTTTCATCTCGAACTCATTTTTCAGATAGTTTGCAGTCTCATTGATTTCATGTCTTATCCCAATTAAGTTTATGTCATCGACATATACTGCAATTATAGCGAAACCCTTCTTAGATGTTTTTATGAAGACACATGAGCATATATGATTATTCTCATATCCCTCCTTTTTTATATAATCACTAAGACGGTTATACCACATCCTTCCGGATTCTTTCAAACCGTATAATGAATGTCTTAGCTTTATGGAATGTATGTTCTTAGATTTTGAGCTGGGTAGGTTAAATCCATCTGAGATTTTCATATGGATATCGCTATCTAAATCACCATATAGATAGGCTGTTACAACGTCCATAAGTCTCATATTCAGTTTTTTCTCAACTGTCAGACTTATCAAATAATAGAATGTTGTTGCATCCATTACGGGAGAATATGACTCTTCGTAATCAATTTTGGGTCTTTGAGAAAACCCATATGCCACTAATCGTGTCTTAAATCGAGCAATTTTATTCTTTTTATTTCGCTTTCTTACAAACACCCACTTGTAACCTACCGGTCTGACGTCTTTTGGTGTTTGTACTATAGGTCCGAACACTCCACGTTTATTAAGGAAATCCAATTCTGCTTGAATAACATCCTTCCATTTTGGTCAATCTTTTCTTTGTCGTTATTCATTGATGCTACGTGGTTCATTGTCATCAATGTCCTTAGATATTTTAGTAGCTACTGAGAATGAGAATATATCATCTATTGTTATATCTTTGTGATCCCATACCCCTCTTGTATATGTATAAAACATACAGATCTCTTTGCTTTCAGGTACCTGAGCCTCCTCTTGGGCTTGTCTTTTCTAAGCAAATAACCTCTTCTGGATTTTCAGAGAGTATGGACATGTCATTCATAACCTCTTTTTGAGCGTTATGTGTAACCTCCTTAAGAGTGTTACTTGGGCATTTTCTCTTTCTAGGGACTAAGTTGTAATCACCCTGATTTTTTTCAAAATTTTAAAACTATTTTTTTACACAATTTTATGTAATTTTCTGAAATTAAAACTAAGGTATTTTGTGATTAAATGATTTTTAAAGGATGATAATTAATATTAAAATATTATGAAAATAATATTTTCTAGTGTAAAATGAGAAACTAGACATAGGGTAATTTTTCGGGAATTTATTGGACCCCGAAAGCATTTTTAAAGCCCTAAGAACTAATAAACCAAATAAACCTGGTTCAATTGAACCAAACCAACCCAAACCAACCCAGACCCGGTTCAACTAAACCGAACCCAACCTTAGCGGGTCGGGTCGGATCTAAACTCGACCCGAAACCCGCCTACCCGAACCCATACTTAAACACTAGCGGGTCGGGCCGGATTCATGTTGAACCCGACCCGCGGACCCGGACCCGTTACCCAATACAAACCCTAGTCGGATTCCTACCGACAATACTGTTCCGGCATCCCTATAAATAATCCCTCCGCTGTCGAAACCCTAATCACCTCTTCCTCCTCCCGACGAACGTCTCCCCTAGCCGCCCGGACTCGCCCCGCTCTGCCGCCCTCACCTCGAACCCCCCAGCCCACTGCAACCCCTTTCCCCGCTCCTCCGCCATCGTCCCCGAGTAGCGCCCCGTCTCTTCCCCTCTGCATCTCCACCACCTCTCCGCCTACCTCCTCCCCGCTCCGTCGACGAGCCCAGCCCCCTCGTCCCCTGACTCGACCCCGCCGTGCCTGAGCCCTAGCCACCCCGAGCCCCCATCTCCCCTCTTCCTCCTTCCCCGACTCCACCTTCCTTCGCCCAGCCCCGCTCGACCCATCCCTGACCCACAGCCCGACCGTCTCCACCACCTATCTCCCCTCTCCCCGCTCCACCGTCCACCTCGACGACGGACCCCGCAGCAGCCCCTCATCCCCGGCTGCCCAGCACCACCACAACCTCGACGATCCTCTGCCCCGAGCAGCCCTCCTCCGGCGAAGTCTACTTAACCCTATCCCTAAAACCCGGACACGGCAGCACAGTACCCGGACACGGTGTCTCCTTGTGTCGCGTCGACTCACCGATACGAGAATTCGGTCTTCATGGAGCCCTGTTCAGGTAACCCGTTCTCTCTCCTCGTTGCCCCGTTTTCCGTTTCATCAGTTGTGACGCATAGCTATGTAACCCCCTCGATGCCCGTGCAACCCGCTCCTGTGGCGATCGCAAACCGCGATCCAAAAACAGAAAAATCAACGCCCTGTTTTACCCCAGAACTGAGTGTGCCCCGCCAAATGGGATAACTTGGTCGCGTGCGGTCTTCACCGAAACGGGCGCGCCGTTGATGCGGACGTGCGGGATTTCGCAGAAGTTGATTTGGATGTGCGTGCACACCGGAATCAACGCGTATCCGCCGACAACGCCCCGTATTCGCCTGTTCTGGAACACATTGTAACTTTGTGTACACACGTCGGATCAAAACAAAACTTGTGCCATCGGACTCGTAGCAATATGCTGGTCCTGTGACCCAAGTTTGGTTCGATTCTGAGAACATTGACAAAATTGCGTATCGTGGGCCCCGCGGCTCCACTTGACGGACGATTTTGTGATCGGCTCATCGGAATCCAATTCTGGAAGTTCCGTTGGGTTCGTATCATCGTTCTGGACTTGTTGACACTAAGTTTGACAAATTTGGAGGCCTTTGACCCTGACACATTTTTGGTGCAAAACGGCCCACATGTGGACCCCGCTTAACCAGGAACTGTCATTTTTGTCCCTGTGTCCAAATTGGACTTAAGGACAGACATTTCTAGTTATTTGATATTTTTAAGACTATTGGTGATATTTATTTCAGTTTTTGGAGGAGTACCTGTAGGATCCAATGATACAGGGACAACTGTTGGTATTCAAACCCCAGGCAAGTGTACCTTGCCAAATCTTGCAGTTCTTGTTACTTATTTCCTTGACTTATTTATATGTTGTACATGCTTGACCTAGGACCGTATGACTTATAGCGTCCGATGAATAGTCGGGTGCCAACCCCGTACGCGGAGTTGGGTAACGTCATATAAACATGGATATCGAGACCCTATACTTCTCGTGCTTGTCTTATCAAGTACATATAACCCAGGATACTTGACACTATTCATGAGACAGAGTTTTCCTGAGATATTCATGGTGATTCTGTATAGGATACCTGTTACATGACTTATTCTTTTGCTTAGATATTACATGACTAGTTGTATTAGATATAATCCTGCGTGGCATGGACATGAGACATTGTGGACATGAGACGTATGATTACATTGGGTGGGGAGAGTCACACAGGCTACAGGTTGATTATATTATGCCAACGTCTCAGTCTCTCTCTGAGCAAGACGACCACATGATATCACTGCTACCGGCTCCCCGACACAGAGCTTGTAGTGGTTTCAGCCTGAGTTATAGTGCTGCTCGCATCTTGCATTTCACTTAGCTTGTTATATAGTTTACCATATTGTTTCATTTATTGCTGGAGAGTCACACAGGCTACAGGTTGACTATATTATGCCGGCGTCTCAGTCTCTCTCTGAGCTAGACAACCACATGATATCACTGCTACCGGCTCCCAGACACAGAGCTTGTAGTAGTCTCAGCCTGAGTACTAGTGATGCTCTCCCTTGCATTTCACATAGATGGTTACATATTTACCCTATTTATTTTATTTATTGCTGTACCGTATTTATTTTGGCTTGAGTTATTTTGTACCTTGCTATGTCCCCTGAGGACCTGGATCCGAATTATGTTCCCAGGATTAGCAGAGGAGATCCACCCAGAGTTATACAGTACAGGAGCATTAGCAGGAGCAGAAGCAGGAACAGGAGCAGGCACTAGAGCAGTACCAGATTCAGTAGACGAGTGATCACCGAGGTTATCTTTTGAGTATATACTGTTCCATACTCAGTATTGGCTGTGGTTATCTTTATTCTTGTATCTTGACAGATGTATCAGACTCATTATCGGGTTATTTCCCGAGTTTATATTTTATTGAGATATGATCTTGCTTTATGATTATGATATTGTCGTATTTATTCTGTGGATGAGATTAGTATATCTAGACCCCTATTGTTGTATTACAGCTTAAGTACGCCCCGATGGATCCATTAAATTGGGTTTGTCCATCGGTGTGTGCTGCTGGCTATTATCACGCGTCCAGTCCCTCGGTATTTTTGGGACTGGGGCGTGACATAATTTTTGTGGTGGCCCATGCAGGTCTACGACTAAATTGTTCGGTTTTAACTTAGGGACCGAGCAAGCCTGCAATAAGAATAGGATAAGTTTCTAGATCTCATCCACTTGCTTGAATCGTTCTTGACATCTATATCGGATTTGAATTAATTTCTTGACTTGCATCCTGCCTTGATTCATATGCGCCTCTTATTATTTATTTTGGTCGTTACTCTAAATTTTTTTTTTACTATGGGATTGGTAATTAGAACTTGACAGTTTAAGTTATTATTGTAGATTATGACCTAATGATTACCCCTTAGCTTTAAGTCGCGTAATTAGTACCCCCACCTCGATACAAGTTAGATCCCTTACCCTTGACGGCCAGTAACTCTTCTATCCTCACTACTGACACTTGTTCTATAAGCACTAAGACTAAAGCTTAAGACGACCATAACCTATGTAATATAGGAGGATACCCTAATAGGTACTAAGACCCTTTCTCGTAGACCTTAACCGGAGCTTCTACGGTATCTTTAAGACCATTTACAATAGTAGTTAAATTGTTTTAAGTTGAGTAGTATGCCTCACAACATAGTACCACCTAGTCCTATTGACTCATTGATGAAGTAAACTAGGATGACACAACTTTAGACTTGCATAAGAAGATAGTGTTTATTCAGACTGTAGAATTTAGAGGTCCTTGCCCCTATTTGGTCGACTAGCGACTTAGACAAGAAGGTTGTATGATGACTGTAGAGATTGTGTAGTCTTTTATTATTATTGCTTATTTTGTTTTATTTTGTGAACTTGAATTAATTTGTACCTCCTTTCATCATCATCTAGCGTACTTATATTTTTGTACTACCTTGACTTATGTTGCTGTTACAGCCTAGTTTTGCAAGCTCAGTCTTTCATCAAGCTTGTTCATGACATATGTATTAGTGGACGCATACACTAATACATTTCAGAGTCAGTGTACTACGGTCTGATCAACCATAGTGCACTTGGTTCGCCCTTCGTATAACTACTTTACGTGGATTGAGATATATAGTGATTAGTAGACGAATGTACTTGCCCTCTAGATATGTCTTAGCATATCGTATCGGTTACATAACTATACTAATACGAGCATGCGAATGAAGAAGTACCAGAATAGGATTTCAATCCACAACTGCTTGACAATTCCCATTTGAATTCTTTAAACGCCTTGATCCCGATACTTCTATTCTATTACCTTCCCCTTGAACTCTTTATTATTGATCTTCGTCTCCCCTTATTTCGGAAAGACGAAATATCTTGCTTGGTATAAGTTTGTTATATAGATAGTACTAGATATACCCACAGGCCGGTCGCATTGTTTAATGACCTTTTATAAATGATTAAGGGCATATCATAGATAATATGTTTGGTGTTAAAGACTTTGAGGATTCAATAATATGATTAAATAATTTGGGGCATAGCTTTCTTAGATATATAGCCTTAGATGATAGACGGGTAAATTCTAAGTTGGGTAGGACCACAATTTTCACTTGAGAGAAAATTCTTTAGACTGTAATCAAGTGAGATTTGATAGAGAGACCCTACCCTATTTTAATTTTGAGGACGAAATTTTTATAAGTTGGGTAGATTGTAATCACCCTGATTTTTTTCAAAATTTTAAAACTATTTTTTTACACAATTTTATGTAATTTTCTGAAATTAAAACTAAGGTATTTTGTGATTAAATGATTTTTAAAGGATGTTAATTAATATTAAAATATTATGAAAATAATATTTTCTAGTGTAAAATGAGAAACTAGACATAGGGTAATTTTCCGGGAATTTATTGGACCCCGGAACCATTTTAAAGCCCTAAGAACTAATTAAATAAATAAACCAAATAAACCTGGTTCAATTGAACCAAACCAACCCATACCAACCCAGACCCGGTTCAACTGAACCGAAGCCAACCTTAGCGGGTCGGGTCGGATCTAAACCCGACCCGAAACCCGCCTACCCGAACCCATACTTAAACACTAGCGGGTCGGGCCGGATTCATGTTGAACCCGACCCGCGGACCCGGACCCGTTACCCAATCCAAACCCTAGTCGGATTCCTACCGACAATACTGTTCCGGCATCCCTATAAATAATCCCTCCGCTGCCGAAACCCTAATCACCTCTTCCTCCTCCCGACGAACGTCTCCCCTCGCCGCCCGGACTCGCCCCGCTCCGCCGCCCTCACCTCGAACCCCCCAGCCCACTGCAACCCCTCTCCCCGCTCCTCCGCCATCGTCCCCGAGCAGCGCCCCGTCTCTTCCCCTCTGCATCTCCACCACCTCTCCGCCTACCTCCTCCCTGCTCCGTCGACGAGCCCAGCCCCCTCGCCCCCTGACTCGACCCCGCCGTGCCTGAGCCCTAGCCACCCCGAGCCCCCATCTCCCCTCTTCCTCCTTCCCCGACTCCACCTTCCTCTGCTCAGCCCCGCTCGACCCATCCCCGACCCACAGCCCGACTGTCTCCACCACCTATCTTCCCTCTCCCCGCTCCACCGTCCACCTCAACGACGGACCCCGCAACAGCCCCTCATCCCCGGCTGCCCAACACCACCACAACCTCGACGATCCTCCGCCCCGAGCAGCCCTCCTCCGACGAAGTCTCCTGAACCCTAACCCTAAAACCCGGACACGGCAGCACAGTACCCGGACACGGTGTCTCCCTGTGTCGCGTCGACTCACCGATACGAGAATTCGGTCTTCACGGAGCCCTGTTCAGGTAACCCATTCTCTCACCTCGTTGCCCCATTTTCCGTTGCGTCAGTTGTGACATGTAGACTGTGTAACCCCCTCGATGTTTGTGCAACCCACTCGGTGCGTCATGTCCTGTGGCGATCGCAAACCGCGATCAAAAAACAGGAAAATCAACGCCCTATTTCACCCCGGAACTGAGTGTGCCCCGCCAAACGGGACAACTTGGTTGCGTGCGGTCTTCACCGAAACGTGAGCGCCATTGATACGGACGTGCAAGATTTCACAGAAGTTGATTTGGATGTGCATTCACACCAAAATTAGCGCATATCCGCCGACAATGCCCCGTATCCGCCTGTTCTGGAACATGTTGTAACTTTGTGTACACACGTCGAATCGAAACGAAACTTGTGCCATCGGACTCGTATCAATATGCTGGTCCTGTGATCCAAGTTTGGTTCGATTCTGAGAACGTTGACAAAATTGCGTATCGTGGGCCCCGTGGCTCCACTTGACGGGCGATTTTGTGATCGGCTCATCGGAATCCAATTTTGGAAGTTCCGTTGGGTTCGTATCATCGTTCTGGACTTGTTGACACTAAGTTTGACGAATTTGGAGACCTTTGACCCTGACACATTTTTGGTACAAAATGGCCCACATGTGGACCCCGCTTGACCAGGAACTGTCATTTCTGCCCCTGTGTCCAAATTGGACTTAAGGACAGGCGTTTCTAGCTATTTGATATTTTTGAGACCATTGGTGATATTTATTTCAGCTTTTGGAGGAGTACCTGCAGGATCCACTGATATAGGGACAATTGTTGGTATTCAAACCCCAGGCAAGTGTACCTTGCCAAATCTTGTAGTTCTTGTTACTTATTTCCTTGACTTATTTATATGTTGTACATGCTTGACCTAGGACCATGTGACTTACTTAGCGTTCGATTAATAGTCGGGTGCCAACCCCGTACGCGGAGTTGGGTAACGTTATATAGACATGGATACCGAGACCCTATACTTCTCGTGCTTGTCTTATCAAGTACATATAACCCAGGACACTTGACACTATTCATGAGACAGAGTCTTCCTGAGATATTCATGGTGATTCTGTATAGGATACCTGTTACATGACTTATTCTTTTGCTTAGATATTACATGACTAGTTGCATTAGATATAATCCTGCGTGGCATGGACATGAGACATTGTGGACATGAGACGTATGATTATATTGGATGGGAAGAGTCACACAGGCTACAGGTTGATTATATTATGCCGGTGTCTCAGTCTCTCTCTGAGCTAGACGACCACATGATATCACTGCTACTGCCTCCCCGATACAGAGCTTGTAGTGGTTTCAGCCTGAGTTATAGTGCTGCTTTCATCTTGCATTTCACTTAGCTTGTTATATAGTTTACCCTATTATTTCATTTATTGCTGGAGAGTCACACAGGCTACAGGTTGACTATATTATGCTGGCGTCTCAGTCTCTCTCTGAGCTAGACAACCACATGATATCACTGCTACCGGCTCCCAGACACAGAGCTTGTAGTAGTCTCAGCCTGAGTACTAGTGATGCTCTCCCTTGTATTTCACATAGATGGTTACATATTTACCCTATTTATTTTATTTATTGCTGTACTGCATTTATTTTGGCTTGAGTTATTTTATACCTTGCTATGTTCCCTTAGAACCTGGATCCGGATTATGTTCCTAGGATTAGCAGAGGAGATCCACCCAGAGTTATACAGTACAGGAGCATTAGCAGGAGCAGAAGCAGGAACAGGAGCAGGCACTAGAGAAGTACCAGATTCAGTAGACGAGTGATCATCGAGGTTATCTATTGAGTATATACTGTTCCATACTCAGTATTGGCTGTGGTTATCTTTATTCTTGTATCTTGACAGATGTATCAGATTCATTATCGGGTTATTTCCCGAGTTTATATTTTATTGAGATATGATCTTGCTTTATGATTCTGATATTGTCGTATTTATTCTGTGGATGAGATTAGTATATCTAGACCCCTATTGTTGTATTACAGCTTAAGTACGCCCCGATGGATCCATTAAATTGAGTTTGTCAATCGGTGTGTGCTTCTGGGCATTATCACGCGACCAGTCCCTCGGTATTTTTGGGACTGGGGCGTGACAAAGTCCTTCGGACCTATAAGTCTACCACTCTTCTGGCATGTGGTAGATTCATTAGCCACTCTGCTATTTTTTTCTGCGAGGATATCAATTCAAGCTGGCTCATTTGCAGCGTGCACGTGATTTAATCACTTTAGCTACATCAGTAAATGCATCTGGCATTTGATTTACAATCTCTTGTAGATGCAATATCCTTTGTACCTCAGTTTCATATTTATTAGTACGATGATCTAGATGAGACAGAGTGGGATTATCCTACGATAATTTATGTCATTTATTTGTGGCGAATGGTTCTGTAAGAACATTCTTTTCTTTCTTAACTCTCCCTAACGGCGGGAATTTAGCCTCATCAAAATGATAGTCTACGAATGTAGCAGTAAAAATATCACCAATTAAAGGTTCTAAATATCTAATGATTGAGGGCGAATCAAAACCAATGTAAATTTCTAAACGGCGCTGAGGTCCCATTTTATAGCGCTGAGGAGGGGGAATAGAAACATAAATAGCACAACCAAATTTATGCAAATGAGAGATGTTAGGTTGATGGCCTGTCATAATTTGTGATGGTAAAAATTTATGATATGTAGTTGGCCTAACAATAATCAATTTAGTAGTATGTAATATGGCATATCCCCAAGCTGAAACGGATAAATTTGATTGCATGAGTAAAGGCCTTGCTATATGCTAAAAATGCTTAATTAATGACTCTGCTAAATTATTTTGGGTATGAAGATGAGGGACAAAATATTCAACTTTTATTCCTACGGAAGCACAATAATCATCAAAAGTACGGAAAGTGAACTCAGCTGCATTACCAAGTCGAATCGTTCTAACATGTTGGTCAGGAAAATGAGTCTTAAGCTTAATCAACTAAGAAAGTAGCTTGGAGAAGGCAAAATTTCTAGATGAGAGTAAGGAAATATTTGACCATCGACTAGAAGAATCTATTAGAACCATAAAATACCTGAAAGGTCCGCTAGCAGGATCAATTAGTCCGCAAATATTACCTTGTATTCTCTTAAGGAATTGTGGTGATTCAGATGTTATTTTGAAAAATGAAGGTCTTGTAATGAGTTTACCCTGTGAACAAGTTACACACAAATGTTCAGTAGAAAATGAAAGACTTTGGTATGATACATTATGCCTATTGGTATTGTTAATAACCTTTCTCAACATAGTCGATCCTGGATGACCCAATCTGTCATGCCAAAGGATTAGATTCCTTGGATCCTTTAGCCTTTTTCTAGTGATGGGGTAAGATTCTACTACCTTCTGAGTAGTTTTATATAGATCCGGGGAGATTAACTTGCACTTTTCTAATGTGAGCTTATTGCTTCCAACATTAGAGGTGATACAAAGATACTCTTTGTTATCATCGTTTATGGTTTCAACATAAAATTTGTCCATTCGAATATCTTTAAAGATGAGTAGATTTCTATTAGATCTACTAGAGAATAATGTATTTCGAATAACTAAGTGTATTCCATTTGGCAACACATCAGCCTTACCATAACCTTCTATAATCTGCACGGGTCCATCAATAGTAGTCACCTTGGCAGTGTTTGAGGCATATGTTGTGAAAAAATTCTTAGTTTTCAATATAGTATAATTTGTTGCACCATATATCAAGCATATGCCATCATCATTGTCCATACCTTTCACAAATAAAAATTAATAATATATTAATATGCTACTAAATGGTTAAACTTGGCATATTGTCAATTATTACAACTTGATCTAAATTTAAATGAAATTGCTTCAAATAAAGTAAACTATCTAGACTATTGATCATATAATGACTAATTTATTCAAAGTAGAAAGTAAATAAACTTAGCTAAGCATACAATAACTATTCGTTGACTTCGCCTATCATGGCGTTGAACTGGTCTTCTGAAATTGTGTTTCCATCCTTATCTTGGAAGAAATTATTAAAATCCATGTGTCTTGTACCCTCCATGAGATTAGTCTCCATACCCTTTGAGGCTTCATACTCGTCCACTTTCTTTTGTTAGGTAAGACAGTTCTGCATCCAATGACCAGCTTTTTCATAACGTTTGTAAATATCAGTTGGAGCAGCTGGATTGAGAATTTGGGCATTATTTCTTCGAGGATTAAATCTCTTATTTTTTAACTGTGTATTATTTCTTGGACCATGATTGTAGCCATTTCTTTGGCTTCCACTGCGTCCATGCCCTCTACCTTTGTGATTTCCTCGACCCCTAGTATTGGTCATATTTTTTTGAGCACTAGTCGCATTCACTTCAGCTGGAATTGTTGCAGACCCAGTTGGTGTACTAGTGTGGTTTCTGATTAATAATTCATTATTTTTTCTCGGCCACGATTAAGACAACAATGAGTTCATAATACTTCTTAAAATTTCTCTTCATATACGTCTGTTGTAGGGTCATATTAGTTGTATAAAATATGGTGAATGTTTTCTCTAGCATGGAATGCTATGTTACTTCTTCACCACATAACTTCAATTGTGAAGTAATCCTGAACATAGCTGAATTATATGTTGCAACTGTCTTATAATCTTGGAAACGTAGATTGAGCTATTCATGTAGTGCACCTGGTAGTATGGCCATTTTTTGGTGATCATATCTCTCAGCTGAAAATTCTATAGCACCAAGGGATCCTTGATTGTTAAGTACTCAGCCTTGAGATCATCATGAATATGATATCTTAGGAAAATTAAAGCATTCGCTTTATCTTGTGCAGATATTGGCTTATCATCCATAATTGTGTCACCTAAGCTTTTGGCTTGAAGGTGCAATTCAGCATCCAATCTCCAGTTGAGAAAGTTCTGGCATTCTAAGTTTAGAGGCTTGAAATCATGCTTTGTGAGGCTCGACATATTGCTGTATAAGATCAATAATAATAAGTTAACATAAGAACTTGGTAAATTATCAAGAAATTCATATTCATGGTATATGCTTCAAACAATGATGTTTCAGGAGTCTATTTATACCAAACAAATCTTGTTCATGGTATGCTTCGAACAATGATGTTCCTAAAGTCGTAGGTAAATACCAAACACTAGATATTCATATGCTTCGAACAATGATTATGTTTAAGAAGTCTTTTAAAAATACCATATATGGTATGCTTCAAACAATAATATTCCAAAAGCCTTATATATATAGACCAAACAATTCATGTTCATGGTCATCAGATCTCTGATGGTTTTGATCTAAATATATCAACAAATATAAAAAAAGAAAGAAATAAAGAATAACTCCAGCGTTCTCTTCGAGAGATCTATATGTGATTAACGTCGGGGTACTATCAGAGTTAACTAAAAGAAGCGAGATAAATAGATTAAAATTATTCTTTTTGCCCTAGCGTTATGCCAAGAGATGTATAAACATCAACATCAGGTTGCGCCTAGGGTATACATATGCATAAAAAAATAAACATAAATAACCATACCTATTACCGAAGTAAAGAATTTGCAAATGGCGGCTTCACTGAGATGCTCTCACTTATTTTCTTCTATTAGAGCTTGGTGCTGATAACATGTTAGAATAAACGTAGAAAAAGGAAGAAAAAAAATAGGAGAAAAGATCTCTTATAAGTGTAATCACATAGTAGGAGGCAAAGGCCTTATTTATACAACCCAATGAAGGTGTAATACTAATCTCTAACCAATATAGGACTAAAAACAAAGTGGAAATCCAACCCTTTAGTAACCCACGTTATACCATATTGGACATTTTTGGTATTCTTCGTTATTCTTGGGACTTAATCAAAAGATAAATGAACAAGACCAACAGAGTGCATGATAAACTTTGCAGTCTATCCTCTGTTGATCCAATAGTTATAGTCAAGATTCAGATACTTCTGCAAAAAAGTTTGTCTTCCAAGATTTTGATTCCAACGAAGCACTATATAAATATAATATTACATATTATAACTTGCTTCGAAGAAGACAAAAGAATCATAAATTAATCTATGTTCTTCCTTAAAAGTAGAGGAGAAGTAGAAGAGGAAGAAGAAGGATTATGGCTTGCTGAGGTGATGAAGATCACCGTTGCTCAAAGCAAAATTCGCTCCACACGATCTGCTCCCAGGAACCAATAAGTTCTTGAAGAACTTTTGTAACGCTCGCGTCACCTCCCTCCTGGACTCGTACGATCTCCTGGACTTCTCATGGCAGCACAATAGCCTCTTTTCTACACTATCTCTATCTCTCAAATTATTCTATATCTGATGAGGGCTGAGAAGAGAGTATTTATAGAGGAACTTGGCCACCTAGTCAGTTACAAAGAGATAAGAACCAAATTAATTCAACTCCCACAAAATCGGATATGTATTAAAGATGCAATTTTTTCATAACCGAATATGAACAACATTTGCCAGCAGCGCAGTATCTCAGCAGCACAGTGGCCCATGTACGCAGCAGTACAGCAGCTCATGAGCGCATACATGTAAACTTTCATATATGCGCATAGCCCGAGCATTGCCCGCTTAACACCCGTTCAGCACCCTGCTTAGCTCACTGCTCATGCGCCCGCGCATGCATTCTCGTATGTAACCATGCTAGCAACAACACATATAACTCGCGCATAAAATAAGTGCACGAGCGCAACTAATGTGCACAAGGACCACGCGACGATGCTGATATGCTAAGTAAAAAGTGCGCCAACAAAGCACCACTTTATGCTCTTGAGCCCGATTCTGAATCTGAGTCACTAAGTCCCTTTGGGGCTTAGATCCAATGAAAATAATTCTAAGATCATGACAAAAAGGATAAATAATTTTATGAGGAGTTAATCCTTTTTCTCCTAGGAAAATACCCCAAGATGGTACCCATGTGCCCCACCACACCCCATGTGTACACCTCAACACAAGCAAAACAATATATTGAAATACCTACTTGGTGGTATAGCCAATGTGGGACTATCTTTCACTAGTCCAAAGGCAAAAACACTAACAATCTCCCACATATCTCAATATATGTTTTGAGCGTTCCTCACAGTGACTGCCCATCATGCATTAGGATAGATGTCTCTTCAACTTGAATCTTTCCGCATAGGTCAAATAACAATATGATACAAGAATGGACTAAGCCTTGAATTAGGAACCATAGTTGCAATTCTTTTCACTCACATAATGACATCAGCTGTATTTCGGGTTGTACATTATAGGGCTTGTGCATGCCTGATTTTGGTGTATGTATTTTGGACGTCTACAAGTTTCCCTCAAGAGACGGCATGTATATCTTTCCATACACTCTAGGTGAGTTCGTTTAAAGATTCCTTGGCATGAAGCCTTGCGCTTCTTTGTGTGCTATGCCGCTATGACATGGACTAAAGCCGTGGTTCACTCCCTCATGTGGTATCACTCACTGTAGCATGAGGTCTCAGCCTCTTTGTAGTGCGCCAACCTACTCAGCATGAAGCCTTGTACTTTCTTGCGGTGTTACGCTGCTGTGACATGGCTCGCGTAGCCAAGGATTTATATCTTTTACCTCTGTGGTGTCATACCACTAAAACATGAGGTCTCGGGCCTCTTTGTAGTGCATCCTACCCCCTCTTTATTCTACAGCATTAGGCTACCTTCCTATGTGCGATTTTATGCCACTTTGATATTTTTTGCAAAGACGAGACATTATCCTATCGAGGAACCTCATGGTGGTATCACCCACTGTAGCATGGAGACCTTACACTCTTTTGTAGTGTTGTGCTACCGTGCTTCATATGAAGTACACCAGACATTCACTCTCCATGAGAACTCATTAAGGCGTCAAAGCCGTACTCCCACAGGAAATGTTCTGTTCAAGAAAAAATAGTAGACCACAGTGGTTTCAGGTACATATCCCACAATGTCCCTGAGGACTACCCATTATACCAGATTTTCTCCTAGTCAATAATCCTTCTTTGAACAAAAATTAAGATGCCGAGTAGATTTCTTTTTGAACTAATAGCATAAAACTTTATGGTAGAATTACAAAGACACAATATCAAAATATCTTTAAGTCTATTTTGATTGTTGTATCCTCGACTAGCTAGGACTTAAGACCTTTGGTGAACAGATCCGCCAAGTTCTCCTGACTCCGAACATCAATCACAATAATGACTTCAGTCTTTATCAGATTATTCACTGCCCTATGCCTTAGCCGCACAGTCCCCATTTTACCGTTGAAGAGGTCATTTGATGCCACCGCTGCAATCGCCTGGTTGTCGCAGTATAGCGGTACCGCCGAAATCAGTGCACCAACCAATGAAAGATCATACATGAGCTCCCAAAGCCATTCTGATTCATCTGATGCAGCCGTCAATGCATAACTCAGATTCCATTTAGGAATGAGAGAGCATAGTCTGCTTCTTCGACTTCCACGATATAGCAGCTCCACCATTGAAAAGACGTATCTTTCTGTGGACCTTTTGGTCTCTACTTCTGAATACCATCTTGCATTATTGAAACCTTCCACTATTGTCGGATACCTAATGTAGTATAGTGCATACTTTTGAGTCCTCTTGAGATATCTCATTACTCTCTTCAAAGCTTTTCAATGCTCGATACCTGGATTGCTCGTGAATTGACTCGGCATCACTACAGCGAAAGCTATGTTAGGCCTTATGGTAGTTGTTGCATACATCAAATTTCTGATGATGCTTGAATACTCCAAATGTCTGAAGCTTTTCCTAGGATTCGGCTTCTGCTTCTTGTCACACATGTACGGAATATTGATCCCTGGAAGATCCTCATATATATAGTGTATGAGAATCTTCTCAATATAATGAGATTGTGATAGCGCTACTCTAATGTCATTTTAGATGATCTTTATTCCCAGGATAATACCAGCTTCCCCTATGTCCTTCATACTGAACTTGGATGAGAGAAAGTTCTTTATCCCAGTGATACGTGCAAGATCCATACCCAAGATTAACATGTAGTCTACATACAGACAAACGA
This sequence comes from Iris macrosiphon, assembly GCA_036927795.1. Classification (NCBI taxonomy): domain Eukaryota; kingdom Viridiplantae; phylum Streptophyta; class Magnoliopsida; order Asparagales; family Iridaceae; genus Iris; species Iris macrosiphon. The sequence goes on from JAYESA010000010.1 coordinate 63,168,230, forward strand.
TGACATATCTTCCATTAACAAACTTTTTGTAAACACACTTGTCCGTCTTACTGACCTTGTACCCATTTATTCTTATGACTTTATCAAACTTTCCATGCCATATTTTGGGAGCTTGCTTTAGACCGTATAATAATTTCACCAACTTACATACTTTGTCTTCAAGCCCTTTGATGATAAATCCTTCTAGTTGTTACATATAAATTACTTTGGTTAACTCTCCATTCAGGAATGCTATTTTAACATTCATCTGATGAATAACTAGCTTGTGAATTGAACTCAGAGCAATTAGCATCCTGATGGTCGTCATCTGCGCTACTAGAATATATTTATCGAAGTAGTCGATCCCCTACTTCTGAGAAAATTCCTTGGCAACCAACATTGCCTTGAACTTGTTAATAGTTCCATCGGCCGTCATCTTCTTCTTGAAGATCCACTTGCATCCGATTGGTTTAGCTCCTTCTGGTAGATCGATCAATACCCAAGTATTGTTGGAGATTATTGAGTCATAGTCATCATTGATAGCCTACCTCTAGAATATAGCGTATCTGGTCTTCATTGTCTCATCATAGTTAAGCATATCATCTTCCATATGATAGGTGACGAAATCATCTCCGAAGTCCTTCTGTCACCTCACTAGCTAAGTTACTGGTTATTCGAGTTCTGGTTCGATTGTTGTTGCTGGAATGACAACTTCTCCTTAGACTATATCTTCTTTGGAAGCATTAGCCTCCTATGTACCCACACTATTCTTTGGAAAATCTGCGATAACGATGTTCTTGTGCCTTGCAAATTTATCTTCAAAAAATTTTGCGTAGCGAGATTCATTGATATGATTTGATTCTATATCAAGAAACCTCCAGGCATCATTATTCTCAGCATAACCCAGGAAGATTGTCTTTGTAGTTCTCTTACCCAGTTTCTGAAACTTCAAGTCCGGAAGCTTCACACATGCCAGACACCCCCATACTCGAATGATATTCAAATTGGGTCTAACCTTGAACTAGAGTTCATGAGGAGTTACATCGAAAGTCACGTACGACACTCTGTTTAGAATGAAAGTGGCCGTAAGCGCAACTTCTCCCCAAAAATAGTTTGGAAGACCCATAGTTAACAATATTAAAATTACCATCTCCGTCAACGTCCAGTTCTTCCTCTCAGCTACTCCATTAGGTTGAGGCAACTATGGAGCAGTTGTCTCATTGACAGTTCCATGTTCTTTGCAGAACGATGTGAATTCAATAGACCTATAGTCTCAGCCTCGATCACTTCTGAGTCTCTTGAGTTATTGCCCAGTTTAACGTTAAGCCTCAGCCTTTAACTCCTTGAACTTATAGAATGCTTTGTTCTTTGACTTGAGTAGCTAGACGAACACGTACTTCGAGAAGTCATCGGTGAATGTAATAAAATACTTCATTTTGGCCTTTGTGGAGAACTGTTTGAAGTCACAAATATCTGAATGTACCAACTCCAGAAGATCTGTGCTCCGATTTAGCCGTTTGATTAATTTTCTTTTGATTTTTGCCTGCGTACATACGTCACACTTCTCCACTTTCTTACCCCCAAATTTGGAGATAAGCCCTAGACGAGACATCTTGTTAATTCTTTTACTATGAACATGTTCTAGTCTATTATACCATACTCAAGAGAATAACCAGAAGAAGAGACTACGTTTATCATTTTAGTAGGAGTTATAAGTTAAAGTTTGAACATTCCTTCGGTACAAAATACTTTTTTGAAGTATGTTCCTTTGTACGACATCACCATCTGCCCAATATTGATGTCCATCCTCAAGCCTGTGTTGTAGAGTAGACTTCACTAGACTAAGTTCTTGGCTATCATTGGTACGTGCTTCACATTCTGAAGTATTAGCGACCTCCCCTAAGTCAGGTTCAGTACCACCGTTCTGGTCCCAAGTACTTCAACGTGTGCCTGGTTCCCAACCATAACCTTCTTAGGTGTAGGCTCGTATGTGGTGAACAACTCCCTCTTTGAGCAAATATGGCAGGATGCGCCAGTGTTCACCCAAAAGTTAGTATCGACACCATTCGTTATAACCTACGCAATCATAGCAACTTTGTTAGGCTCATCTTGCTCTGTCTGTTTAGGCTTGGATCTGTATTCACTCTGGTAGTGGCCCTTCTTGCCACAGTTAAAGTAAGTCATATCTGACTTGGGCTTTGGCTTCGGTTTGAAAGAAGCTGACTTCACCTTCAGATGGTTAAAGTACTTCATCTTGTTATGAGAACCCTTTTGCTTCCCCTTGGAGTCCCCAGTATAGACCAAGTTGGCCTTTGCCAGTTGCTTGGACAGGGAGTCCAACTTCAGTTGCCCCCTACCTTCATCTTTAATGTGAATCCAGTAAAGAAGATCTTCGAGCCGAATCTTCATATTCTTACAGTAAATGTCATTCTTGAACTTTATCGAACCTGGAGGAAGCTTGGGGACTATAGCCCCAACCACGAACTTGCCTTTCTGCTTCATGCCCTCTTCCTCCAATTTCTGCTGCATTTTTAGAAGTTCCTTGACTTGCTGTAGCATTACCTTCTCGTCTTCAAATTGCATAGTGAATAATTTCTCGTCTTCAAATGCATAGTGAATAATTTCTCGTCTTCAATTTGTCCTTCTCGTCTTCAAATTGCATAGTGAATAATTTCTTGACGAGATGGATTTTTAACATTTTCTCTTTAGTTTTGTAGTGCTTCTAAAGAGCTTCCCAGACTTATTTTTCCTTCTCTTTCTAGTTGTAGGACTCTGCCATCGAGTCATCTATTGTATTTAGGATCAACAGCCAGCAGAGGTCGTTCTCCTTCCACTTAGAGCGTCTCATGCGCCATACCAACTTCAAGTTCTCCTCCATCTTCAGGAAAGGTAGGTTCGGGATCAACCAACACATAAGCAACTTTGACAAAACGAAAATTTAAAGATATCTTCCTCTTCCAAATTTTGAAGTATTCTTCATCAAACTTCTCAAGCATGTGAAAGCTAGTATCAAGAATGTTTGAGCGATTGTTCTCCATCTTTTTTTTGGATCTTGCTTTGAGATAGTTATTCTCAGATCTTAATCAAACGATGAATGAGCAAAGCCAACAGAGCTCCTGATAAACTTTGTAGTCTACCCTCTGTTGATACAAAAGTTGTAGTCAAGATTTAGAAGCTTATGCAAACAAGTTTGCCTTCCGAGATCTCGATTCCAACGAAGCACTATATAAATATAATATTACAAATTAAAACTTGCTCCAAAGAAGATAAAAGAATCAGAAATCAATCTACGTTGTTTCTTGCAATAGCAATTGCAGACGGACAGAACAAGTTACAAACAGATGAGAAGTAGAAGAGAAAGAAGAAAGATTATGGCTTGTTGGGGTGATGAAGATCACCGTTCCTCAAAGCTAGATTCTTTTCACACGATCTGCTCCCAGGAACCAGCAAGTTCTCGAAGAACTTCTGGAATGCTCGCGTCACCTCCCTCCTAGACTCGCACGATCTCCTGGACTCTTCTTTGTGGCGTAACAACCTCTCTTCCACTCTCTCTCTATCTCTCAAATTATTCTATATCGAATGAGGGCTGAGAAGAGAGTATTTATAGAGGAGCATGGCCACCGAGTCAGTTACAAAGAGATAAGAACGAAATTAATTCAAATCCCACAAAATCGGATATGAATCAAAAATGCAATATTTTCATAACTGAATACGAACCGCCTTTGCCAGCAGCGCAGGATCTCAGCAACACAGCGGCCCAGCCGCGCAACAACACAACAGCGCAGCAGCACAGCAGCCCATGTGCAGCAGTGCAGCAGCGCATGCATGCAGACGCGCATAGCTGCGCATTGCCCGCACATCGTCCGCTCAACACCCGTTCAACACCCTGCTCAGCTCCCTTCTCATGCGCCGCGCATCTAACCACGCTAGCAACAACGCATGCAACTCGCGCGCACAAGCGTCATGCGTCGATGCTGACGTGCTAAGTACAAAGTGCGCCAACAAAGTGCCACTTTGTGCCCTTCAGCCCTAGCCCGAGTCTGAGTCGTTAAGCCCTTTGGGGCTTAGATCCAATGGAAATAATTCCAAGAGCATGACAAAAAGTATAAATGCTTTCATGAGGAGTTAATTTTTTTTTCTCCTTGAAAAATACCCCCACATGGAACCCATATGCCCAACCATACCCCATGTGCACACCTCAACACAAGCAAAACATTATATTGAAATACCTATATGGTGGTGTAGCCAATGTGAGACTATGTTTCACTAGACCAAAAGCAAAAACACCAACATTCTTTTCCTTTTCCTTATGATGTCCTCCCTTTCCAATTTATTATTGTTGGGGTTGATGGTGGGGATGTTATCTATGGTTTCATTTACGAAAAATTACTTGTACAACATTAAAATTTGTTAAAATTACTGTGAAAACAAATGTTACAATAATTATAATAAGTGCATAAAGATGTAAAACGGAATGGCATTTTCTTTGATTTGTTAGTAAAACGTTCTTTTAAAGAATGTTTTCTTTATAATGATGAGTATTAATTATACAGATTGATATTAATTATACACTTAATTATTTTGTTCCCTTTTTTTTGCTTAATTGTTAGAAAATGTGAAGGACGTTTCTTAACCTATATATTGCGCACATCATGCCCTCGAAATTGGTGTTGTTTTAAGATTGATTTTCTTGAATGGAAGACTCCTTGGATCATGTGCCTCTTTTGATTGCCCAATGACCAACCCCATCTCTCTCCTCCTCCTCCTCTGTTCTCTTCTGGCACCCCTGCATTCTTTGTTGAGCCACTCCCTCTCTCTTTACATCACTATGTACAACCTAGTTATATTGTTGTTGTACAAGCACCAGTAGACACAACTACAAGCATCAACCATCTGGCCATAGAATATAGGAGAGTAGAGAGTGTATGTTTGTGTGTTCGGTTTGGCTCCGATAATCAGTCTTTGATATTACGATAATCCTCCAAGGCATCCACCGCAAGTAGGACCCAATTGTCATCCTCCAACTCGATGCTCATGCCGCAATCTTTATCTCCGACTGTGAAATAGCACACAAAGTCTTGGTCACTCTCGGAACCTCCTCCGATACCAACACCGCTCTGAATCCTTCTACTAGTTTCCTCTACAGCAATGAGCAGTACCATACCTCATCCATGCCACTAATATTTGCTTTTGTGAATTTATTTATTGGGAAGAGAGGGAATCAGAGATCTACCACCACCGTCACCTCATTCTCGCCGACCCTCCCGACGATAATCTCCTCCCTCAAGACCTTAACCCCTTTCGCCAGATCCACCACCACCACTGCAACCCCCTTCGCCTACGTATTCTCTTCGAGCTCCCTTCTCATAGAGACAAGGTCGCCGACGAGGTCCCAGGTGTCGCGGTCGAGGGGCGATCGGAGATAAGGGAATAGAGGGAGTTGGAAAGGGAGAGGGACTTGGGGGTGAGGAGGGGAGCGGTGGTTGAGACGATCGATGAAAAGTCCCCATCCAAACGTAGTAGAATATTCTCTTAAAAAAATGCCCATCAGAAAGACGTTTTTGTGAAAAAATATATCGTGGTTGAGACGATCGATGAAAATCACACATCCAATGGGCGTATTAATTGATTCCAATTTTTTTAACAAAAAATTATCTGATTTTTTTAATATTATGTTAAAAACATGTCCATCAGATGAACGTTTTGTTCTTTTTGTCGTAAATATTACAAACTTTGTTCTCTCATACTAATTTTACTAAACTTTAAGTGATATGTATAAAATTTTCTGTTTTATTTATTGTCTTTCTTTTATCCCTTAATAGTTAATATCAAGGTGTGCATTAGACCAGACCCGGAATCCAGCTCAAATATGGTCCGATCAAATCCGGCGTAGGTAGGCTCGGGTCCAACCCATTGAAAACTTAATTTCGAGCTAGGTCTAATGTCCAGGCCCGTAGGTCCGGACCGACCTGACTCAAAAAAAAAAAGGGTCATCCCCTAACCCGTCATCCCCCAACCCCTACCATTTTTTTTAAATTATTTAGGAGGTTGTTTTACCAAAATACTTCCTATTAATTGTTAAAAAATCGCTAGGGATATTTTTGGTGAAATAACCGACAATTATATTAGTATTTTGGGGGATAATTTAAAAATATTTCCATTTTATAGCCAATTTTGAATGTTAATAAGGAATATTTTGATTATTTTTACTGAAAATGACTAAAATATCCCAATCACTGCTATATTTTAAGGATATTGGGAGTCTTTTGGCACCCAAAAACTATAAATATGACTTATTTTATTCAAATTTACCACACACACAAATTATTCCCACTTCTACTAATTAGAAGCAATATCATGTTATATTCAGTAGTTTTTTTTTCTCTGTCATAGAAAATGAACAACCACCAAAACAACTGATTCACTACTTAGTTTAAATATTATAATTACTAAGTTATATAGATGACGCAAATTAATTAGTTATGAATATTAATTTAATATTTTTTATAATATTAAGGCTTACATTCAACTTGATACCCTAAGCTATTCCTGTTTTTCAACTTGATACCCAAAATTTTTTTACTCAACAATTTGATACTCTAAAAAAGTCAAAACTATCCCCGCCCTCTCCCCCTCCTCAGCTGCCCCTCCCACGCCCCCTTCTCCTGTCGCTGCCCCTTACCCCTGTTGCCCTCTCCCACGCCCATCCTCCCGTCGCTCCCCCCGGCTGCCCCCTTCTACGCCCACTCCCATTATTCGACCCCCGGCTTCCCCTCCCGTGCCCCCTCCTGCTGCTGCCGCAGCCCCCCCCTCCTCCTCACTCTGTCGTCGTCCTGGGCTGGCGCCACCATCACCGTTGCTATTGCTACTAGAGAGAGAGAGAGAGAGAGGGCAGGGGTAGTTTTGACATTTTTTATTTTTAGGATATGAAGTTGAAAATATTCAATAGTTGATGGTATTAAGTTGTTGAGTAAAAAAAAAGTTTAAGGTATTAAGTTGAAAAACATGAATAGTTGAGGATATCAAGTTAAAATTTAGCCTAATATTAAATATTAAATATTAAATATTAAAATCCAACTTTTATCCTACATGTTTTTCAAAAAAGAGAATGTTGGAATAAAAAATATGAAGGGGACAATAGGCAAGGATTGGGAATAATATTATTCCAAAACCCATTCTTACTTTCATGGATAACCAAACAAAAGATTTACAGCAAATTCATCGACTTTCAGAATTTGTACAAAATTTATTCAAGAATCTATTTACCAAACAATTCCTAAGTGGTAACTAAAGTTCATCCCATAGTTATAATATTCATCTTATGAATGCATGCTGGTTTGTTTAAGGAACCCGGCCACCTTTTCCTGACGAGGGGGTGGGGTCTGTAAAAGATGTCGCTTTTTAACTAGTAAGTATATATTTCTCGTTTTAGTATTATTAGGTACTAGTATATATACTCGTGCGTTGTACGTATTTTATGATGAAGTTTATTGAAATTGATCTCAAGAAAAAAGTTCCACATCCATATGGCAACCTCAAGTGTGTATTTTAATATAAGATTATTCTTTTATTGACTTGTACACATGGAAAGTGGTAGCACATATAGATGGTATAGTAGGGTATTTTTTATATAGCAAGGTTTAAGACCTCCAAGAAATACTTATATTTTTACATGTCACTCATTTCTTGAAAAATTTTCTTTGAAGCTAGGTCCTGAAGGGGTCTAGCAACTCAAAATTGGACTCGTACGAGGACATGGGTGAAGGAAGCAAAGTGGCACTTTGGTGCAGAACTTCGTACGTACGCATCGGATGAGAGATGTCGCTTTTGTGCGTCATTGTGCTCGTTCCCTGACATTTTTTGCAGCAGGAAACACAGAGCGAGTGGGGCACAAAATCCACGTGGAGGCTGCTTGCGCAAAAACTATAATTTTCATACAGTGGTTGCTTGCAAAAAAATATTGCTCGCACAAAAATGGTATTTTTCTGCTTCATGGGTGTAACTACCCATTTAGTGGGTTTATTGTTGTATTCGTCCACTTAATGGACAGCTACTGTCCAATTTTGCAGCCCATAATAGGTAGTAGGATGCTGGGGGGGGGGGGGGTGGTGTGAGACTCGTCTCACTATTTTCGTATACGTATCCGAGATATGCTTACAATTGTTGAAGGACTATTTTTCGTATTTTCCGGATTCTTCTAGCAGCTTTTGTGTGATTTTCAGATTTTGGGTGATGAGTCACCATATGCATTATTTAGCCCCTATCTTTCTCACTCTCTTCTTCATTCTTCTTCATTTCATCTTCTTCCTCCTCTTTCGTTCTTCATCTTCCCTCTCCTTCTTCCTAGCCGAGAGCAAGAGAAACCCTTCTTGGCCATGGGTTTTAGAACTTGGTAGTAGTGGTAGTAGTGGGTTTAAGGAAGTATATCTTGCCAAAAATGAAGAACTTGTACTTTTGCATTTATTTAGTTTTCTTGCATTTTATTGGTCTATGTTGTGCTCTATGAGTTTCTCTACATATTTACTTCTTGGCATTTTCGATTTTGAGGTCTTGAATGGAGTAGATCTATATTTCTAAGTTGGAGTTTTCATGAGTTTTAGGAGTTTTCTTGGTTTTGATCTATTAAAACTTATTATTTTTGAAAATTAATTATTCTATATGTTATAGCTTTTTATTTCATGCAATTTGGCTTTTGAATCTCTTAATTTTGAGTTAAATTACAGTTTTTATGGGCAAAACAAATTCTGGAGCTTTGTTCTCAGACCTATCTAGCAGGGACGATGAACAGTGTCGCGTGCAGTACGCCGTGCACGGAAATCTGGCCGTGCACAGACTTCGTGCCGATGCATGCACCGCACGGATTACTCACTTGTCGCACGCTGCGCAACGCATGCAATTCTTACCGCGCACAGTGTGCCGCGCATATTAATCCTTGATGTGCGCATCACTTTATTACTTTGAGCAATGCGCCGCGAATGGAATTCTTGCCGCATGAAGTGTGTCGTGCATGGAATTCATGTCGAGCAAAGTGCGCCGCGCACATCAATCCTTGCCATGCACATCACTTTCCTTGCCACGCAGTAGTGCGCCACACACAGAATTCTGGCCGCACGCTACACGTCGTGCACAAAATTCTAGCCGCGTGCATGTTGACCCGGATGACCTCTTTTTTTCTATTTAGCTATTTTTGTAGCCAGAATCTCACAAAAATCAAAACATGAAAGTTTTAGATCTTTGACTTGACTTTCCAAATATTTTTGGATCGCCTCATTTGGAGTTCGGATGAGAAAGTTATGTCCAGTTTTCTAAAATATGTCAAAATCTGGTTTTGTGCAAATTTGCATGTTTGATTATTTTGTCCCTTGATAGCTATATTCTTCAATTGTTGTTCTTAACTTAACCTTGTGATAGTGTACATAATGTTTTCTTGCCTTTAACTTGTGTTAGTGCTTGTAATGAAGCTTTGGATTTCATGTCCATGTTTATGTAAATACTATATTGATATCCCTGATAGTGACTTGACGTAGCGCACTCATGAACCAAGATATCCTGACATGTCCCGATCAAGGCTAATAGTAGCACCAGTATTGCATGACTTGTCATTCTGTGGTTGATTTTGATTGTACATGTCAAGCTATTGTCCAGTCTTGCATCTTGTCTAAGGCAGATTCTCGAGCACCACGGTCAAAAATCTTGATTAAACTAGTCAAGTTAATGAACTAGATTTGATACCTAGAATCATTTAGGAAATTTTTTGGCTACATACAATCCCGACATCCCAACGTTCCTTTGGATTTGGAGCTCTCCGTCGTGAGGGACACACTTCCAGCATACCGTTGAGTGTTGCACTACAAGTAAAAATATCTATAAATGTTAATTATATTATGTATCCCGTATAACTTGGATGATCCGGATGGACTACAGAGTATGTGGCTGTATGAAATTTTTTAATTGATGTGATAGTAACTAGGATTGTGATAACCCTAGTTAGTTAATGATTAGAAAGCCATAATACATGCGTGGCCGTGATTGGTTGATTGCTAGTCCTGTCATGTCCATGCACTTTCCTATTTATTTAACCTGCAAGTTTACATATACTCACTCCATTTATGTTTAAACTGCCTTAATATCTTATGCTTGTTTTGAACGCTAGTTTTAGTTCATAAGTTGGGATTCCTTATGGTACTTTGATGTTTGGGGTTCTGACCCCACTGGTTTTGTATTGCCAAATTTTGAAGCAGAACGACAAGAGCTTCCATACTTTCTGCCTCAAGATGGTGAACACGAGGAGCACCCGAGGAGATGAGTGGGGTTCTTATTCATCGCCCACCTGATCTTGTATATTATTCTTTTTAGACGTTTAGCCACCGATCACGTGTTTAGCTCGTGTTCTTTTGAACTTGTTATCTAGCCTAAAGTGCAGGACATGATTGAGATATTCTAGACTATAGCTAGAGTTGATCATGTATAACTTAGACTCTTGATAGTTCTCCATTTTGTACAACTAGCTTCATGATCATCTATATATGTATAGTTTGGGACGCCTTACTATTATATGTCTGGTGATTATATATCTCATAACTTTTTGATTGCTTATGATTGAGATACCTAGGATTTCTTGACTCAAAAATAACGGTTGGATTATAGAGTAAACCCCACATATCTTAGACAGGCGTGACCGTATTCTTGGCGTATTATGTAATCTGGTATACGTAACTACTTTATCTGCCCCCGCTCTCCAGTATTCTGGTTCTGGGGTGTGACTGTTGGTTCCCCTATATAATCACAAGTTCTTCTCTTTTGTAGGAGATACTATGTGATTATAAGCTACGCTAGGAGATATAGCTATAGTTCCAAGAAGCAATAAAGTGTTTTCCGTTGGTGCATTCCAATAGTCGAAGTTCTGTCTATACAAGGATGACAAAGTTATTAGCCCAATGACTAAGTTACATTTTTGAATACGACTAATCGATAAAGTTTAATATTATAATATCATTAATAATCATACAATTATTATAATATTGATACTTAAACTTAGCATTATCCTAATGTGTATTAAATGTATCACACTTGCTACTATGTATATTACTTTTTTCGTCTAACATGTATTTACAGAAAAGAAAGATCAAACATGCAAATATGCAATAAAATCATGATGGGCCAAAGAAAGTGTTATACCATAAGATTTATATGAACTACTTACGACATCTCCAGGGCTTCGCAATCATGATCTGTTTATTTTTGGAAAACTGCCGTCAAGAAAAAAAATCCATCATTGAATAAAGAAAGAAGACAAACTAATACATACCATCATCTCGGTAAAATGCTGGATATTATCGTCAAAAAAGATGTTGGTCGATTTTATCTTTATTTTTATAGAAAAAATATAAATCGAGTACGCACTAGCACCAGGAAGCCCATATACTACTTAAAACAAGTCCTAGTCTACTTAAATGAACTATGACCCAAACCAGGTTTTAACCCATAAAATATTCTTATTGAAATCAACCGAACTCACCCAGAATTCGGTTTGAAGCACTAGAAACTTTTTGGCTTGAAATAGCCGAACTCGTGTCGAGTTTGGTCCCCACCCGAACTCAGGCCAAATTCGGCCTCTTTGACCCAGTTTTCATATTTGACTTGTTCCCTCCTAAAGAACTGGTCTCCAATATTCAAAATTTTGAATGTTAGAACTGACCGAACTCAGCCCTAAATCGGTCAAATAAACTCAGGTGTTCTCTATAAATAGCTACAAGTTTTTATTCATTTTTTACTCAATCTTTCATTTATAAAACCTATTATATTCTAAGCTATAAACCTTCATACTCCCAAGAACAACTCTTAAGCATTCTATAGTTCCAGTCGTAGTTCGAATAGAAGTCATTCGAGTTGTAAAGCTTGGATTTCTAAATTATAATTTATGTTTTGTTGTTGAAGTCGGCAAGCTCTTCGGATCAAAGCTTATGGTTGTAAGAAGTCGGTGAACCCTTCGGATCAAACCTTATAGTATATTTTGCTATTTATAATAGTGGATTATAGTTGGGGAAGAGTTTTTGAGACTAGAATGTCTTCCACGAAGGATACCAGGATACATCACGTGTTTGATATTCTAAACTCTTACATCTCTGATTTATTGCTTATTAAATTTTTTATTGGTATTTTGCAATGCTTTTCTTGGTTTTATTACCTTCACCGTATTCACCCTCCTATAGGGTTTTCTAAAAAAGGAGTGTTCCAAAAGTTCTATCTTTGAACTTGCTGGTTCCTCGGAGAAGATCGACGAAAAAGGGTCGAATCGTGATTTAAGCAACGGTGATCGTCATCACCCAAGTGAGTTGTCTTCTTCTAAGTTACATCATTTCTGTTTCTTGTTATTGTTAGCAACTATGTTGCATAGTTGTTGTTCTAAATATTACTATTACAACAAAGTTAGTTTGTAACCTTATTTTCGTATAAGTTGTTGTAATCCGCAAGTAGTTGTAATTTTTAATTATCTACATAGTTTTATATGATCTTTGTAAACAGGCAACAACAATGTCAAAGCAAGATTCGATCCACAAAGATAAAAAAAGTCTCCTCGACAAAGGTTTTCACAAACTCGAGAAGTTCAATGGAGAGCAATACAATAATTGGAAGAGAAAGATTACTCTCAATTTTTAACTCCTCAATGTTGAGTATGTGTTGACAGATCCAAAGCCAACTCTTACAGAGGCGAATGATGTTCTAGCTATTGCCAATGCGTGCCAATGCGATGAACTTGCTGATGAAATAAAGGAAAGTTAATAACTGGTGCAAGTTGTGATCTGAATGCCATGAACGATTCCATTCCCTGGTAGAGTCATATTCATAAATGCTCATTTGTGCATGATGAAGAGAGAGAACTTCAAGGATTACATGTGCATGTATCCTTTTGCGTATGGTTTTACCGAGAAATCGCGTATAGTGTCACATGGTATTGCTCTGTTGTAAACAAATAAAACATAATGATTATACTAACGTCGGTGCTGACTTCCCCTCGCTTTACATGTAACCGTCGTCTGCATAAATTATGAACGGGTATAACTTTTAATGAGCTGTTAATATGAAATAACCATATGTGCATGGCCTCATGCCAAATTCATTGTCTTTGGTGCATGGCGCATAGGTCTTAGTGCATAGCACATGGGTTTCTGCATAAAGTTCCAAAACTTTACTATCTTTGGCCGTTGGTACGTATTGGCTTCGTTGAACTAGTAGCTTTTGCATAGATACCCTACGCCTAGAATTTTCCATGCTTCTATATATATTCATATTAAAATGAAGATAGAAGTCAGATCAAAGTGGATACTCTATCCAAGCAGTTTGCCAAGAAAAATATAGTACAAACTGGAAACTTTAAGGAGAAGCAGAAGACTTTCTTCAGCAACAAAAATGACTTCAACTATCTGAAGGTGAAGTCAGCTTCTTTTAAGCCTAAGTTCAGCAACATAAGGGCTACTTCAAGAAGGACTGCAAGTCTAAGCTCAAACCAAAGCCAAAAAAAGGGCGAGCTCAACTTGGTTTCGATGATTTTGCAGGTTAATTTATCTAGAATTGATATTGATTGGTGGGTGAGCACAGGTTCATCTTGCCACATATGTTCAGAGAAAGAGTTATTTCAATGGCGAATAAATCTCAATTTGAAGTTCTGAGAATCGATCGGTAGTGTTGAAACTGACTTCAGAGAAGACACTTATCCTAGAGAACGTAAAGTATGTACCTTTTATTGCCAAGTATAGATCTTCTAGATTTGGTGCACTCAGATATCTATGACATCAAGCACCTCTCCATAAATGTTAGGATGATGTATTTTATTACCTTCATCGACTTCTAGAAGTATGCGTTTGTCTATCTTATCAAATCAAAAGATGATGCATTCGAAAAGTTCAAAGACTTCAAGGCTGAAGATGAATGTCAAGTGGGACAACAAATCAAGGGTTTCATAAGCCATCGAGGCAGAGAGTGTCATTCTTTTAAATTCGTATCATTCTACAAAGAATATAGAATTATTAATAAAATAATTGCTCCGTATTCCCCGTAATCGAATAAAGTAGAAAAAAGAAAGAACTAGACATTGATGGAGTTAATAAATTCTAAGCTTTTAATTCCTGGTCTTCTAAACTACTTCTAGCGATAAGCTACACTAACAACTATGTTTATTCTCAATACAGTGGCATTTGCACAGTCAGGCATCACTCCTTATGAACTCTGGTTCAAAATCAGATCCAAATTGAATGTAATTCGAGTGTGAGGGTACTTGATTTTTGTGAGGTTTTTTGATATCAAGATTCAGAACTTGGGAACGAAGACTACGAAGACAATATTCCTAGGTTATGTCGAGAAGAGTGATACTTGCAGGTTCTTTGATCTTGAATCAAATTTGATCATTAAAAACTATGATGTTGAATTCTTCGCGAATAAGTTTGCCAGGCATAAGAAAATTGATCTAGCAGATCTTCCGGAGAAAACAGTAAGCACAGAAAAATCAATCACTTCCAAAGAAGTTGTACTCCAAGAAATTTTAAACTTGAAGATGTAATATCAAACTCACTAAGTTGTCATCAAAGTGAGTGAGGAGGTCGAAGGAATTCATCACCTATCATATGGAAGCAGATCCGCTTACATATGAAAAAGTGGTGAAGACCATAGATACTATTTTCTAGAAGGAGAAAATCAATGACGAGATTGACTCTACTACATCCAATAACACTTGGCTATTAGTTAATTTGTCGTAAGAAACAAAACTCATCGACGGATAAAAATGGATCTTCAAGAAGAAAATAAAGGCCGACGGAACTGTTGATAAGTTCAAGGATAGGATGATGGATAAAGTGTTTTCTCAGAAGCATAAAATTGACTATTTTGATATCTAAGCTCCAGTTACACAGATAAAAATTATTAATATGCTAATATGTTTGGGTGCAATTCATAAGCTGGCGATTTATTAGACGGATGTCAAAACAGCATTCCTAAATGGAGATCTATCTGAAGATATTTACAGAAAGCAACCAGAAGGATTTATCGTCTTGGGACTTAAAGATAGAGTATGCAAATTAGTGAAATATTTGTACAGTTTAATACAAGCTCCCGAGATGTAGCACAAAAAGTTTGATAAAACTATCAAATCAAATGGCTACAGGGTCGACGAGACTGATAAGTATCTATACATCAAGTTCGCTGATAAAAAAGGGGTTATTGTTTATCTCTATGTGGATGTCATGTTAATCCTGGCTGCGGATCTAGAATGTGTCTTAGTTAAAGGACAACTCTAGATGGGGTGAATAGAGTGTGTGACAATAAGCAAATTAAAAAGTAAGACAATTACCAACTTATAAATATACACAGATAAGTACGAAAATATGCAATGAGTAATAGAATAACTAAGAAATATTAAAGGTTACAAAGTACGATTTCAAAAACACTAACACCACGATGTATACTTGTTTCCCTCCTGGAGGACTAATCTAGTCTCAAGAACTCTGCTCGATGTTAATCCACTATTTATGAAATAGCTTAGACCACAAGCTTCGATCCGAAGACTTGTCGACTTCTTACAATACCATGAACTTTAATCCGATGTACACACCAACTTCAAACACTTGAATGAAAACTTGATTTCTAAGATTTTACAACTCTTCGAGACTTCTAACCGATATCACACTTGGCACTAGTGTCACGACCCGATTCCATAGAATCGTTGAGGCGTCCCCCGAATCATGACCGTCGTGCGGGCCTGGGGTTGCGCCCGCACAAGGCTTTAATGATTTGCATGACAAGCACATATTCAGAGTACGCAGATAAATTGAAACACAGATTTGAAACATGGAAAAGTTCTCTTTATTGATAATGAACATCTATTACAAACTCCTGAACGAGTCAGCTAATTTGCCGCACGGGCTTACAAAAGTGTTGACTCAAAATGAGATAGCAGTCCTGTACATTACATCCCTTTATAAAACTTTAAATGATAAAGACCTCCGGGTTGGAGTACGGCTTTGCCACGAAGCTGCATTGTGTATGGAAAGTTACAAGATTCTTCTTCTTCAAGTACTTCAAAACTAACGCGATCGGAGGATGCGCCTACAGCTGGACTGGATCGGGAAAGACGACTTTGGCTCCTCGCTCGGTTCGCCTTAGTGCGGAGAACCTGTTTCAACGAGGGTCAGTATGTCGAAACATACTGGTGAAGGCGAGCTAAACCCAACTATACCAATCAACACATTGTTTTAATGAAGCATGCATATTTTATGGGTTTCTATCTTGCCTTAGTTCATTTACAAGTAAGCAGCATATAGAATTTACTGAAATGAAGTTGCCACCGTTCGGTATATTTTACCTGCCCGTCTGAATCACCTGCACAATACTTACCATGCCTTCCCTGCCACGAAGACATAAGTTAGTTTGCAACAGGTTTAAATCTACACGAGGATCACTGGCGGGATGCCATAATGGACGGGTTATATTCTTGGGTGAGAGTGGTATGCAACGCTAGGACTCGAGGCGAAGCATGCCATTCCACCCGCTCGAGAGACTATCGTGAAGTTCCATCCGGATCGGATCGGTGCCAGTGCCCCAGCGACCATCCGCAGGAACCAATGGCCTTGTGCACAAGTTGTCCATGATCGAACAGTATATTTATTTAGTTAACAGTTCATGCAGTTGAGGCAACATGAGTACAAGACAAGCAGCGTTTCATGATTCAGTTGCATAGCCTCATGGTTCAGTGTATTTCATTCGGGATAAGTTCTATTCATAGCATAATTTAAAGAAGAGCATACATTCTAACTTGTATTTATGCATATGATAAATATTCCAAATGAACAAGCATGCAAGTAAGTAACCGTTCACAAGTTTGATTGACAAGCAGTATTATCCAAGTCTATTCTCTTTTTATCTTGGTATGTTTTATTATTACTTGGTATCGTTTGATCGGGGCAACAAGAATGTGAGAGTTTTGGTGTGAAGACTTGGAAGCAGGGCTAGCTAATCGGGATGGTAGCCACTCACTTAGATTGTTGGAAGGGAGAAGGAAAGAGGCGCTTCATGACTCCGCTCGTAAGTCGCCTACTGCTCGTTCACCTGCACACGAACAGCTCGATCAATACCTCTTCCACTCTTTCCAATCTCGGAATTGAAGTGCAGTTCAATGAACAAAAACAATAAAAACCCTCGAAACCGTTCAAGGAAAACAAGCAAATCCTAAAACCAACTCAACGCACGAAAGCAACAAGTGACATCGAAAACCGAGGCAATAAAAGATAGCAGAGGAGAGGTCCCTCCTGACTCTGCCACTAAGTCTATCCCGGGGGCACGGTCCACTGAATATAGGAATCGATTCCGAAGAAACAAATCCATAACGAGGACGAGTTCTTGTTTCAATCTATCCCGATTGAACGATACCGTCTTGTGTTTCTTAGCCGCGCTCCCCGCACCGGGGGAACGGGGCGCTACATCCTACCCAACCAATTGGAAGTTTCGTCCTCGAAACTTAAGAATATGACCTACCGTTAGGAAGCATTATGTTGAGGGCGGCGATGAGTCGAGCGTGGACACTCATTTATCTTATGGTCTGACTCACCGCAAACTAAGCATAACCCAAGCCTTCTGCGACATTTATCGGCCGTGTGACCCGGCCGCCTGCAGAAGTTACATGTTTGGTTTGAATTTGCTTTTTGCTTCCCGCCGTCATTGTGACGTTTTGCAGCGTTGTTTCCTCTATCATTGCCTTGGCGTTTATGATTGTAGGTATGCACAGCGCCGGTGGAAACGTGAGGATACTGCGGTTCAAGCGATAGGGCGTGATTCATGACTTCACGCATTGTTCCATACTGATTAACGACCACGTGCACATGGATGACAGGGCGCAAACCGCCCTCAAACCTTCTGGCTCGACTCGCAGCATCAGGTAAATAGGCCTTAGCGAATTTGGAGAGTCGGTTGAATTCGGCGGAGTATTGCTTAACTGTCATACTGTCCTGCCTCAGCTGCACGAACTCGTTCTCCATCTGACGTTGCACTGGAGGAGGTATAAACTCCTCTTCGAACGCGGCACAAAAGGTCATCCATGAGATCGCCTCCTCTCCGTGATCAAATTGGAGAGATCGTCGATGCATGTCCCACCAATCGTATGCATTGAGGCAGAGCTGTAGTTGCGCATAGGCGATGCGCTTCTCTTCGGGGACCACTAGCAGAGCAAAGTGGTCTTCAAGTTCGGCTAGCCAATCTAGAGCCACAACTGGCTCCTCAGTCCCGTTGAATGGAGTGTTGCAGACTTTCTTGAAGTGGCCAAAGTCGAAGGCAGTCACTTCCCTCGGCCTTGTGATTTGTGGGGTCTCAACTTCAAGCACGGGCTGTTCCACCAGAGTCGTTGTTGTTGCGGCAGAATGGTTGGCAGCCAAAGTCTGAACGATCTGTTGCAGGGTATCTACCTGCTTCTGTTGGACTGAGAATCGGGTCTCTAGATTGCTTTCAAACTTGGCTTGGCGAGCATCGTCCCTTTGTCGTTGTGCTTCTAACATTTGCATCACCCGCTCAAGCGGGTCGACTTGAGACATGCCTCGCTGGCTCCGAGAGCTTCCCGAAGTGCCCGAACTACTTTCTTGGCCTTGCGTTTCGTCCGGTGCTAGCGCTGCAGATTGTGCTGGAGCCATTCCTTCAAAAGAAGGTAAATTACATTAGGATCATAATATATTATGGACTCATTGCATGAACGTTATCTCATTTTGGCCTAGCGAGTTCAAGAGTTCGCACAGGAATTTGATCGTTAAAGGAACTTTTCTAGTGCGAGAGTCTAAGGAACTTGAATCTGTGCTCTGATACCACTATGTCACGACCCGATTTCGTAGAATCGTTGAGGCGTCCCCCGAATCGTGACCGCCGTGCGGGCCTAGGGTTGCGCCCGCACAAGGCTTTAATGATTTGCATGACAAGCACATATTCAGAGTACGCAGATAAATTGAAACACAGATTTGAAACATGGAAAAGTTCTCTTTATTGATAATGAACATCTATTACAAACTCCTGAACGAGTCAGCTAATTTGCCGCACGGGCTTACAAAAGTGTTGACTCAAAATGAGATAGCAGTCCTGTACATTACATCCCTTTATAAAACTTCAAATGATAAAGGCCTCCGGGCTGGAGGACGGCTTTACCACGAAGCTGTATTGTGTATGGAAAGTTGCAAGCTTCTTTTTCTTCAAGTACTTCAAAAATGATGCGATCGGAGGATGCGCCTACAGCTGGACTGGATCAGGAAAGACGACTTTGGCTCCTTGCTCGGTTCGCCTTAGTGCGGAGAACCTGTTTCAACGAGGGTCAGTATGTCGAAACATACTGGTGAAGGCGAGCTAAACCCAACTATACCAATCAACACGATGTTTTAATAAAACATGCATATTTTGTGGGTTTCTATCTTGTCTTAGTTCATTTACAAGTAAGCAACATATAGAATTTACTGAAATGAACTTGCCACCGTTCGGTGGATTTTACCTGCCCGTCTGAATCACCTGCACAATACTTACCATGCCTTCCCTGCCACGAAGACATAAGTTAGTTTGCAACAGGTTTAAATCTACACGAGGATCACTGGCGGGATGCCATAATGGACGGGTTATAGTCTTGGGTGAGAGTGGTATGCAACTCTAGGAACTCGAGGCGAAGCATGCCATTCTACCCGCTCGAGAGAATATCGTGAAGTTCCGTCCGGATCGGATCGGTGCCAGTGCCCCAGTGACCGTCCGCAGGAACCAATGGCCTTATGCACAAGTTGTCCGTGATCGAACAGTATGTTTATTTAGTTAACAGTTCATGCAGTTGAGGCAACACGAGTACAAGACAAGCAGTGTTTCATGATTCAGTTGCATAGCCTCATGGTTCAGTGTATTTCATTCGGGATAAGCTCTTTTCATAGCATAATTTAAAGAAGAGCATACATTCTAACTTGTATTTATGCATATGATAAATATTCTAAACGAACAAGCATGCAAGTAAGTAACCGTTCACAAGTTTGATTGACAAGCAGTATTATCCAAGTCTATTCTCATCTTATCTTGGTATCTTTTATTATTACTTGGTATCGTTTGATCGGGGCAACAAGAATACGAGAGTTTTGGTGTGAAGACTTGAAAGCAAGGCTAGCTAATCGGGATGGTAGCCACTCACTTAGATTGTTGGAAGGGAGAAGGAAAGAGGCGCTTCACGACTCCGCTCGTAAGTCGCCTACTGCTCGTTCACCTGCACACGAACAACTCGATCAATATCTCTTCCACTCTTTCCAATCTTGGAATTGAAGTGCAGTTCAATGAACGAAAATAAAAACTATCGAAACCGTTCAAGGAAAACAAGCAAATCCCAAAACCAACTCAACGCACGAAAGCAACAAGCGACATCAAAAACCGAGGCAATAAAAGATAGCAGCGGAGAGGTCCTCTTGACTCTGCCGCTAAGTCAATCCCAGGGGCACGGTCCACTGAATATGGGAATCGATTCCGAAGAAACAAATCCATAACGAGGACGAGTTCTTATTTCAATCTATCCCGATCGAACGATACCGTCTTGTGTTTCTTAGCCGCGCTCCCCGCACCGGGGGAACGGGGCGCTATAACTAGAAGGCTATGGAAGTTCTCTTGGGAATGGGAAGGTTTTAGCTCAAGTAAAGAGTGAGAAGTAGAAGAGATGATTGAAAGAGATTGAGTGATTTGGAAACGTAGAATTTTATCTCTATTTATAGGATTTTTCTGAACCGAGTTCGGCAGAGTTTGGTACCCCAACATTTATAAATTTAAATATTGCACCATGATCTTGGGATGACCGATACAATCAAGGAAGACTGGATCCCTAGGGACCGAGTTCAGCCCGAGTTCGACCAGAGCTCAGTCTCTCTAGATCTGAATAGTTTAGTCCAGTTTTGACTAGGTTTTGGGTCATTTTGTGGACTTGGTTTTATGGCCTGAATATTTGGGTTTGAGTCGGGTTTGATTCGAGTTTGAGTCTGGTATAGGTTTGAGCTTCCTAATGCCAGTGTGACTCGATGTACATAATTCTAAACTCAAAATAAAATACAAAATACATAGAAAAAAAAACACTAACTCTCTTGTTGCAGTCTTCGTCAATCTTGTACTATTGTAGTATCACAATCTTGTATGTAGCAGTCTTTATCTTGTACTTGTATATATCGAATCAGGGTTTCGTCGATTGTCAAAATCAAGTTGACCATGACATGTTTGTGCCAATAATCTTTTCTATTTTGATAATTGACAAAATATGAACAATACATCAATACAAATATGGTATGACGTGATCCATAACGCTCTCCCCCCAATTTGTTAGAGCAAACTTGTAACTTTGATAGCTAACTTCATCTTCTCCCTATTGCTCTTCTCTCTTATATCATCTTTGATTGTTTTCTTCTATCGTTCTTCTTCTCCCCCTTTGTCATTTGATAGAAATAAAAAAACTCTCCCAAAATCATTGACTTATCATATAAAGGTAGAGTGAAGAAACATATACAGATAATACATAAAGAGAATATGGATGAATACATAAATTATAAATCATGTAAAATATAGGAACTGTTGCATACATAAAAAAAATCTTGAAGCATGAAAGCTACAATATACGTGAAAATTATGAGCATATGCTGATATCAAAATTAAAAAAAAAAATCCAATCATCAGAATTACTTCACAAACTTTAAGAGTGAAAATTATAGGAGTTTGAATTCGTGACTATACTATCGAAATAAGTACAAGATAGAATTTAAAAAATCATATATTCTATAAAGTATTAATTATCTTGGGTTAGCTGTAGGGGTCAATCCCAGCTAGCGGTGCTAACGAGGACACTTAAGTACCGTGTCGCTTAGGCTATTTATATTTTTTGACAGAAGGTCCCTTTCGGCGTGTTCCCAAAAATAACCATTACTATAAAGATTATAGATTTGAAATAAATATAAGCAACTTATGTCTCTATACAGTATCGAAAGACAAAATCACTAATTCTTGACAAATAAAGTTGAAGCAATCATCAGCTAGGGGTTTTGTAAAAATATCAGCTAATTGATGTTGAGTAGCAAAAAATAATAAAAAAATATCTCCGTATAACTAATGATCTCTAAGAAAATGATGTCTGATTTATGTGTTTAGTGCGTGAGTGACATATTTGGTTCTTTGTAAGATTAATAGTGCTATTGTTGTCACAAAATATGAAAATGTTCTTATAAAATAGATTATAGTCTTCTAAGGTCTGCTTCATCCACAAAATTTGTGCATAACAACGTCCTGCAGCTATGTACTCCATTTCAGTAGTTGATAATGCAACATAATTTTATTTCTAACTGACCCAAGAGACTAATTATTTCATAGAAAATGACATGTACTACTGGTACTTTTATGTTCGACTTTGCATCGGGCAAAAATCAGCATCCGAATGACCTATAAGGTCAATGGACGTGGTTTTGGGATACCACAAGCCTACTGTCAAAGTTTATTTAAGGTATCGAAA
This sequence comes from Iris macrosiphon, assembly GCA_036927795.1. Lineage (NCBI taxonomy): Eukaryota > Viridiplantae > Streptophyta > Magnoliopsida > Asparagales > Iridaceae > Iris > Iris macrosiphon. The sequence continues at coordinate 63,190,728 of JAYESA010000010.1, forward strand.
GATACGTTTAACTGCGCTTAAATGTGATTCCTTAGGGTTAGCCTGATATTTAGCACATAGACAAACATTATATATTATATCGAGATGACTAGAAGTTAAATAAAGTAAACTACTGATCATACCTCAATACTTATGTGTCAATTGGTTTACCATTTTCATCAAAATTGAGCTTAGTAGATGTAGCCATTGGTTTACCAATAAGTTTTGCACTATCCATATCGAATCTTTTTAGCAAATTCTTGGTGTACTTAGCTTGATTGATGAATGTTTATTGTAGGACTTACTTGATTTGAAGTCCAAGGAAGAAGGTGAGTTCTTCCATCATACTCATTTCAAACTCACTCTGCATAGAATTAGCAAATTCTTCACAAAGAGTATTGTCAGTAGAAGTAAATATGATATCATCAACATAAATCTGCACTAACAATAGAGTGTTATCATGTGCTTTTATAAAAAAAGGGTTGTGTCAACTTTTCTTTTGGAAAAAAAAAATTCAAGTAGGAAAGAACTAAGGTGCTCATACCAAGCATGAGGGGCTTGTTTGAGTCCGTATAGTGCTTTCTTTAACTTGAAAACTTGATTAGAAATTGAAAATCTTCAAAACCAGGGGGTTGTTCAACAAAAACTTATTTTATAAAACCGTTTAGAAAAGTACTTTTGACATCCATTTGAAATAATTTTAAATTACAAAAATTTGAAAAAACACAAAGTATGCAAATGGATTCTAATCTAGCAATAGGAGCATAAGTCTCATCATAGTAAATGCCTTCTTCTTGGCTATAATCTTGAGCTATGACACATACTTTGTTATGTGTGACTTGTTCATTCTCACTAAGTTTATTTTGGAATATTCATTTGGTTCCAATCATCAAAAAATTATTAGGTCTAGGAACAAGTTTCCAAATTTGATTTCTCTCAAATTGGTTTCATTCCTCAGTATATCATAAATCTAAAATTTATCAGTAAAAGCTTCATTAACATTCTTAGGTTCTATCTGAGAAATAAAAACTATATTTGCAATAATATTTCTGCAGAACGAGTGCTTACTCCCTTTGATACATCACCGATTACCAAGTCTTCTGGATGATCGGACATGAATTTCATCTTCTTTGGTAAACTTTCCAGATAGCTTATACCAGTTGTTGTATCATCAGGGGCTGGTTCCTTGTTGAATATAGTTTCGACATATTGATCATCATTATCACTTGGTACATGACTGTTAAACTCATAAAAAATAACGTTTATTGAAAACTCTAAAATCTTTTTTTTTAGCAGCATAACCAAGAAAAATAGCTTTGTCGGCTTTAGCATCAAACTTACCAATGTTGTCCTTGGTGTTCAAGATAAAACAACAACATCCAAAACCTTTAAAGTAAAAAATTATAGGAGTTCTACCAAACCAATGGTCATAGAGAGTTTTCTTTGATATATGTCAAATCAAAACCCTATTTAAAACATGACACAAAGAATTTATAGCTTCTGCCCAAAAATATTTCAGAAGGTTGAATTGATTTAACAAGACTCTAGTTATATCGCCAAGAGTTCTAATCTTTCTCTCCATAACGCCATTTTGTTAAGGAGTTCTTGGACAAGAAAAATTATGAGCAAAATTATTAGAGTCACAAAACTTTTTGAAATCTGAATTTTTGAATTTGCTTCCATGATCACTTCGGATACGAGTAATCATAATTCCTTTTTTGTTTTAAACTTTTTACAAAATATTTCAAATTCAAAAAGAGCATCACTTTTATTTGATAAAAAAACCCAAGTATATCTAGAAAAATCATTAACAATAACAAAAGCATAGAGTTTTCCACCAAGACTGGTGACTTTACTTGGTCTAATAAATCCATATGAAGTAATTGTTAAGGTCTTGAAGTACTTTCAATGTTGATAGATTTAAATGAAGACTTTGTTTATATACTATTTTTTACTCTAAAAAATACCAAATGTCATGATACACCACTCTAAACCTTACACTTGACACATTAGTAAATTATTTCAGCCCTACACACTTTGGACTTGACCCAACTTCACACTCCACCTATTAACCATTATAGGGTGGACTCAAGTGTGGTCAAGTACACTAAATATGATGCTAACTCCCCCACTCGTTCAACTTCCATAACCCCAAACACCCTTAACACTTCCTTTTCCATAACTTGCAAAAAAAAAACCCAACCATTACTCTTCTCCCAACCCTTCACCTCCCCTCATAATGGCTGGCCACTTATAGACTTTCTCTCACTTTATTACCTCATAAAATATGAATAAAATTTCTTCCTAACTCTCTTTCTTACATTTTTTCTTCACAAACTATCTCCAAATCCTTCTCCATTTCCCTCCACACCTCCATCTATCCAGCCCTAACCAGGCTGAATCTGAATTCAGCTAAACTCCACCAATCTGGCCATATCTCCCTCCATAGTAAGTATCTTTCTATCAAATTTAGTATACTTATTTATATCCCTGTCCTTAACACTTTCTCTTCACAAACCTTCCATTAAAAGTCAATTTAACTTTCTCAAAATAGTTCCTCCATCATAGATGTCCAGGCTGAATTTGAATTCAGCCAAACCACTACTCAGGCCACTCCACCACCTTCACAGCCTCCAAACCACCACCACAACACCCATATTTCCTTCCACTACTTATAAGTAACAAGTTTCCTTTATAACTCATCACCTAAATTATCCTACGACTCTCCCAAACACCCCTTACAAATCGAAGATACCCTGCTGAACCCGCCAGCAATAGTACCACTTCAACACCTTGTTGCCACCACTTCCAGCACCAAAACTCCTTCAATAAACACCCTATCCTCATACTCTACCTCTCTTCTAATCTCTCTAAGCCCCACAACACTTGGAGAAATATTTTGAAGTCCCGTACAGCAACTACGAGCCGAAGTGTTCAAATCTGGACAGATTTGTGCAAGCAGTGCACAGTCCTTTTTTTCCCCATTTTACTTTGGTAAGAGCTCAAACTCCATCTACTCAACCCTATATATATTTATTTAACATCCCTCTTTAATTTGACCAATTTTATATTCATATTTTTTATGATATTACACCAAGAACACTTACTACTTCTCATGTCTAGACTTGAATATTATTTATGCACTTGTTGTCCTATTCATTTTGCCATGATCTAAAATCCAAGAAACCACCTGCCAAACATGATTTTTACTCTATTTTTTATTAAATTTCATAATATATAAGTTATGTTTATGGTGTTATATATAAATAAATGCATGGTTGAGACATGATTAAATATTGTACAACTAGTAGTGCACTTTATCTAGGTTTTGTGCTAGCTAGTTTTATTGTTTATAAACACTATATTAAAATATAGAAGATGCCATGCTTGGGTTGTGCACTATATGTAGCAGTGTTTGCACACATGATTCATGATAAATGCAAGTTAGGAATGAGGTATATGCTATGATCTTATGATAAATTCAGATTTGACTTTTCTATGTATACTTGACATTTGTAGTACAACGAGAGTTGTATATATAGTTGGATGAATGGATATACATGAGGAATAGATTATGTGATTTTTTTGATGATCCTAACTTGACCTATTGTTAATTCTCATGTGTTCATGTTTTAATAGACAAAACGAATCCAAGGTTAGTTGACATAGTTTGACACTTAGTGAATAGCAAGGTTGATGATATGTTGTATATGAAAATCTAATGTGAGAACACATAGTACCTACATGAACCTTAGTTATAACCATGCTTATGTTATATGAGAAGTTGTACATTTAGAGGGCTTGATATGTTATGTGACTAGTAGGCTTGGTGTTTACACACTTTCTTGGTCCTTGACTAGTGAACCTTAGCCAACCTACTTAGTTAGAACCCCTAATTAATTTAGGCTCTAAATAATTGATGGCATTGTGTAAGTTATATACTAGATTAATTTAGACTCTAAATATCTAATGATTAATGACGTAGAGTAGTTGTACTCTTGTGCATTCTTAGTGAATCGTGTCATAGTGACTGATGTGATATTACTATATATATAGGCTCTTGGAATTGTTTAGACTTAGATGCGGGAGTAAGTTCTTTCCATTTCAACTTGGAGTTCCAGGCAAGATACCTTGTCACCTTGTTTTACTGTATAAATTTAATTGTTTATATTATATAATTCTGCTCTGGATAATATACTATAATTGTGAGCATCTGAGTATGACTTGGGTGCAGTCAACGAATGCGTCGATGAGTAGATAATACATTAACCTAGACTTAGTGACATAACAAAGATTTAGGGAGGTATTATATTATTTCCCCAGGATCCTGACACGTCTTATTCATGACACATTCATGTTTGGTGCGTGTTATCGTATCCGACTGGCTATTGGTGCATTCGATACGTATGACAATACCGTACATAGTTTTTGGCATTAGAATATTTGACCGGCATTGTAGTTACGTGATGTTCATATTGTGTATACGACTTAAAAATATTCATTTGGCATAAAGGACAACTAGAGGTATATGGGACACAACATCGATACTATAGTGTCTATGGATCTACAAAGATTGATGGTAACCATTTATCAGATGCCACTTTTGACGGAAAGATAGGCTTGTATATAGTTATATTCAGACTACCAGTATTCTTCGGAGCATTATAGTATTTATTTAGCAGAAGCCGGGTTCGACGGGACGTTATGAAAATTATCTACTCCTACGCCTACCCATATGTACCAAGGTTGTACTTAACTTGCATTCACATAGATGGTTAGGTTACCCTACATATTTGCATAGTATAACTTTTGGTATGTACCATTTGTATCTTGTTATATCCCACTAAGGACCTGGTTCCCTGCCAAGTTAGCTGAGTTGGATACAGAGATATTTTGCTGGATGGTTGATGAGTGCTCATTCCCTTACAGGTATTATCCTTCCGTGTGTATGTATATGCTTTCTATCAATTGTATCTACTTAGTTTTTGTAGACTCATGCTATTTACTTCGAGTCTATTCAAAAAGTATGATTATTGGACTGCAAACTAGTTGTCATATTCACCTTTCTTTTATTCCTATCACATGGATTGAGATATAGATAGTTGATAGACATAGATATTAATTTGATCACTTGACCGTGGCCAGCGTAGGTGCACTTTGTCAGGTCCACTAAATTGGAAAGCCCTACGAAGTCATACCAGCTGGCCATTGCCACGTGTCTGGTTCCATATATTTTGGGACTGGGGCGTGACAACATACATTCTTAATAATAGGAAAATAATATTTACCGATATCACCATTACCGATAATGTAGCCTTTAAGATTATTTTTGAAGGAGACATCATTCATTCTTCATCGATAGTATTGCAAAAAGAGTAACATCACCTATTATATATTGTGAGCACCCGCTATCGAGAATCTATTTGCTTCTAGCATGTGTAGGTTTGTCCACCTACAACAAAAGTTAAAGATGTGATCCTTGGTACCCACTTCTTCGAGGGTCCTATTGCGTTAGTTTTTGGAACCCACGTATAAACATTAATATCAACTAGATTTCTAGTTCTAAATTGTGGTAAAATGTGTTCATGAGCCCCACAGTAGTGACATATAGCATGAACATTAAAGCTAGGTGCAACTTTGCAAATGTGTGTAGTGGTGTGATATTATTTTCGTGGATACTTGTAATAAAATGCATGTTACTAGAAGCTTTAGCTTTGCTTGCTTGTGTCTGTTTGTGAGTTACCTTGTGTTTTGTCACATGACTTGTGTTAAACTGGGTTATAGGTTGTATTACATGTTTCTCCAATTTAATCTCTAATTTTTTAGAGGTATCATAGACTTCATTGTACTTAGCAGTAAATATATCTATTCTTTGTGTAGCTAAGTTATACTTCTTCTTTTTTGACTCATAAAGCTCATTAAGTTTTGCATTACCTTATATACTCATTTCAATACTTTCAAGGGCATTATGCAAACTTAACTTTAAAGAAGATATCTCATTTGTGTCACTAGAAGTGGATGTAACCTCATCTAATAATTGAGACTGTTTCATATACTCAGTCTGTAGGTCTTTCCTAGTTTGTTTATGTGTATTCCTTATCTTTCTATGATCTTCTAACAAGTCACTAAAAACATCAAATAATTCATCAAAAATAAAATCTTCATAGTGAGGGTTTGTAGATACATTGTCTGCTAATGCCATTAGGCATACATTTGCAGTGTTGCAATTGTTCTTTTTTCTTCAGAATCGTTTGCTTCTCTCTTGTGCCATATGCTTAAATTAGCATAATTTCTTGATAAATCTTTCTCTCACTTGAATGTTCATAGCGACTTCCCTTTCATTTGTAAGCTATCTTTCTTGATGTGACCAACTTTCTTATAATTGTACAATATGGGTTCTCCTTCATCGTGCTCTTTCTTCTTTCGGTTTAATTTCTCAAACTTTAAGAATTTTTTGAAGTTCCTGGATATTGTAGAAGCATGAAATAAGCTGGGGAATTGTACGTGTATCATACAGTCAAAACTCCCAACATACGGGAAGTCCGCATAAAACAGAGCTCCAGCGCTGTATGGCGTAAAATAGGACTTCAGAGCTACACGCATAAAACAAAGCCTCAGAGCTGTTTGGCGTAAAGAAGAGCTTTAGAGCTGCCCGCGTAAAGCAGCGCTTCAAGGCTGTTTTGGCATAAAAGGTTACTATACCCTCCGGCGTAAAATACGTTTGTTTTTAATGCAACGAAAAGTTGTACGAGAAAATCTTCGTATTCCTTGAATGAATCTGTCAGACAAAATAGTGAACCTGACTCCTGACAAAAGTACTACACGACGATCGAGAGGACGGCTGTGATGATAATTTCGTACAGAGACCCAGGCTGTCGTTTAGTGACATATTATTGATATAAGTCGTGTTTACGCATTCAAAGAATACGCTGCCTATGCTACATGGGAAGAAATGAGCCCTTACGCTCAAGATGAGACGAAATCAGGCGCCACGTCAAAAGTTGTTTCTCGTACAGAGCTCGAGGCATATCTCTGCATTTAATGCACAAGATGGGGGGCAGATCTCTGCATTTAATGCATGAGATTTTGTTCTACTTTTAAAAATGACTGGGAAAGCTAAAACTGTGACTAATACGCTCACATCACCATCCTTACATTTTATGCCAACCAGGCTATTTTCAACTATAGGAGTACGCCGTATGCTATCTCCTCGAAATACGCCAACTCGGCCATATTTGCAAAGGTACGTGATAAGGCTATTTAGCCCAGAATACGCTCAAGACCTCAGTCATGACGGTCAATCGGCTATTTTACGCTTGTTGTCTTTTATTCATGAATCCTCAAAGTTTTACGCAGAGCTTGGATTTTATGCCAACAAGACATTTATTTGGCTTTTACGCCAACAAGACATTTATTTGGCTTTTACGCCAACAAGACAGTTATTTGGCTTTTACGCCAACCATCTTTACGCAAGGTGCAGTTATCTAAGTGGCTTACATGCCGTGATCTTCGAGAAGCAGTTATACATGTTACCTTTAATGGGACATGTGTCACACATATATTCAGAAGGTCATCCGAATGTGGGTAGCAGTTATTATAACTGCCGCATAAAAGTTGCAACTCTCTTCACAGTTCGGCTTCTACGCCAACTGGATGGATATTGTGACTGATCTCTATAAATAGAGACCCCTGGTCACAGGGTATAGGGATCAGAGGGAGCAAGAAACACACACAGAGAGGGATCAAGAGATCAAGGAAAGGGAGCACAGACAGAGAGTGTTGATTGACAACTTTGGCAACGAGAATTCAATCCCACTTGCAACTTTTGAAGCTTCTTCTTCTTCTACATCACTTCTTCATCATCGTATGGTCCAAGGAACAAAGTGATCGACCGCAGATCAGACTCCTATAGCAATTTTTTCCCAGAATTATTTTTTATTGTACTTAACATCCTCGTATAGGATTAATTGTACTCTTTTTCTTGTTTGTAAGCAAAAAAAAAGAAAGTTTTCATATAAACCCTCTTCCTTATTTTTGTTTATCATCAAACACAAGATGGCGACTCTGCTGGGGACCACTTTCTTATCTGACGAGAAAGCCATTTCTTAACACGATGTGGTATCCATTAGATCGACGAAGAAGACTTTGGTCGTCCAATTTGACCAATCTGCTTATGAAGACATGCTTCGTGCAGGGGGTAGCTCCCATCCCCTCTCTGTCCAGGACAACAGGAAGCTGTATAAAGTGTGGATGCCCAAGACATCCTCTACCCTTCCTGCAAGCTCTCCTTCTTTGATCAACAAGGTTGTGACAACACAGCCTACACGCCATGCGCTTAAAACTCTATCTCCCGTTTGTGACGTGGCAGATAAAACTTATGGCAATGCCTCAGTGCCAATCCAGAAGTCTAATACACGCCATGCGCGTAAAACTTTGTCTCTCTTCTGTGATGTGGCAGACAAAACTTCTGGCAATGCCCCAGTGCTAATCCGGAAGTCTAACACGCGCCCTGCGTGTAAAACTTTGTCTCCCATCTGTGACGTAGTAGACAAAACATCTGGCAATGCCCCAGTGCCAATCCAGAAGTCTAACACGCGCCCTGCAAGTAAAACTTTGTCTCCCGTCTGTGACGTGGCAGACAAAACTTCTGGCAATGCCCCAGTGCCAATCCATAAGTCTAACACGCGTCCTGCGCATAAAAATTTGTCTCCCGTCTGTGACGTGGTAGACAAAACTTTTGGCAATGCCTCAGTGCCAGTCCAGAAGTTTCAAACACGCCCTGTGCGTAAAAATTTGTCTCCCGTCTGTGACTTGGTAGACAAAATTTCTGTCAATGCCTCAATGCCAATCCAGAAATTTCTAACACGCCCTGTGCGTAAAATTATATCTTTCGTCGGTGGCGAGGCAGATGTACCCTTTGATCGCATCAAGGTAAAACAAGTGGCGAATCTTCCAACCTCTAGGCTTGTACGCCCACAAGAAAAGAAAGTTCCTACTTTACATATTATGAGGACTTACCCTGTTTTATGCGAACCTGTGCAAAAATCCAAATTATGCCAGGATAGGTCTGGCCGCGTAAAGAAGACTCGTTTCACCGAAAGATACGCTCCCCAGACAGATGATGGATCATATGCCACTTACATGGGTGAACTGCTGTATTCCTATGGCAGAGAAAGGGTTATGGTTCCTAATCTCCATGTAAAAAGGCAGAATAAGTCTTCTTTTTCTTCTTGTAATCTCCCTGATTTACGAGGTTCCCTAATAGAGAAACACAAAGACAGGGGTCAAAATCAAGATTTAGTACCCCTAACTACCAAGCTTGGGGAGATCATGTGGGAAGTAGCGTCAACATCTAATGTCGTCATAATATATGGGCCACATGAAGAATCTGTCTTTATTGTTCCACTTACTCGCGACGATCAGCATCAAATAATCTTTGGTCGAATGCAGAATAGACCGATTGTACAAAAAGAATCTCACGAGTCTGATGGTAGGAAAATACAAGTCCACAGATATAGCCCACATGCTTTAAGGATTATGCAAAACATGGGTTATGATTTGAAATTGAAGCAAGGCCTCAATTATGGAAAAGGCAGACGAATACCGTTGCATAGTGATCCTTACTGTCAACGAACTCGTTTTGGGTTAGGGTATACTGCATCTTTTGCAAACTCTAAACCTCCAGAGTCTGATCCTGTAATAGCAGAGACAGGTCCTTCTAAATCAACTTTTGTGGACAAAGGTGGACAAAAAGAAGAAGAAAAAGAAGAAGAACCAAACAACGACATGTCTGGGGGTAGTCTCCCTCGACAAAACAGAGCAGCATCTAAAGCTGGGGGTACAATTCCCTCTGTGTCCGAAGATGATGCATCTATGACCATCTTCCCTGAGGACCGTACGACTCGGGTATCGGGAGCCCGAAAGTCAAAGGGGACTTTCTCCTTCAATGAGGCTGACATCATTGAAATCTTTAATATATTGATGAGGGAAAACAAACTTCGGCTACCCAACATCAGATACCCTGAAAGGGCTGCCAAAGTCGATGACCCAGAATATTATCTCTTTCATCGGTACATTCATCACCCCACAAAGGCATGCTATGTACTGAAAAGGAGAATCCAGGAGTTGATCGACGCCAAAGTCATCACTTTGCATTTATAAACAGGATGACGGTCACTACAAATTGATCTCACTCCAACGTGGCAATTTGCTCCTTAAAGAAGTACCGGATGATGAGTCCCCAAAATCTTCCCAGAGGAACAACCTTCAGGTCTATCCCCACTCAGCAAATCACTATCAAGTGAATTTTTTGGACATGGGTTCACGTCCAAACTATTTTTTTCCAGCTGAGTTTGCCATGTCCGAGTGACCTCTGAGCAAACCTCCCAGGTTGTTGCTATCAATCAGTTCACGTCCATATTACCTCTGAACTACGTTTCTCCACGTTCTCCGACAGAGTACATTTATCACCACAAAAATGGTCACTTCTATATTAACTCTGTCCTATTTTTCTTTATCCCTAGAGAGTCATATCTTACCATGTCCATATTACCTCTGAGTGAAGTTCTGCTCTTTGACTTTCTACTATCACGTTCGTATAACCCCTGGTAGTGCTAGTTATTTCAGCTTATTATCTGTACTTAAGGTACGCCATAGGTAATAAGTCCACAACCCAGATGAAAAAATCAACTCTTGGTTTTTCATCCCCAGCAAGTGCCTATGTGCAACATTTTCTCGATCATCGAAGATCGAGAATCATATTCTATCATGTTCATATGACCTCTGAATAGATATGTTCAGCAATTTGGTATCCCCAGCAAGTGCCTATGCACAACATTTTCTCCTTCGTGACAAATTCTGGTAAAGAGCCATTATCCGTATCCAAAAGTCCAGGATACGCAATGGATGACGGATCCTCAAAATCCCCCAGCGAAGCAATCCTTAGGTCTACTCGTACACTCCCGCAGTGACTATTCACAACCAATCTCGCTAAATGCTAGCCATATTCATATTACCTCTGAACTATCGTCCCATCAATCTCCCCAGCAGAATGATCCTTCGATCTATCTTCATGTTCAGATAGACCACATTCAACAAATCACTCCTCAAGGAATTTTTCCGACATTAGTTTACGTCCATATTACCTCTGAACTGCTGTCATAATATTTCTCTCAGGCTGAGTTTGTCATGTCCATATTACCTCTGAGCAAACCTTCCGAGTTTTGGCTATCAATCATCATGTCCATATTACCTCTGATATCGGTTGTCATCTCAACTTAGCACCCGTACTTAACTCTAAGTACGCCAGTGGTGTTAGTTCTACAAAAACTGTCACGTCCATATTACCTCTGGCAGGGCTTGTCTTAAACTTATTACTTGCACTCTCGTGCACAAGAAGTAATAGGTCCAACAACAAAAAAACCGAGGGGACGCCCGCAATGGAAACGAATAATTCAAATATGTCCCTCCACTATCCCCGCAGAGTCATATTTTTCAGCGTCCATATTACCTTTGGCAGGACTTGTCTCAAACCTATTACTTGCACTAACGTGCACAAAAAAGTAATGGGTCCACAAATCCCCCAGCAGGATGTCTTTACTATCCACAAAACCTATCACGTCCATATTACCTCTGATAGGACTTGTTTCGAACTTATTATTTGCACTCAACGTGCGCAACAAATAATAGGTCCACCAATGATTCCCCAGTGGGATATCCTCAATAAACACGGTATTGTACTACGTCCATATTACCTCTGGTACGATATCCGAAGTTCACACAAATAATCGTAAAGAAAGGGAGGGCCCTTATGTGATTAAAACAACATTCTCAAATGGCGCTTATAGGTTAGCTAAACCTAATAAAGATTGGATAATGGCACCTATCAACGGCAAATTTTGAAGAAGTACTATGCTTGATCTCCTTTGCTTAATGGAGTATGATAAAGATTTTATTCTGACGATACTACGTACAAAGGTTAGCTGAATCATATTCTATCAGGTTCATATGACCTCTGAATAGATATGCTTAACTAATTTGTAAACCTATCATGTTTATATTACCTCTGATAGTGTTTAGTATACAAATTTAGTTGGGTTATATTCTATCAGGTTCGTATTACCTCTGAATAGATTTATATTCAACTAAACCTTACCGAAAATATATTATGTTCATATTACCTCTGATATCACTTTCATCTTAAGCCTATCATTTATATTCTAAAAGTGATGGGTCTACAAAGTCAGAAAATGTATCTATATTATCTTTGAGAAAATAAGGAATAAAAAAGTACATCATTGGGGAGGAGCAGCTAAATCGCGGATCTGTTGCGCCAAAACAGCCATCCTCTCATTCCTGGAGCTCAAAATGTTAGTGCGAGCCCGTTCCAGCCTTGCCTCATCATTGTTCAAAAAAGATAGTTTGGACAGAGTATCAACAAAACTTGCGTGGATGACATCCACATGTGTCAAGTTCTACTGAGCTGTACTCACTTGGCCCTCCAATATATTGCGAACTAGCGACGCTTTGAGAAGCCTCTCCCTTGTTTGAGCAAGTTCGGCTTCCAATTCTTGAATGCTCACTTTGTATCCCTTACATTTTGTGCAGCACTGAGATAGCTGAGGAATACTCTCCACCAATACTGCTTGCTCTTTCTCCATCTCTTGTTGATGTTCCTAGATGGATTTGTTTAAAGATTATGTCTGCTGAGCAATTTTTGCAGTTAAGGAGTCGTACTCAGCCTGAACCAGGTCATCGATGCTGCCTCGGGATAGTTGCAAATATTTGTTAATGGGTTGTTCTAAACCATTAACTATTTGCTCCAGCACATTAGCTCTATCAGCGCCATTGAAATTTCTAATCTGCGCTATGGTGAGATTGGAGGACATCTTCAGAGCATCAAAGCCTAGATTCTTCTCCAGCACCATGGATATCAATTCTTTCAAAGTGAGGTAGAATATGCTAGTGTATTGATCCACTAGCATAGCAAAGCTCGAATGGACACTGGGAGTGGCCACAATATCGGTAAGCCTCCTTTCCAAAATGACGGTAGAGGACGTTGCCACAGTCGTTGCTTCAACTGATGGCGCGACAAAAGAAGAGACACCAATAATGGTTGAAGTTGATGGCATACTTGACGAAGGAGGCATAGTCGAGATGATCGGTTCATCCTTCTCTGATGTTATTTGAACTGCTATTGGCGGGATGACACCCGATAATGTTGCGGATGAAAGATCAGCAGTTTCAAGGTATGCTTCTTCGGCGTTGGGCACCACCGTTTCATTAGCTGGATCTGCAACAAAATCAGAAGTGGTGTCAACTCCGCCCTCCCCCGAGATATCTTCGTCTGAAAAGAAGATAAGAGAAAGTTAATATCAATTTGATGTTCATTTTCCTGAAAAGAGCGTGGGGACAACATTTACCCATGATCGATGGTATATAAAGTACGTCTGCAGCCTGTATAGCTAAATCATTTCTTAATGATGCTAAACAAGCTGTCATACCTGGAGAAGAGGGTGCACCAACTGACACTTGAGGGTAGTCCTCCCAGTCATCACCCAGATCTAGTCGAGGTTCATCGGGTGGAATCTCGCTTGAAATACTTACAGACGAAGGAGGGGCTAGTCCTATTATTTGTATTGGTAAAGGTATGGTGATTCTTATTAAACTCGGCCTCGAAGGCGATCTAGAAGCACTACCAGCAACGGTGGTAGCGACAGCAATCGTGGGCAAAGAATCTCCAGCACTGTCAGCTGGAACTGTAGAGGTCCCTTCTCTAAAAGGCGAAGGACCCCTAGTCAAAGAATCATCCCCAACAAGGGAAACAATAGGCTCACTCCTAGAAGAGGCCCCCTTGGTGGAAGTCCTTTTAGGACCTCTGGCTGACTGCTTCTTCTTGCGGGGGGAAGGCTCTTTCAGAGTGGAAGCCTTTTGTTTATTGGAGATTATGAGAGGCTCTACTGGCGGAGATATTACGCCTCTCGGTAATATCAACAAGACATCATCTGCACTGGTAGTTTCATCACCTTCATCAGAGGAGACAGATGGTATCTCCTCTCTTCCAATGAACTTGTGGGAGGGCATCCTAAAACTTCCATACACATCAAAATCATGATGGAAGGTATTGATGGATGCATAAAACTGCGTGTACGAATGAAGAATGTGCAACTCCGTAGAGAGAAAAGTCGCAGGCACAGCAAAGGTTGCTCCAGTACAACCCATAATAAAATATCGCCATCCTCTAGCTCCATCAATAAGTCCACCTTTGAATTTGAAGCTGGTGATGGAATTCCCTACGTGCAACTGATCATACCCAAATTGCCTGGCGAAACGGCTAGGAAGATAAGGCTCCAAGTAGCAGTGGTCCTCACTTCTGTATAACAGATGGGAAGGTCTAATGCAGACCAACCAGTAAAAGGCTTCGGGGGAAAGAATAGTCTTCCCCTGACCTGCATCCTGAAGTTTAGTCCCTTGTTGATTGATATGTACGGAGGGGACGACGCAGAAGAACTTCCAACCATGGGCAAAATTTAGTGCTAGTCGACAATCTATAGCGCTAGTCATATTCCAAAGGAAATTCTTGTAATTCAATAAGAAGTTATTTTCCGAACCGCTGGCAGATCCGAGAGACATCACGCTGGTGTTGTGAAGGATTAACCATCCCATCAAATATAAGAATGGTAATTCCACTCTGGGATATCCTTCACGCTGCGTAGTATCGGCCAGCAGCCCATCGGTAATTGCTCTCAGGCCAGCTTGTATCCTGCATACCATGGCAGGGAGCAGGCCCAATCTTGCTCCAAATACCAAACGCACCGCGGGCCATAAGGTGTTGCGATAAATGTGATCCGCAGACACGATGCCCGGCACCACCCATCGATGTAACCAGATAGAGAGGAAGCCAGCCAGTTGAGCGTCCCTTGACAGAGGCTTTCGGCAATGCCTCATATAGCTGTAGGCTTTGGTCCCTGCAGAAAGCCCCCTACCTCTTCATTTAGAACAAAATCTGGAGCCCCTGGATCTTCGATGAGATCAGCGTCTGTGTTGGCACTAAGCATGCTCAGAAGGTTCAAAGGCTTATCTTTGCTATCTACAACCTTGTCCTGCTTAGCATTTCTAGCTTGATGGAAGAAGAGGTAGGACACCCATTTGTTAATATGGGCTAAGTTAGAGGGCTCCCCATAGAAGGTGGTGCTTACAAGATAATGGCTCATCAGCTCTTGGTACACTGCCACTATCCGAGGGTTGGTATCCTTCAACTCTCTATTGGTGGGGACGTATTCTTCATAAGGAATGTCCCCCATTGGCAGCTTGGAGATATCTGCCATCTCATGAAGGGCTAGGCCCAACTCACCCATTGGAGTGGCGAAAGTCCCAGTGAGTGAGTTATATCGCTCCATCAAAGCTAAGAACAAGTTGGGGTTGATAGGCAGCCCAACACTGGTAGTGCTCACAGCCTCAAACAGGTTGATACTCTCCAGCTCCATTTGGAAGTGCTTCAGGGCCCATGCAGTTAAACTGGCCCATCGAAGGTTCTGGGGGTTAAGCCATCTATTGGTGCGAGGGTTAACCCTGGGGTATACTCCTCCCTGCGCCATGAACTCATTGTAGAAGTTTGCCATTTAAAATGGCTGGATCAAGGAAGAGTCTTCACTTGGGACGCTACCCGGCAGTAATCCTCTGAAGGGCATGACAGGGCCTGAGGGACTGCTTACATAGGATCCTCGGCTTAATCCTTTCTTATAAAAGATCTTCCCTGGCCGCCCATGAAGATCAGGAGTCAGAGTCCATACCATATTTCTGGGATGTGTGGCATGGAAGAATGCCGAGATAGGGTAATCTCTGGACATCTTTGGCAGATACATGACCGTGCCCTCAGCAGAAAACATCCAATCTTCCTTCTTGGGCTTCGTCTGGGATTGATTATCAATCACATCCCTAAATAAGAAAGCTGGTTTCTTATACTCAGTCCCATCTATGTATGTCAGGGGTTCCCCACTGATCATACTCAGCAACATCCTTTCTCCTTGGGCCGAGATTAGAGTTCCCCTTTCTTGAGGATACTCGTTTCCAGAGATGGGGAATGTCACATGGGACAAGTCCTACAGATAGTTGGAATTCAGCATTCCAGCAGCAGAGCCCATTACTTCAGCCAGAGGGGGGATCTGTAGGTCCACTGCAAAAAGCAAAAAAACAAGTCAGTTTTACGCTAGATGCTACACTCTTTGCAGTATATGCCAAAACTTGACAGTCTGAGTTTTACGTCAGACTGCAAAAACTTGAGTCTTACGCTGGAATCTATTTCCAGTGCATAAAACTCAAGGTTGGCAGTATACGCCAAATTTTGACACTCTGAGTTTTTATGCCAGACTGCCAAATTTTGAGTTTTATGTTGGAATTTACATCCAGTGCGTAAAAACGCAAATTTCGCAGTATACGCCAAATTTTGACAGTCTAAGTTTTTATGCTAGACTGCAAAAATATGGAGTTTTACGCTGACACATTAGGAATATGGGCGTATTTGCGCATACACGTACAACGTGTGCGAAGGGTTTTTCCTCTCGAAGTCTTTACCTATCATGCCCTGTGCACAGCTAGATGGCGGTGCGCTTCGTTCAGAACGAGGCTCGCTTGACTTAGTAGGGATCGCTCGTGCTTGAGCAGAGGAGCGAGATAAAGAAGAGGCTTTCTTTACCTTAGCGATGGTGGCCTGTTTCGGTGCCATGGCGAATCAGAGAAGTTTTCAGAAAGAGACGAAGAGTTCTCAGAAAGAAACGAAGGGTTTTGCAGAAGACAGATGAAGGGTTTTTCTCTCTCATGACCGAAGCCTATTTATAGAGTTCAAGTGACTCTCCGAGTCCTTAACCAAATCCAATTTTTAATAGTCGGTTAGGATTCGGGACCACGTTAGCCTATCATTAAACAGGAAGACAGATAGTCATGCTGCGCTACAGATCTATGATTTTATGCTCAGAAGCTACAGATCTATAATTTTATGCTCAGAAGCTACAGATCTACGATTTTCAGAAGCTACAGATTTACGATTTTATGCTCAGAAGCTACAGATCTATGATTTTACGCTCAGAAACGTTTACGCTCAGAAGCTACAGATCTACGATTTTACGCTCAGAAGCTACAGATCTACGATTTTACGCTCAGAAGCTACAGATCTAAGCTTTTACGCTTAGAATCTATAGATCTACGATTTTACATTCAGAAGCTGCAGATCTATGCTACGCGCATCTTAAACTACGCAGGACAGATCAGCTAGCAGAATACGTGTATATCTTGATAATTCAGATTTCACGCTTACAAAAGCCAGTTATAAGGGTTTGCGCAGAAAGTATTCTTCTTCCTCAGTCAAAAGGACTTCATCAGATGAAGGGCCAAAGAGTTCCCTGAAAGTGTCCTCTTCCCTGGAAATTGACTTTTCTTCCTTGGCCATTGATAGTTCATCCGAAGTTTAGCCAAGATTCTTTACATCTAGTTCAAGTATGGCCTGTTCGGCAGACATTTCTTGCCCTATTTCGAGAAACTTTCGGAAATCCATTCCTGAAGATGATGTTCTAAACAGATATTCTTCGTATTAAAGAAGTGACAGTTCAGAATTCTACGTGACTACTCATCCAAAAACAGCATGACAATTGAATTTTCAAGACAATTTAATGCTGAAGAGCTTTTTTACGCATATTCCTCTATGCGTAAAAGTTGGAACGTGACTAGAAGCATATTTATCAGAATCAGCGTAAAGATTACTCAAGCATGCTGAAGCTGCATATTATCAGACTTCCTTACAGCAAATATGGCAAATCAATGATGCGTAAAAGAAGACAAGTTTATTAATCATGATTACATATGATAGAAATCTATTTTACAAAGGACTTTTCATTAATATTCAAGATCATGATTACATATGATGGAAATCCATTTTATAAAGGATTTTTTATTAATATTCAAGATCACGACAGGAATCTATTACACTGGGTTCTCGTCTGACGGAGATCTTCAGTTCTTCTTCTACGGTAATTCTTCGGCTTCTTCGGTCGATGAACAAGAAAATGGTGAATGGCGGGAGGATACAGAACTGGGCTTGTTTAAATTATTCAAGCCTCCCTCCATACGTCATTGGCGGTCATGCTCAGATTTGTGTTAGGGATTCAGACCCAACACAATACTGGAAGACACGGCCAAGCTGCCCACCTGGGTCCAGCTTCATAGTAGGGGAAAATACAGCTAGCAAGCTGTGTAGTCCGATGAGACCCTTTCTCTCTCCTGGATGAATCGCCATATAAAATTGCTGATTATCCCGAGCAAAGGAAGCTATGATATCCTTCCATGATCCATCATGATAGAGAATATTTGCTTGAAGACGTCTATTTTTATAGCTCTTTAAATGCTGGAAGAGCATAATCTTCTTTTTCCTCAGATCAGCCCAATGAATCTCAGCAGCCATCTTTGTGGTGAAGGGAATATGGAAAAATAGGTTCACTCGCTTGCCTTTATATAGGCAGAAGAGAACACACCAAATCCCAATAACTTCCATGCTTCATTCAAAGTATTTCAAATTACGAGGAATTTAAAAACTTTGAAGGGGGTCTTGTAGAAGCATGAAATACGTTAAGGAATTATACGCGTATCATACAGTCAAAGCCCCCAACATACAGGAAGTCCGCGTAAAACAGAGCTCCAGCGCTGTGTGGCATAAAATACGACTTCAGAGCTACACGCATAAAACAAAGCCTCAAAGCTGTTTGGCGTAAAGAAGAGCTTCAGAGTTGCCCGCGTAAAGCAGTGCTTCAAGGCTGTTTTGGCGTAAAAGGTTACTATACCCTCCGGCGTAAAATACGTTTATTTTTAATGCAACGAAAAGTTGTACGAGGAACTCTTCGTATTCCTCGAATGAATCTGTCAGACAAAACAGTGAACCTGACTCCTGACAAAGTACTGTACGATAATCGAGAGGACGACTGTGATGATGATTTTGCACAGAGACCCAGGCTGTCGTTTAGTAACATATTCTTGATATAAGTCGTGTTTACGCATTCAAAGAATACGCTGCCTATGCCACATGGGCAGAAATGAGCCATTACGCTCAAGATGAGACAAAATCAGGTGCCACATCAAAAGATGTTTCTCGTACAGAGCTCGAGGCATATCTCTGTATTTAATGCACGAGATGGGGGGCAGATATCTGCATTTAATGCATGAGATTTTGTTCTACTTTTAAAAATGACTGGGAAAGCAAAAACTGTGACTAATATGCTCACATCACCATCTTTGCATTTTACGCCAACCAGGCTATTTTCAACTATAGGAGTACGACGTATGCTATCTCCTCGAAATACGCCAACTCGGCCATATTTGCAAAGGTACGTGATAAGACTATTTAGCCCAGAATATGCTCAAAACCTCAGTCATGACGGTCAATCGGCTATTTTATGCTGGTTGTCTTTTATTCATGAATCTTCAAAGTTTTACGCAGAGCTTGGCTTTTACGCCAACAAGACAGTTATTTGGCTTTTACGCCAACCATCTTTACGCAAGATGCAGTTATCTATGTGGCTTGCATGTCGTGATCTTCGAGAAGCAGTTATACACATTACCTTATAATAGGACACGTGTCACACGCATATTCAGAAATTCATCCGAACGTGGGTAGTAGTTATTATAACCGCCGTGTAAAAGGTGCAACTCTCTTCACGGTTAGGCTTCTACGCCAACTGGACGGTTATTGTGACTGATCTCTATAAATAGAGACCCCTGGTCATAGGGCATAGGGATTGGAGGGATCAAGACACACACACAGAAAGGAATCAAGAGATCAAGGAAAGGGAGCACAGACAGAGAGTGTTGATTGACAACTTTGGCAACGAAAATTCAATCCACTTGCAACTTTTGAAGCTTCTTCTTCTACAGCACTTCTTCATCATCGTGTGGTCCAAGGAATAAAGTGATCGGCCGCAGATCAGACTCCTATAGCAATTTTTCCCCAGAATTATTTTTTATTGTACTTAACATCCTCGTATAGGATTAACTGTACTCTTTTTCTTGTTTGTAAGCAAAAAAAAAAAAAAGGTTTCGTATAAACCCTCTTCCTTATTTTTGTTTATCATCAAACAGATATAAGGGCCAGATCCTCATCGTTTGATTCCTTGTCTTTAATTTAAACTTCTTAAACTTTCTTGTGATGAGCTTTGAAGGCAATTCTCTTCTTTTTTGGAGTTGTCTTCTCAAAGTCTTTGAGATCCAACTCATATGTCATTAGCTTACCCATGAGTGTTTTAATAGACATTGTGGTAAGATCATTTCCTTCTATGACTGTCGTCTCTTTAGGGTTCTAATTCTTGGTGAGTCCCCGAAGCACCTTACAGATCTTTTCATGATTGTTATACTCCTTGCCAAGAGAAGATAGAGGATTAAAAATATCAAGAAATCTTGTAAACATTTGAGTGATAATCTCGTTTGGCTTCATCTTGAATGTCGCGTATTCTTGCGTTAGTCTGCTGATCTTGGATTCTTTTACATAAGTAGTTCATTCATGAGTTACCTAAAGAAGTTTTTAGACCTCATGTGAAGTGGTACATATGGATACTCTGTTGAATTCAGACCCTTCTATAGCACAAAATAATTCATTAATAGCTCTAGCATCAAGACTGACTTGTTTCTTCTCCAAATCAGTATATTTATCATTGGATTTTTCTTCAAGGTTACCATCAACAACTATTCTAGCAGACTTTTTGTATCCATCAATAACAATAGTCTATAAGTCAAAATTAAGAGACTTCAAATAGAAACCCATACGTGTTTTCTAGTATGTGTAGTTGGTACCATCAAATATGGTGGCCTATTTGTAGACTGGCTTTCACCATTGTTGGTTTAAATGGATCTAGTAGTTGCCATGTATCTGCCTAAGAATGTTAATCCCGATCAAGAGTCCTTGTTGTAATACCAATTAAAGGGCAACTATAGAAGGGGTGAATAGAGTGTGTGGCAATAATCCAATTAAAAAGTAAGACAATTACTAACTTAAAAATATATGCGGATAAGTATGGAAATATATAATGAGTAATAGAATAACTAACCAACAGTAAAGGTTGCAAAATAAGTGTCATGACCCACACTCGAAATTTGGGTACGAGTGCGTGGGTACGTCCAGCCTACGCTGCAGCATCGGAAGTAGAACGCTGTCTAGGTCACAATACTATCTAATCAATCTCACACGAATATCCAACTCCATAAGGAGACACAGATATCATAATATAATATAAAAATTACTCAATCACAGAACTAAAGTACGATAAGATATCAAAAAAAAAAAAATCAAAATGCAACACAAGTCTAAATAAAATAATCTAACTCAAACAATAACATCCAAGTCTCAAAGTATGCCATAAAAAAATCTGGTACCATAAACTACTAAAAGAAACTAACTGAATAACTAGTGATCCCGGTTAAACCTCCCAGAATCATAACTGAACTACAAGATCCAAGGCTGCAGCTACTCTCCCTGTGGTCCATAAAATTTCGGAAACCAGTCCTCTAAGTCGCAGTCTGGAAAAATATTTCCAGTCAGGATGGAACAAAGTACATCTCTAATAGCAGTTCTAGATCAATGATATAAACTATGTAGCAGTAAATAGATGTAAATATACAAGATGTATATACATGTACAAGAGATATACAATAAGGAAATACTGGAATAAATACAAGAATAAACAATATGACGATGAACAAGAATACTAATGCCTAAGTGTGTGAGTACTAGCTTTAACATGTGATCGGCTTGAGAACTTGTACACGAATAATGGCCTGGTTAGTCATACGTGCGGTGTATAACCAACACTAACATGAGAACAAGACTTATACATGAAGGGTATAATCACATATCTACACTAAAATACTCCCCACCCCCGACTGGTATAGTATATCCAACCATGGTACGCTATGGCACGGGATTCCCCAAGAAGATAGCTAGTCTTCCCGAGAATCTGTGTTTGTACATGTATAAGATAATCAATAAAACAAGACTTGTATAAGATACACCATATACAAGGAATAATATCTCATGACGAGATTTGAATATACCAAACCGTGTAACCATCGTGTCAAGAAATATGGATATCTACACTAAATACAATGAACATAGAGGATATCATAAATAAGAAACAATCAGAGAATGTACTCGCCTGGGTTCCTGAGCGGGCAATACCAATGTGCTGCTCCTGAAGTCTCGTAGGACGATCCAATGGTCCTATATAAATATAATATAATATAATATAATATAATATAATATAATATAATATAATATAATATAATATAATATAATATAATATAATATAATATAATATAATATAATATAGTATCAGCCATTACACTATCACACATACAAACATAATTACACTATGGTCGGAACTACGCAAGGGTGCTAACTAGTCCACTAGCAGGGTCAAGTGTGCGTCTAAAAGCACGGGTGCCATATCCTTGATTACTGTGCATAATCAGATTGTCAAACACTAACGCGGGTCTCGCCAGTACGTCAGTGTACATAAGGCAGTCAATTCCTAATTCTCAGGGTCACATGGTCAATGTAACTACGGGATATCTGTAATTAATACTAGGGCATACTGTATATATATTCATAGTCCTAACTAGCATTTAGCATTTAATTACTTATAATATATATATATATATATATATATATATATATATACCATATATTTATATATGTATATATCAACAAATAATTATGTGCATATCAATTGGGATGTTATACACATACGCGTACGTATACGCATACGAGTTTGGGTTATTTGCATAGCCTTGCAATCAACATCTAATGAACACGTTATGACAATACGCTAGATCCTAGCATCATTCACACGTATATACGTACACAACATGAAGAGAATAACTCGAACAAGCGCGCGCATGAACGAGGGGGTGTACGACTGGTTCGGGTTCAGGCATGTGCTATCGAGGCATTCAGGCAAAGTCGAGGTGTTCAACGGGCTGCTGCGGGTGCTCAGTCGAGTCGAGGGAAAGTTGGGTTCAGCGGCTCGGGGTCCGTTCAGGCGAGTTCAGCGGCGCTGCTTCGATCTCCGGCGTGACGAAGTGCAGGTGGTTATGTCGAGCACAGCGGCTTAGGCAGATTGGGGCGGAGGAAACGGCTGCTCCGGTCGGGAGTATATGGATGGATGGCCGCGACTCGGGAGGACTGCTCCGGCGAGTTCAGCGGGGTCGGGAACAACTCTGGTCGAGCTTCCTGCAAGGATGGCGAGGCGGGGTGCTCGACTCAGACGGATTGGTAGCGTTCAATCATCGTGGAGGCGGTGAACGGTGTAGTCGGGAATGTCAGCAGGTTGAGAGGAGGGTGGATATGGTGATGATTGATCATTCGATCGGGGATGATCAGAACGGGGCAGCTCCGGCAGGGGATGAGGCTTGGGGAGATGATGAACATGAGATGGGAGAGGGAAGTCGGTTGGATATAGTTTAGGTCAAAGGAAAATAAAGAAAAATGTAATATATATATGAAGGAGGGTTGGGTGTTGACCTAGATAGTTGGGCCTGGTCAACATCCTCCTTGGGATGGGCTTGGCTTCTTCATATAGAAATTGGAGGGCTAGGATTGCATGGTTTTAAAAGTGGAGGGCCAAGGTTCAATGAGAATTGATGTTGAGTGCTACACACTCCAAGAATTAGAGAAAAATCACATGACCCAATTAATGAAGGAAAAAGGATTTTCTTCATGTGTTGGTCCAATGGGGTATGGACACCTCAATGCACTTTTGTATAAAAGTGCCTAACAATTGGAAAATTACACAAGATAGGATTTTTGGATTAATTTAATTAGAATTAATATAATTGGTGTTCTAAAATTAATTAGAAGTACATGGGATTAAAATTAGGTGGGACACAAGTGTCATGAATGTGGGAGACTCAAAGTAGAATATTCTTAATATTTGGGTTGCACAAAATGACTAGAGTTTGTGTCTCCAATTTTGATTGAAACGCACAAAGATATAAAGTTGGATTTATTTGGAATTAAATATAAACGTCCGCGATGAATATTGTGCGACTAAAATGAAGCACAAGAGATCATATTTATGAGTTACACAAATGTCAGAATGGAAGACGGGCACATCTAGGACAATGGTGTAGAATTTGTTGGAAGATAAAAGCTAGTGTAGCGCTCCCAATATCAAAGCAACGGTAAGGCACAACAATAAATAAAAATCACAATAATAAATATAATCCCCAAAAATTTAATTCCCCATAATGTTAATTTAATCCATAATCCTATAATTTGGTTAGGGGTTCATCTAGTGGACTTCTAGGTCTAGTCCACTAACTCATGCATTAAAGAACACTATACATATAACATATATATATATATATATATATATATATATATATATATATATATATATATATCATGCAATTATTTAAAATAAATATACGCAATACATATAATAACTAAAATGTCAAAATTATCCTTATTTTAGAATATAGTAGTGACCAGTCTACCCTCCTTAGAAAAATTTTGTCCTAAAAATTTAAGATCCTCAATAATTATATTTATTTATTTATTTATTTACTTTACCATCAAAATTTAAATTCATCAAGCCATATAATCATGAAGTAAATCCATATTAAAATTCCAAAATTCTAAAAATATCATATTCTTGAAAATCTTCAAAATTAAAATCAAATTCCATTCTTATTACAATCTCCTCCAAAATTTTAAGTTAATAGCTAAATACTCAAAATTTAATATCCAATCCTCAATTTTAAATCTAATCAATGTATATTTAGAAAATTTAAGATCTCATTCCAAAATTTGAATCCAAACACTAATTCATTAATGATCCTATTCCTCGATTTCTTTTTTTCACACAATACTCAATGATGTAATACTTATGAAATCTTCAAATACCACATTTAAGTATAAATTTAAATTTATATCTTGCAGTCAAATAAATATAATGATAATCTTCTTAAATTTCTCAAAATTTAATGACAAATTTAATCATATCATGATCTTCATAAAAATCTATGATTTAACGAAATCATCAATCTTGCCATATTAAATTTTTAGCTCTTTATTTAAATTAATGTTTATCCTCGAATTTTAAGGTATCTTGTCTCTCTTTGTTTTGTCATAACTTCTACATTAATCTTTACTACGGTCAAACCCCAATAATCACGGTCTAAAAAAATTCTACCTACAGTCATACAATATTCAATCTAGAGAAAACATGCATGGTTATGGTCTGTTTTGTCATGGTATTGCAGTCTCTGTCTGGGTGCACTACTAACTATATTCTAGCAAGAAAATTACTGATACAAGCTACGGTACTAAAAAATTAATCAATCAAACAGAAAAAAAAGGAATAGAAGGAAGGAAAAGAACAGAACCTGCTAACACATCGCCTGCAGTATCGGTCTCCTTGACCGTCATCACAAATACTCTGCCCTGCTGGGGTGGCTCCCTCCACGGGTGCTGAGAAATCTGTGGTTCCACAGGTGGCCTAACTGGATCTCTATAATTTGGAGCTGTGCGCTATCCGAGAAGATAAGGAACTAGAAGATAATCCCTCATTCGATGTCCCGCATCGCCATAGCACAAACAAAGTCCTAGCCTCAATCTACAGCTCTCCCAAAGGTGACCTGGCTTCTTACAGAAATGACAAGTCTGCTGATCCTGCTGAACACGAACCGGTGTCTGGTGCTGGTGGTGGTTATAGTGAAACGTCCTCGGCTGCTGCTGAATATGGGGACGCTTGGCCGGTCCCGCGCTACCACTCGTATCTTCAGAAATATTGTGACACCTCTTAGGCCTGAGATCCAGATCCTCTTCTGGAATCTGGGCATCCATCAAGATATCCCCAAAGGTAGCGGTACGACGACCAGAAGTGCGCGACCTAATCTCTCTCGTCAGCCCATTTCTAAACTTTCGGGCTCGTTCTCCTGGATCTCGAATCAAAGATGATGCAAAATGGCTCAATCGACAGAATTTTGCGGCGTACTCGTCAACCGACATGGTTCCTTGGACCAAGTCATGGAACTGACTCTCCAAAGCTCCCAGGGCCACGTCGGAAAAGAACTTCTCCTTGAAAAGCTTCTAGAAGGTCTCCCAAGTAAGTCCTTGTGCAGTAAGTCTCGGCTCCGTACGATACCACGTGAGTGCGATATCGAACATCTGACTACCGGCCTCCTCTATCTGTAAGCTCTCCTAAATCTGGGCCAATCGCAGGCTCCTCTCTATATCCTCTAGCCAGTCATCAGCGTAGAGTATCCCCTTGGTGCCTTTGAACTCTCGAGGCATCATCCTCTTGAAATCAACTATAGTGCCCGGTCTCTATTGTTGTTTCTGGCCAGGATACTGTTGGGCAACTCTCTCAACTGCCTGTAGTGCTATCTGGTGAGTGTTCTCTATGTTCTCTCTCATCATTTCATTCTATGCTTGGTGTGCCTCTGCCTGCACTCTCTGAGCTTCTTCCGTCACTCTCTGGGCATCTACTATGCCCTGGATCAAAGTAAATATTTGTGCCCCGTCAACGGACATACTTCCGGGAAATGGAGTAGGTGGTTGAGGAAGGATCTCCGTCATAGCTAGGGCAACACTCGTAATAGGTAGGAGAGGAGGAACTCCAGTTGTTTGTCCGTCAGGTGGAGAGGTGGCAGACCCCTCTGAAGTTGATGCTCCCACTCTCATAGATCTTGTCTTCGGCGGCATCCTGAAGACAGACCGAAAATGATCAATTTAGACAATAAATACGATATCATCAAAGAAGGACAATAAATTCTAAAGAAAGCAATATTCAAAAGGAATAAGGATAACTAGATAGATAGATTGGAAGTGTTCCTAGTTGTGATTAAGTATTCGCTCTCATCCTAGTATGTTATATCCTAGATCCAATCGCAGGCACGCAGTAGTACAACTGAGTCATCGCACTACCACGATATCGCACAACTTGCGAAGTCAGACCTGCATGGGCCGCCACTAAAAATGTGTCACTACCCGCACCGAGAATTTGGACACGAGTGCATGGGTAAGTCCAACCAACGCCGCATCATCGGCGGTAGAACGCTGTCTAGGTCATAATACTATCTAATCAATCTCACATGAATATCCAACTCCATAAAGAGACACAGATATCATAATATAATATAAAAATTATTCAACCACAGAACTAAAGCACGATAAAATATCAAAGAAAATAAATAATCAAAATGCAACACAAGTCTAAATAAAATAATCTAACTCAAACAATAACATCCAAGTCTCAAAGTATGCCGAAAACAAATCTTGTACCATAAACTACTAAAAGAAACTAACTGAATAACTAGTGATCCCGGCTAGACCTCCCAGAATCATAACTGAACTACAAGATCCAAGGCTGCAACTACTCTCCCTGTGGTCCATAAAATGTCGGACACCAGTCCTCTAAGTCGCAGTCTGGAAAAATATTTTCAATCAGGATGGAACGAAGTACATCGCTAATAGCAGTTCTAGATCAATGATATAAACTATGTAGCAGTAAATAGATATAAATATACAAGATGTATATACATGTACAAGAGATACACAATAAGGAAATACTAGAAATAAATACAAGAATAAACAATATGACGATGAACAAGAATACTAATGCCTAAGTGTGTGAGTACTAGCTCTAACATGTGATCGGCTTGGGAACTTGTACACGAATAATGGCCTGGTTAGTCATACGTGCGGTGTATGACAAAAACTAACATGAGAACAAGACTTGTACATGAAGGGTATGATCATATATCTACACTAAAATACTCTCCACCCCCGACTGGTATAGTAGATCCAACCATGGTACACTATGGCACAGGATTCCCTAAGAAGATAGCTAGTCTTCTCAAAAATCTGTGTCTGTACATGTACAAGATAATCAATAAAATAAGACTTGTACAAGATACACCATAAACAAGGAATAACATCTCATGACGAGATTCAGATATACCAATTCGTGTAACCATCGTGTCAAGAAATATGGATATCTACACAAAATACAATAAACATAGATGATATCATAAACAAGAAACTATCAGAGAATGTACTCGCTTGGGATCCTAAGTGGGCAATACCAATGTCCTGCTCCTGAAGTCTCGCAGGACGATCCAATGGTCCTATATACATATAATATAATACAATATAGCATCAGCCATTACACTAGCACACATACAAACATAATTATACTGCGTTTGGAACTACGCAAGGGTGCTAACTAGTCCACTAGCGGGGTCAAGTGTGCGTCTAAAAGCACGGGTGTCATGTCCTTGATTACTGTGCATAATCATACAGTCAAACACTAACACTCGTCTCGCCAGTACATCAGTGTACATAAGGCAGTCAATTCACAATTCTCAGGGTCACATGGTCAATGTAACTACGTGATATCTGTAATTAACACTTGGGCATACTGTATATATATTCATAGTCCTAACTAGCATTTAGCATTTAATTACTTATAATATATATATACATACCATATATTTATATATGTATATATCAACAAATAATTATGTGCATATCAATTGGGATGTTATATACATACATGTACGTATACGCATACGAGTTTGGGTTATTTGCATAGCCTAGCAATCAATATCTAATGAACACGTTATGACAATGCGCTAGATCCTAGGGTCATTCACATGTATATACGTACACAACATGAAGAGAATAACTCGAACCTGCGCTCGCGTGAACGAGAGGGTATTCGACTGGCTCGAGTTCAGGCGTGTGCTGTCGAGGCGTTCAGGCGAAGTCGAGGTGTTCAGCGGGCTGCTGCGGGTGCTCAGTCAAGTCGAGGGAAAGTCGGGTTCAGCGGCTCGGGGTCCGTTCAGGCGAGTTCAGCGGCGCTACTTCGATCTCCGGCGTTACGAAGTGCATGTGGTGATGTCGAGCATAACGGCTCAGGCAGATTGGGGCAGAGGAAACAGCTGCTCCGATCGGGAGTAGATGGATCGATGGCCGCGGCTCGGGAGGACTGCTCCGGAGAGTTCAACGGGGTCGGGATCAACTCCGGTCGAGCTTCCTGCGAGGATGGCGAGGCGAGGTGCTCGGCTCAGATGGATTGGCAGCGTTCAGTCATCATGGAGGCAGTGAACGGTGCAGTCGAGAATGTCAGCGGGTTGAGAGGAGGGTCGAGACGGTGATGGTTGATCAGTCAATCGAGGATGATCGGAACGGGCTTGCTCCGGCGGGGGATGAGGCTTGGGGAGATGATGAACATAAGATGGGAGAGGGAAGTCGGCTGGATATAGTTTAGGTCAAAGGAAAATAAAGAAAAATATTATATATATATATGAAGGAGGGTTGGGTTATTGACCTAGGTAGTTGGACCTGGTTAACATCCTCCTTGGGATGGGCTTGGCTTCTTCATGTAGAAATTGGAGGGCTAGGATTGCATGGTTTTACAAATGGAGGGCCAAGGTTCAATGAGAGTTGATGTTGAGTGCTACACACTCCAAGAATTAGAGAAAAATCATATGACCAAATTAATGAAGGAAAAAGGGTTTTCTTCATGTGTTGGTCCAATGGGGTATGGACACCTCAATGCACTTTTGCATAAAAGTGCCTAGCAATTAGAAAATTGCACAAGATAGGATTTTTGGATTAATTTATTTAGAATTAAAATAATTGGTGTTCTAAAATTAATTAGAAGTACATGGGGTTAAAATTAGGTGGGACACAAGTGTCATGAATGTAGGAGACTCAAATTAGAATATTCTCAATATTTGGGTTACACAAAATGACTCGAGCTTGTGTCTACAATTTCGATTAAAACGCACAAAGATGTAAAGTTGGATTTATTTGGAATTAAATATAAACGTCCGCGACAAATATTGTACGACTAAAATGAAGAATAAGAGCGCATATTTATGAGTTACACAAAGGTCAGAATAGAAGACGGGCACGTCTAGGACAATGGTGTAGAATTTGTTGAAAGGCAAAAGCTAGTATAGCGCTCCAATATCGAAGCAACGGTAAGGCACAACAATGAATAAAAATCACAATAATAAATATAATCCCCAATAATTTAATTCCCCAAAATGTTAATTTAATCCATAATCCTATAATTTGGTCAGGTGTTCATCTAGTGGGCTTCTAGGTCTAGTCCACTAACTCATGCATTAAAGAACAATATACATATAACATATATATATACACATATTATGCAATTATTTAAAATAAATACACCCAATACTTATAATAACTAAAGATATCAAAATTACCCCTATTTTAGAATGTGGTAGTGACAATAAGAATTCATAAATGCTAACACTACGATGTATACATGTTTCTTTCATGGAGGACTAATCCAGTCTCGAGAACTCTGCTCGATGTTAATCCACTATTTATGAAATAGTTTACACCACAAGCTTTGATCCGAAGTGCTCACCAACTTTAAACACTTGAACAAAAACTTGATTTTCATGCTTTTACAACTCTTCGAGACTTTTAACCGAGATCACACTTGGCACTAGAAGGCTTTGGGTGTTTCTTTTTGGAATGGGAAGGTTTTAGCTCAGGTAAAGAGTGTAAAGTAGAAGAGATGATTGAAAGAGATTGAGTAATTTGGAATGGTGGAATTTTATCTCTAATTATAGGATTTTCTAAACCGAGTTCGGCCAGAGTTCAGTACCCCAACGTTCATAAATTTGGAAGAAAATAAATTATGATGAATTATGTTTTTATTATATAGTAGTATAGATAATATTAGGTAACGTTAATCTTGTCTGATGATATTATTATGGAATTCTACTTTTTTGTAATATCTCATGATTAATACTGCTTATAAAATAAATAATGTTATTCATCTCTCCAAAGTGTCCCTCCAAACCATTCCTTCTTATGTAGCATCTGACGTGACGATTAATGTGGCAGCTGACATGGCAAATTTAAAATTAAAATTATAATTATAATTATAATTATAATTAAAAAAATTGGTGATTAATTTTTTAAATTAAAATTTGTCATGTCAGCTGCCATATTGAATGTCATATAATATTATTTAACATGCCACATCACCTGTCACATAAGGAAGGATTATTTGGAGGGATAGTTTGGAGGGATGAATATCAATACTCGCTTAATGGTATATTTAAGAGAGATAGAGAGAGAGAGAGAGAGGGAGGGAGGGAGGGAGAGTATTATTTTTCTTTGATCCATGAGAGGGACAATATTATTAGGTTTAAGGAATCATTTTCGAAAGTGACATTCAACTAGTTTAGATGTTAAGAGAGAGGGAGAGTATTATTTTTCTTTGATCCATGAGAGGGACAATATTATTAGGTTTAAGGAATCATTTTCGAAAGTGACACTCAACTAGTTTAGATGTTATCTATATCTATACTACTATATAATAAAAAAAGAGGTCGCTTCACCATGAATTTTTTTCCAAAAATGTCCTTACATATATTTACTAATTAAATTTTTTATTGAATTTAATATGGATAGTTAGGTAATTACGTACAGAAAATGATTAAGGAGTTGTTGTTTGATCTTCCAAAGTAATAAAAATTTAAAAAATATTGTTTATTCTTCTCAAATAGTAAAAAAATTAAAGAATTATTGTTTATTTTTTTCAAATAATATGAAATACGTACAATGCACGTACACATATACTAATATATATTAATGGAGAATTATATACCTGATTAATCTAGATCAAATCATAGTTATTATTAATATTAAATGAATAACAATCTAAGCTATATATATAGAGAGAGAGAAGATATAAAAAAAATGTGGAGTTGAATCCCTAATGGTAAATATCGATTAATGTCATGTCGTAATCCTAATGCAACAATTTCTCTTGTACCTTTTCTCTTTTTTCTACTTGTATTGTCATTATCAGATATTGCGAGAATACTAAAGTTGATTATCATTTTATCTACCGACTGATTATAAAATGGCGTTTGAAGTCATGACTCTATCAAGATTTTAAAATTATTTATTATTTATACTATAAGTTTTTATTGCATATCAAAGTGAAAAAAAAGGTGCAGAGCACGTAAGAGCTGAGAATTCCAATACAAAATCCCCTCCCCCCTCCCCTATAAATATATTTTATTTTGTTTTGTTTTTATATGAGTCAGTCTATATCTAGCTCATCTTAGTCCATATTTCTGATTCGTTTCACATAAATTTTCTCCAAGGTATTAAATCGCTTGAGTCTAACACTTGGTCTTCCAAGAATTACCTGAGACCCTCCCTATGCAACAACATCACATAATAACTTTTTTTAGAGTGATTATGTAGCATGAGACACTTGACAATATTTTTTCTAGATGGCAAGACAATATTCACAAAAGACAATAAAATAGAAAATTTTCCTCTAATGCAAAAGTATTGAAATGCTTAGTTTTTTCTAACTTCCAAGCAATGGCGGAGGGAGAGGAGGGCCAGCGGGTCATATGTGATGGGAACGGGGTCCATCCCCATGATGAATAAACATGGATTTGATCCATGGAAATCGGTCAACCATGGTTGGGTTTGGCCAAGTATTTAGCCATTTTTCTGGGTGCAGTTTCTGTGACAAGAGTCATTTTTTGGAGACTATTTCAAAGTTGTTGTAATCATTATTTGGCTCGGTCTTCAATAGAAACGTTGTTGAGAAAAGTTTTCTCTTTCATCCAGGCTTTGAACCAGGTCATTTGGAGGTGTATTGAAGAAGTTATGACCATCTGAAGTAGCATATCTATTCATATTCTATATACATTCAGCTTGCATACAATATTGATGATAGATGAACAAATCTTGGGAGAAGGAACGAATCTTCCCTTTGGACTTCTCCATGCAAAGAATGTGATATACCCAAGAGGAATATCCTCCCTATAAATAGAGAAGAGATGGTAAAGGTTGAACATAACAAGTAACAAGAAGAATAATACACAACTTGTAATCCTTACACTTGTAATCCACCTCATATGAGTTTGTGAGAGAAAGTGATCCTCAAGTTAAGTTGTACCAACTTGAGAGAATGCCCTTGTAATATTTTATTTGATTATAGTAAAAACGGTAAAAAAGGGGCGGGCGGAGGACGTAGGCTCAAATTGAGCTGAACCTCGATAAATCTTGTATGTGTTCTCTCTCTTAACTTCTCCACTTCCATTTTATTTTATCTCATCATAAAGACGGGAAAGGTCTTATTTTTCCCAATAGGGGTATAAGAGAACAGGTTTCTAATCTTCTTGTGTTGAGATGGAGACTCCCATTGGTGGCATTCGGATGATCAGCTTGAATGGCCGCAACTGGATGATATAGAAGGCGAAGATGACGGACCTTCTCTATTGCAAAGACCTCTATGCACCGATTGAAGGTGAATCTTCCAAGCCAGATTCCATGACAGTGGAAGAATGGAAGAAGCTCGACCGAAAGACCATTGGCACCATTCGACAATGGGTGGATGACAATATATTTTATCATGTGTCGAATGAGACTTCGACGAACAGCTTGTAGAAGAAACTTGAAGATCTCTACGCGAGAAAGACTGCCGGAAACAAAGCTTTCTTGATTCGGAAGCTTGTCAATCTCAATTTCAAGGAAGGTGATTCCATATCTGAACATCTGAATGAAATTCAAAGTATTGTTAATTAGCTTGCAGCTATGAAGATGTGGTTGGACGATGAGCTTCAAGCCCTTCTTCTGCTTAGCCCGTTACCGGATAGTTGGGAGACTCTGGTGGTGTCTCTTAGCACCTGTCATACCCCAGTCCCAAAATATCGAGGAACTAGCCATGTGGCAATGGCCAGCAGCACAACTCCAATGGGCAAACCCAATTTAATGGACCCGTTAGAGTATACTTAAGCTGTAATACATAAAAATGGTCTACGAATACCTGTCACAGTTTATATATCTAATCTCATCCACAAATAGTAACGAAATCACAAGAGACAAGTCCAGTCACAATAATATAAAATGATCTGTCCAACCAAAGCAATATAAATAATGTCACGGGGAACAACCCGTTATCAAAATGGAAAGGAAAATAAATCCCAAGTACAATATCCAGAAGTCACTACAAGATCAAATATCCAAGAACACTAAGCATAAATAATGAATGGTAAGAATACTGTGTGCTCAAGAGAAGTCCTCCGGAACAACCTCGTCCTCCGCAACCTGTACGTCTCCAATAGTAGCACCTGCCCCATAAACCTCGGGATAGCTCTCCTCGTCTACACCTGGGGACATAATCTGGATCCAGGTCCTCAGGGGACATAGAAAGGTACAATAAACACTCAAGCCAAATAAAATACAGCAAGTAAATATAAACAGATCCTCAGGACAAGCTATGTAACCAGTTAAGTGAAATGCAAATGAGAGCATCACTAGTACTCAGGCTGAGATCACTACAGGCTCTATATCGGGGAGCCCATAGAAGCAAGTAGTATCATGACTCCAGTATATGTGCCAAAGATATGAAACAGAGTCTAAGGCACCTCCAGTAGTATATATATAAATAATCAGCCTGTAGCCTGTGTGTCTCTCCCCACACAATGTAACCTCATGTCTCGTGTCCATGACGTCGTATGTCCATAACACGCAAGATCATGACCTCTAGCTAATACAACGAGTCATAATAATATCCATGTAATATGCAAGTCTCATGTCACGATTCTTGTAAGCCTATACAGAATCACCATGAATAACTCAAGAAAGATTATGTCACATAAAATAGTGTCAAGTGTCTTACGGTATGGCGTACTTGGTAAAGCAAGCACGTAAAAATATAGGATCGCAGAATCAACTCTCTAAGTGATGTTGCACGACTCCGCGTACACATCGACACCCGAATCTTGTTCGGACGCTAAGCAACGTCTCACGGTCCTAGGTTGAACAGATACATCACAGAAATATATATAATAAAAGAACACAAGCAAGTAATATAACAAGATCTTTGCAGGTTTGGCAAGATACACTTGCCTGGGTTCTGAACTTCGTCAACAGCTCCTGGAAAAGTGAAATATGCACGTACACCTCCGGATGCTGAAACAAACATCACCAATGTTCTCAGAATACTTGAATTCGCTAGGATTGACTACCCATAAGTCCAATTTGGACACAGGGACAAAAATGACAGTTTTTGGTCAAAGTAGGGTCAACATGTGGCCCACTTCGCACCAAAAAATGTGCTGGAGACAAAGTTCTCCAAATTCATCCCACTCAGTGTCTACGAGTCCATAACGACGATACGAACCTAACGGAACGTCCAAAAGTGGATTCTGATGAGCCGATCACGAAATCGCCCAACATGTGGAACCGTGAGGCCCACGAAATGATGTTTCGTCAACGTTCTGAGAATCGAACCAAACTTGGGTCACAGGACCAGCGTAATGCTGCGAATCCGATGGCGTAAGTTTCGTTACGAAATGACAAGTACACACGAAGTTATGGCAAGTGTCAGAACAGGCCGATATGAAACTTTTCAACGGATACGCGTTGATTCTGGTGTGCACGCACAACAAAATCAAGTTTCACGAAAGCCCACACATCCGCGTTTACGTTACGTGCCTTTCGATGCAATTTGCACACGACAAAGTTGCCTCATTTGGCGGAACGCATCCCGTATCACGAGATTTTTGGTATTTTAAAAACAAGTTTTTGGTCCTTTTTGAACCCGAATAATTTATCCATTATAACAAACTAATAAAAACTAAAATAACAGTAAAAATATTGGTTATATTGTGAAGAAGTTCCTTCAATCATATTTTGAAAATATTTAACGAGATGGTAGAAAATTGGACATGAACAGGGGTACTTGGACTGAAATTCTGAACTGTTTCGAACAGATTTTCGGCCAACTTTCGGTCAATTTTTCGATCAAACCGGGGTGCCTAAATTCGTTCCACTTGAAGGGAATCCAAGAGATTTATGTTGTAAATGTACCAGCAAAGACAGAATGTGAATCGGACGAGCGAGGAGGACGAAAGCTGCATGCGAAGGGGGGCCAAAGATGCTGTTGTGCGCGTGCGCCGCAGCCTGCCGCGCGGCTGCTGGTCACGCTCGACGGCGCTACAGTCGGCGTTGGTGGAGACGTGGGTGATGGTTAGGGTTTAGGGTTTTAGCATGTTATATGCTATATATATAAGAGAGAGAGGGGGGGTTACTTCCTGTACGTGGGGAAAGGGTTTGCTTAGAGTTTTAAGTTTAGGTTTTGGGTTTGGGTTTGGGTAGGGTTAAGGTTAATGGACTTGGGTTTGGGTTTAATTTCTATTTTCATCTTTTCTTTTGTTTTATTTTATTTATTCAATAATTAAACACAGAAAATTCTCCAAAAATAATTGGGTCCTTGGAAAAATTCTAGAAAATTTATATTTCCTCCAATAAATAATCTACAACCAATTTATATTAATTAAATAATATATTTACTAAATATTAATGGATATTAAATTAATTAAATAAATTCATAAATTATATTTTTTACTTAATATTATTTTGGGAGCATGTAGGGGGTTCAAATAATGCAACTCGAGGGTCATGTGCTTAATAAGACCAGTTAGGCTCATAACATGGATTTAGTTGGGATCAATGGGTTGGTGTGGCATGTTAAAATAGTACGCCACGACAAAAGGGTTAACTAATCATCGTTTTCTCATAATTGTGTCACGAAAGTTGTACGACCAAAATAAGGTATGGGAATGCGAATTTGTGAGGGACAGTCATGGCAAGAGCCTAATTTGACTCGTCTAAGTCGAGCATGCTAGGTTGGTTGAAAGAAAAATGCTAGTGTTGCACTCAAGATCTTAAAACCATGGGGGT
This sequence comes from Iris macrosiphon, assembly GCA_036927795.1. Classification (NCBI taxonomy): domain Eukaryota; kingdom Viridiplantae; phylum Streptophyta; class Magnoliopsida; order Asparagales; family Iridaceae; genus Iris; species Iris macrosiphon. The sequence continues at coordinate 63,227,509 of JAYESA010000010.1, forward strand.
TAGTTTCCAAAGTTTAATTAAATTATCGAATAAATATTAATATGAAATAAATAATTATTAATTACCGAACTAACCCTATATAAAAATCAAGGTACTCACAACAACTCTGCACCTGACGGAGTTGTATCCATGAACCAAGTTACAAGCATCCTCTTGAATAAAGAAATCTAAAGAAAGTCATATGGATCCTCCCATTCTCATGCCCTTGTCACCGAGAATAGGGGAAGGAGCAAAAGCCGACAACCTCAGAACTGAGACAAGTCGAGAGAAAAATCAAAGGTTAGGAAGGACATTATTTCCTATCACTACAGGAAGAGTTGACACATAAAATGGGAATGTCGCAAGCTCAAGCGAGAACAAAAGAAAGGAAGGACCAATAAGAAGAAAGAAAAGAATGAAAGTGCAGCAGTTGTCACTGACAATGAAATCGTACTTTTCTCGGCATGTGAAGAAGACTGTGCAAATCTCACTTGCCAAGACTCAGAATGGATGATTGATTCTTGTGCCTCCTACTTGCTACTCCCCAGAAGGACTACTTTACTTCGCTTCCTGAAGGTAACCTTGGAATGGTAAAAATGGGTAACAAAAACTCTTCTCAAATTATTGGCATTGGAAATATTTGTGTTACCACTAACCTTGGAACAAAGATGGTTCTAAAAGATGTTAGATTTATGCCCGATCTTCGTCTCAATCTTCTCTCCACCGACAAGTTTGATAAAGAAGGATACACAAACAGCTTTGGTAAAGGATGCTGGAAGCTTACCAAAGGATCACTTGTACTGGCGAGAGGAAAGAAGTGTTGCACTCTCTACAAGACTCAGTTCCACTTAGAAAATGATGAACTTGGAATAGTGGAAGGTACCTCTATGGATTTATGCACAAGCGGCTTGGCCACATGAGCAAGAAAGGACTATAAACTCTCGCAAGATGACAACTACTTTCATCCATGCAAGGTACAATACTATTCCACTGTGATCATTGCTTAATTGGAAAACAACATCGGGTAGCTTTTGTTAAAAATTATAACAAAAAAAAAATCAACATATTGGACTTAATCTATTCGGATGTGTGCAGACCCATAAATGTGAAAACCTTTAGTGGTGCCTCATACTTTGTGACCTTCATAGATGATGCATCTAGAAAGGTGTGGGTGTATGTCATAAAAGACAAAGATCAAGTCTTTAAAGTTTTCAAAGACTTCCATACCAAAGTAGAAAGAGAAACCGGAAAGCTCTTGAAGTGTATTCACACGGATAATGGTGGTGAGTATACTTCAAAGATGATTGAAGATTATTGTTCTAAATATGGCATTAGACACCAAAAGACTGTCCCACACACACCACGATATAATGGGGTTGTAGAAAGAATGAACCGCATAATTATGGAAATGATAAGAAGTATGCTATCCTTAGCCAAATTACCAAAAATATTTTGGTGAGAGGCAGTGCAAACAACCTGCTACTTGATAAACTTGTCCCCCTTAGTTTCTTTGGATGGAGATATTCCTGAAAGGGTTTGGAGTGGAAAGAATATTTTTTATTCCCACTTGCGTGTATTCGGGTGCAAGGCATTTGTGCATCTACCTAAAAAAAAAATAACAAAACTTGATGACAAAGATATTACATGCATCTTCTTAGGATATGAAAATGATGCATTTGGATATAGGTTGTGGGATCCTATAAACAAGAAAATTGTAAGGAGCAGGGATATTATATTTTGTGAAGATAAAATACTTGCTGATTTTGAAAAATAAGAAGAGCCACAAAATACTCACATTATCCCAGATCCAATCTCCACGCCTATCGTTATTCCTTCTCATATGCCAAAAAATAATAATTTTTAAGATGTGCAGTTAGAAGAAGAAATTACAGGTTTCCCCGGTTCTGATTAGGGGGAGCATGAACATGCAGAGCCGCCGCATATGGATTAGCCACCAGCACCTCAATTGAGACGGTCGAAGAGAGAACGACAACCCTCAACCAGATATCCTGCTTCAGAATATACTATGGTGACAGATGCAGGTGAACCAGAAAGTTTTTATGAAGCACAAGTTCATGAAGATTATGCCAAGTGGAAGAAAGGTATGCAAGCGGAGATGGATTCTTTGCATAAGAACCACACTTATGACTTGCTGGAACTACCGAAGAACAGAAAAGCCTTGAAGAACAAATAGGTGTTCAAAATCAAGAATGAAGGAAATGGCCAAGTCAAGTACAAAGCTCGCCTCGTGGTGAAAGGTTTCAGTCAGAAGCAAGGTATTGACTATAAAAAAAATATTTTCTCCTGTTGTGAAGATATCTTCTATTCGCGTTATTCTTGGTCTTGTTGCTTCCCAAGATCTTGAAGTTGAGCAGTTAGATGTGAAGACTGCATTTCTCCATGGTGATTTGGTGGAAGAAATCTATATAGAGCAACCAGAGGATTTCAAGGTAAAGGGCAAGGAACACTTGGTTTGCAAATTGAAGAAGAGCTTTTACGGGTCTCAAACAAGCACCGCGATAGTGGTATAAAAGGTTTGATTCTTTTATGCTTGACCATGGGTACAAAAGAACATCTGTAGATCATTGCGTTTATGTCCAGAAGTTCTTTGATGATGATTTCAATATTCTCTCTCTATATGTTGATGATATGCTTGTTGTTGGAAAAGATATGTCCAAAATTGACTGGTTGAAGAAAGAGTTAAGCAAGTCCTTTGATATGAAGGACTTAGGAGCTACACAACATATATTGGGAATAAAGATCTCTCGGGACAGAAGTGCTAGAAAGTTATCACGCCCCAGTCCCAAAATACGTAGGACTAGGAATACGTAACACACCAGCCGTATGTATACGAACACCAATATATGGAAACCATACACACACGTACGCTGTACATGAATATTAAATCCACCAGCGGTAATATACTGTCAACAAGTCACACGCAATCTATATCTCATCCACAGCACAAATAAATAAATAGGAAATAAATAACTGAATCTCAAAGATGAAGTCTCAAAGTATGATAATCGGATGGAAACATATCCACTGCGAATCGACTATACTAAAACTACTAAATGAGAGAAGAGATCAACTACAATATAAGATAAATGTCTATAAAAGAAATAGCAACTAAAAATCCATCAGCTGCGATGAATCAAAGGTACTCCGAAGGTAAGACCCCCTCAGTCGGGTATGAAGTGTCAGGCCCAGGTCCGTACTCTTGTGGATAATCATGCCCGTCTATATCTGGAAAGGTACCAGGTCCTCAGAGGGACGTAACAAGATACATATAAATATGCCAATAAAGTACTGAAAATAAACATCCAATGGGTCGCCTAACCATCTATGTGAATGCAGTTTGAGAACAACTTTCTAACAAGTGGGCTATTTGGCCATAAATGGGATTGGCGTGACTCTCTTGGAGAATCAGGGGCCTACAATGCATGTCGTCTTTTGAACGGCAGAGGCTGCCAGTAATATATAGGGGTCATCACCGCCACGTATCTCCGGCGGAGCGTACGGGTTACAAAAAGGAAAGTACAAAGGAGTCCAAATGCCTTACTTATTGTTCTCCCTACCCCATGCTCTATGCATGTCACATCCATGATACGATGATACCTCTAAATAACTGCCAGGTCTACTAGCATGCAAAGTTTCTATAGGCAGTTATCCATATCCGTTACACGACTTATACGTACCAGTGGTCAGCCGAGTACGCAAGTCCTTGTCCCATATGTGACTCACACTCGTGTAAGAACAGTGTCATGGCCAATGAAACATAAGAATACCTCATGATAATGGGGTGGTCTCATAAACTAGGTAACATGCATATATATAAATAAAAACAGAATACGACGACACCATCGTTGCACCCAAGTTATTCTTGCACGCGCAGTTTATATAGCAGTTAAAAATATATGAACTAAATAAGCAGAAATAAGATTCATGCAACATATGGAATATAAATCACAGTACAATGGCAAGGTATACTTGTCGGGCAAGTAATCTGTAAAGTGTAAGCGTCCAGATGTCAGGTACACAGGATCAGAAACTATGGCCTCCGAATAAACGTCTACGGATGCTGAAATAGACATTACCAACATTTCTGGAATCAACGAGATAGCTAGAAAACACTACCCTTTCATCCAATTTGGACACATGAGCAAAACGGTAATTTTAGGTCAAAGCAGGGTCCATATGTGGTCCACTTTGCATCGAAAAGTATGCCAGGGGTTAAGATCTCTAAATGGAACAAATTATAGGTCAAACAAATTCTAAACATCAATACAAACTCAACAGTATATCCAATTTTGGATTCCGGTGAGCCGAACATAAATTCGCCGAAAAAGTCAACCGTGGGGGCCGCAAATAGGCGGCTTAGTCAACTGTCTCAGAATTGTGTAAAAATTAGATCACAGGACGAGCACGATACCACAAGTCCAATGGGGCAGTTTTGTCGCATTCTGACAAGCGTACACTAAATGGTGGCATATTTTGCAAAAGTTACGATACATGAATTTTTTACGGACATTGGTTGATTATGACGCGCACACGCGTCCAAATCAGTTTCCGCAAAAGTCCATACTTCTGGGTATACCATGAGTGCCTTTCGGTGCACTTGGTACACGATAGGGCAGTTCTGTTTGGCGGGGTGCGCTCCGTATCACAAATTTTAAAGTTTCAAAAATAAGTTTTTCATGATTTTTAACCCAATTTAATTTTGCATACAACCTCAAATAAAATAATATAATTGACAAAAAATAATCTAGATTAGGTGGTCTTCACATAGCAAGAAGAAAATTTATGTTTGGATCTCTGTGGTGGGAGATACGAGTCCGTGAACATGGGTGGTTACAGTAGTTTTCTGAAATTAAAAGTTGTCGTTTTTCTCCAACTTGGTCTCGGTTTTCACCTAGGGTTACGCGCGGTTCAGAGGAAACTAATACACAGACTTGGAAGAGGGATAGGTCATAAACATACCGGTGAAGACGGTTCAAAAATCGGTCGTGAGATGGAAAGGGAATCAACACGTGAACAGGGGTACGTTGCTGCAGTTTTTTGCGCGGGTGCTCGCGGGTGTTGACGCGACGGTGGGTCCAGGCGGTGCTCTAGTCGGCGGCGGCGGTGAACTCCGGTGGTCGGCGCTGGGTCGAGTAGGTTTAGGGTTAGGGTTTTACAAGGTGTTATATATATATATATATATATATATATATATATATATATATATATATATATATATATATATATATATATATATATATATATATATATATAAAGGAGGAGAAGGAAACAGGGGGTCTCGGTTGGCCACGGGTCCACATGCGGGCTAGGTTTGGGAATGCTGCTTAGGTGGGGGGGTTTGGTTTGAGTAAGTTTTTTTTTTTCTTTTTTTCCCATTCTTTTCTATTCTTTTCATTTTATAAATAAATATATATATATATATATATATATATATATATATATATATATATATATATATATATATATATATATTTCCAGAAAATTATATTAGTGCATACAAATAATTTATTAACCGTCCACAATGTCTCCTACATAAAATAAATTAAGGTAAAATAATAGTTGATCCATAAATCTTTAAATGCATAATTACCTAGAAATAAAAATTTTATAAATTCTATATCTTCTAATTAACTAATAAATACTAAAAATAAATAATTAATTAAATAAATAATACAGTTTTTAAAATTAGGGGTTTTACATTCTATCCAACTTATAAAAAATTTGTCCTCGAAATTAAAACTAAGCCACGATAGAAAGTCAAGGATGGTATAAGGTAAAAATTAACAAAGTAAATTCATACCTTGGTCTATGAATAGATACGGAAAATGCTTGTGCATGTCGTTCTCGCGCTCCCAAGTGGATTCTACTGGCGTGCCATACTTTCATGCCACGCGGACCAAGGGAATAGACTGGTTCCTCAACACTTTCTCTCGACGATCAAGGATTTCCACGGGTTGCTCTTGATATGACAAGCTCGGCCCAATGGTGATCTCAGAATGGTCGAGAACATGACTGCTATCTGCCATATATCACCTGAGTTACGATACGTAAAATATATCATGTACTCCCTCGAGTGAAGGTGGTAACGCAAGTCGATATTCCACTTCTTTCTCTCTCTCCAATACATCAAATGGTCCAATATACCTTGGACTCAACTTGCCACGCCCTCCGAATCGAATGGTACCTCTGGTAGGTGATATCCTCAAGAAGACATGATCGTCCTATTTAAACTCCAAGGGATGACGATGAAGGTCTTCCCACTGCTTCTGCCTGTCTTGCGCTGCTCGTAAGTGCCCTTGTATCTAATTCACTGTCTCAAGGTGTTGACTACCAACTCTGATCCCAGAATATGACGTTCTCTCACTTCACTCCAACACACGGGAGACCTACACTTTCTTCCATACAATGCTTCAAACGGAGCCATCTAGATGCTCGCTTGATAGCTATTATTGTAAGAAAACTCCACAAGATGTAGGTGGTCCTCCCATGATCCTCTAAAGTCTAGCATACAAGCCCTCAACATATCCTCCAGTATCTGAATAGTACGTTCGAACTGCCCATCTGTCTGCGGGTGATAAGATATACTAAACTTCAGACGAGTCCCAAGACTTTCTTGCATGCTTCTCCAAAAGTGCGATGTGAAATACGAATCCCTGTCTGACACAATACTGACCGATATGCCGCGCAATCTCATAATTTGCCTCATGTATAAGTCAGCCAAATCTTCTGTAGAATGGCCAACTCTAAAAGGCAAGAAATGGGCTGACTTGGTAAGTCGATCCACTATTATCCATACTACATCTCTTCCACTTGGACTATTTGGAAAACCCGTGACGAAGTCCATAGTGATATGCTCCCACTTCCACTCTGGAATTGGAAGTGGTTGCAATAACCCTGTTGTTCTCTGATGCTCCGTCTTTACCTGCTGACTTACTAGACATTTAGCTATAAAGCGAGCTATCTCTCTTTTTATCCCATGCCACCAAAAGTGCTGTCGTAAGTCATGGTACATCTTCGTGCCTCCAGGATGAATAGAATATATCGAAGTATGAGCTTCTGCCATCAGCTCCTGTTGAATCTCTCCATTGGGAACATAAAGACGATTACCACATCGTAATATCCCATCATCATGAATGCACAATCCTGTCTGCTCTCCGGCCTTTGTCCTTTCTTTCAATCTTCCGAATCTGGTGTCTGTAGGCAAAGCTGCCTTGATCCTCTCTACTAGTGATGACTGTACTTGCAAGTTGGCTAATATCCCATCTGCTCTGGGTAATATCACTTCTATGCCAAGCACTTGCAAGTCCTCCAATAATTCCCTCTGTGTTGTCAAGAAGTAAGCTGCTGGTTTCCGACTTAACGCATCTGCTACAACGTTAGCCTTGCCTAGGTGCTAATGTAGCTCTATCTCAAAATCCTTCATCAACTCAAGCCATCGACGTTGTCTTATATTTAGCTCCTTCTGTGTGAAGACGTACTTAAGGTTTTTGTGGTCTGTATAGATCTCCACTCATTCCCCATATAAGTAATGTCTCCATAGCTTCAAAGCAAAAACAACGGCTGCAAGTTCCAAGTCATGAGTTGGATAATTATTCTCATGCACTCGTAACTGCCTAGATGTATATGCAATCACCTTGCCATGCTGCATCAACACACATCCTAAGCCTTTCCCTGATGCATCACTGTAAATCACATAACCTCCTGATCCTGATGGAATAGTCAATACTAGCGCTGTGGTCAGTCGCTTCTTCAACTCCTCGAAAGCGGCTTGACATTCGTCGGTCCATACGAACTCTTGATCCTTATATGTCAACCAAGTCATGGGCATTGCTATCCTTGAGAAGTTCTCCATGAACCGTCGGTAATATCCCGCAAGTTCAAGGAAACTCCTTACCTCCGATGCTGATTTAGGAACGGGCCATGTCTCGACTGCCGAGATCTTCTCTGGATCAACAGAAATACCATCTCTTGTAATGACATACCCAAGAAACGAGACTTTGTACAAAAAAACTCATATTTATTGAGCTTCACATATAACTGCTCTCTCCTCAATGTCTCTAGGAAAATCCGCAGGTGCTTCTCGTGCTCCTCGTGGCTCTTCGAATAGACAAGTATGTCATCTATGAAAACTATCACGAACTGGTCCAAATACTGATGGAATACTCGATTCATTAAGTCCATAAAGATAGTTGGGGCATTGGTCAACCCAAATGGCATGACCAAAAACTTGTTGTGTCCATATCTTGTCCTGAATGCGGTCTTCGGGATGTCCTACTTCCGTACCTTCACCTGGTGATATCCCGATCTTAAGTCTATCTTCGTGAACACCATGGCTCCACTAAGTTGATCAAATAAGTCATCAATGCATGGCAATGGGTATTTATTCTTCATGGTCACTGTATTCAAGGCTCTGTAGTCAATGCACATACGCACTGACCCATCCTTCTTTGGTACAAACAACACTGGTGCTCCCCAGGGTGATGCACTTGGTCGGATGAAACCTATCTCCTCTAATTCTTTCAACTGTGCCTTTAGCTCATCCATCTCCTTCTTTGCCAATCTATAAACATGCGACGCTATGGGTGCTGCTCCTAGTGTCAATTCAATTGAGAATTCTACGTCTCTGTCTGGAGGTAGTCCTGGCAATTCCTCTGGAAAGACGTCTTGGAACCTTGTAATAATGGGGTGATAAATAACGTCGTCCATTGCAAGATGAACACCATCAAGGGCTTCTGTGGATCCTCATGCAAACTCAAGTTTCGGTTGGCCTGGTATGTTAAAAAGAATGCTTCCTCCAAAACAGTTAAAGAAAGCGTGGTACTTGCTTAGCCAGTCCATTCTAAGCACAATATCAAAAGTTGGCATAGGAAGGACTAAGATTCGGGCACTCATCTCTCTGCTACGGATTACTATAGGACACGATCTACAAATTTGACTAACAGGTACAACTCCTCCTCCGGTGAGAATTCTAACACAACTAGGTAAAGGTGTAGTGGCAATATTGTGTTTGGCAATAAAACTAGAAGATATGAACGAGTAGGTGGCTTCCGTATCAAATAATGTCACCGCAGGAAAAGTAAAAGCAAGAGTAATACCTGCTATGACATCAATCTCCTGATCCAAGTCATCAATTTCTAGTGCAAAAGCTTATCCATTCCTTTGTGGAAGTCCATGACTGGCCCGTGAACAGATCCTCCTGAGTAGGTAGCGGTGGTCCTCGCTGAAATTCTTCGGCTGCTGGAGGTCGAGGTGATCCTGGTCTAGTTGTCTGCTGAACTTGCTTCGGTGCTGGAAGTGCTAGCCTCTGTATTGGCGGTGGAAGCGCCAATGTCTGTTGTACTGGACAGTCACTCACCATATGCTGTCCGAAATCACACCTCATACATTGTCCTAAGCGGTTCCGACAGTCTCTCATAATATGTTCGCGTCTCCCATAATAATTATATTGGGGCTTCTTCGAAATCTGGTACGGTCCTGCTCTGTGTTGCTGCTGTGCCAAAGGACGTCTGATAGGCCCTCATTGCTGTATCCTTGTTGGTCCTTGCTGTGTCTTCAATTGAACTCCTTTTCCCTTGTTGATGGACTCTTTAAATCTTGCTTCTGTCAATAATTCGGCATAAGAGACCCGGGTCTGTGCGCTAGTGTAGTGTTGGAGCTCCTGAGTAAGCCCGCAGTGGAATCTCTTAGCCTTCTCCAAGTCATTCGGTATCAGAGCAGCGCTATATTTACTAAGGCGACTAAACTCTGCATCATACTCGTCAACTGTCTTGTTCCTCTGCTCCAGATGAAGGAACTGATCATACAACGCATCCCTTACAGTGTTCGGGAAGTACTTCCTCTCAAAGCACTCCAAGAATTGTTCCCAAGTCTGATACGTGCCCAACTGGCGCTCCATTGATTCCCACCAGTGATGAGCATTACCATCTAGCAGCGTCCTTATGCCTGTCATCCATAGATCTGTAGGCAACTGTGATGCTTCTAACAACTTTCGGGTATGGGTAATCCAGTTTATAGTCTCCTCTGGGCTCTCAGTGCCTTTATACGGCTTGGGACCCATCTGTATAAAGTCCTTGACTGAACCAACTGTAGCTCGTGGTACTGGAACTAGTGTCTGAGCTGGTACAGTTGCATGTGCATCCATCCTCTCAAGTGCTGCCAGAAATTCTTGCCTCTGCTCTACTGCTTGTTGCCTCTGCTCTGCTGCTAGTACGGCTGCCTGTTGTCTCTTTTCCTGCATCATCATTTGGAAGAATTGGAACAGCTGTGTCTGGCCATCCTGTGGCGTCGATGATGCTGGAAGGATCCCATTAGATGATGCGGAAAGGTCAGATGGAACTGGATTGTGAGTCTGTCCATCCGGCCCCGGAAGTTTAGGAGTCGTCGAGGTCTCCCCCCGAGTTTGGCCATTGACTCCTGAAGGTGTGTCGCCATTGGCGGCAGTACATCCACTACGCATATCCATCTCTCTGCAAGTGATGGATGAAACGATTAGAAGAAGGACATGAATCAAACAGGATGCAAGCATTTAAATAGGATAGTTGAAAGGGAAGTTGAGTTTTAGTCAACCGTGGATGAGATCCTATACTCTATTCCTATACGCAGGCTTGTTCAGTACAGTAACGTAACCGCGACAATATATTATCGACCTGCATGGGCCACCACTAAAAATATGCCATGCCCCAGTCCCAAAATACGTAGGACTAGGAATACGTAACACGCTAGCCGTATGTATATAAACTCCAATATATGGAAACCATACACGCACATATGCTGTACATGAATATCAAATCCACCAGTGGTAATATACTGTCAATAAGTCACACGCAATCTATATCTCATCCATAGCACAAATAAATAAATAGGAAATAAATAACTGAATCTCAAAGATGAAGTCTCAAAGTATGATAGTCGGATGAAAACAAATCCACTGCGAATCGACTATACTAAAACTACTAAATGAGAGAAGAGATCAACTACAATATAAGATAAATGTTTACAAAAGAAATAGCAACTAAAAATCCATCAGCTGCGATGAATCAAAGGTACTCCGAAGGTAAGACCTCCTCAGTCGGGTATGAAGCGTCAGGCCCAGGTCCGTACTCATGTGGATAATCCTGCCCGTCTATATCTGGAAAGGTACCAGGTCCTCAGTGGGACATAACAAGATACATATAAACATGCCAATAAAGTACTGAAAATAAACATCCAATGGGTCGTCTAACCATCTATGTGAATGCGGTTTGAGAACAACTTTCTAACAAGTGGGCTATCTGGCCATAAATGGGATTGGCGTGACTCTCTCGGAGAATCAGGGGCCTATAAAGTATGTCGTCTTTTGAACGGCAGAGGCCGCCAGTAATATATAGGGGTCATCACCGCCACGTATCTCCGACGGAGCGTACGGGTTACAAAAAGAAAAGTGCAAAGGAGCCCAAATGCCTTACTTGTTATTCTCTCCACCCCATGCTCTAAGCATGTCACATCCATGACACGATGGTACCTCTAAATAACTGCCAGGTCTACTAGCATGCAAAGTTTCTATCGGCGGTTATCCCTATCCGTCGCACGACCAATACGTACCAGTGGCCAGCCGAGTACGCAAGTTCGTGTCCTACATGTGACTCACACTCGTGTAAGAACAGTGTCATGGCCAATCAAACATAAGAATGCCTCATGATAATGGGGTGGTCTCATAAACTAGGTAACATGCATATATATAAATAAAAACAGAATACGACGACACCGTCGTTGCACCCAAGTTATTCTTGGACGCGCAGTTTATATAGCAGTTAAAAATATATGAACTAAATAAGCAGAAATAATATGCATGCAACATATGGAATATAAATCACAGTACAATGGCAAGGTATGCTTGCCTGACAAGTAATCTGTAAAGTGTTAGCGTCTAGATGTCAGGTACACAAGATCAGAAACTATGGCCTCCGAATAAACGTCTTCGGATGCTAAAATAGACATCACCAATATTTTCGGAATCAGAGAGATAGCTAGAAAATACTACCCTTTTGTCCAATTTGGACACAGGGGCAAAACGGTAATTTTTGGTCAAAACGGGATCCATATATGGTCACTTTGCACCGAAAAGCGTGACAGGGGTAAAGATCTCTAAATGGGATAAATTACAGGTCAAACAAATTCTAAACGTCAATACGAACTCAACAGTTTGTCCAATTTTGAATTCCGGTGAGCCGAACACAAATTCGCCGAAAAAGTCAACCGTAAGGCCCGCATATAGGCGGCTTGGTCAACTGTCTCAGAATTGCGTGAAAATTGGGTCACAGAACCAGAGCGATACCATGAGTCCAATGGCGTAAGTTTCGTCATATTCTGATGAGCGTACACTAAATGGTGCAGTATTTTGCAAAAGTCGCGATACGGGGACTTTTTACGGACACGGGTTGATTTCGACGCGCACACGCGTCCAAATCAGTTTCCGTGAAAGCCCACACTTCTGGATATACCATGCGCACCTTTTGGTGCACTTGGTACACGATGGGGCGGTCCCGTTTGGTGGGGCGCGCTGCGTATCACAAATTTTAAAGTTTCAAAAATGAGTTTTTTATGATTTTAACCCAATTTAATTCTGCATACAACATCAAATAAAATAATGTAATTAACAGAAAATAATCTAGGTTAGGTAGTCTTCACATAGCAAGAAGAAAATCTACGTTTGGATCTCTATGGTGGGAGATACGGGTCCATGAATATGGGTGGTTACAGCAGTTTTCTGAAATTAAAAGTTGCTTTTTTTTCTAACTTGGTCTCGGTTTTTACCTAGGGTTACGCGCTGTTCAGAGGAAACTAAAACACACAGTTGGAAGAGGGATATGTCATAAACATACCGGTGAAGACGGTTCGAAAATCGGTCGCAATATGGAACGGGAATCAACGCGTGAACAGGGGTACCTTACTGCAGTTTTTTGCGCGGGTGCTCGTAGGTGTTGACGCGACGGCGGGTCCAGGCGGTGCTCTGGTCGGCGGCGACGGTGAACTCCGCTGGTCGGCGGTCGAGGTGGGGTCGGCGCTGGGTCTAGTAGGTTTAGGGTTAGGGTTTTACAAGGTGTTATTTATATATATATATATATATATATATATATATATATATATATATATATATATATATATATAAAGGAGGAGAAGGAAACATGGGGTCTTGGTTGGCCGCGGGTCCACATGCGGGCTGGGTTTGGGAATGCTGCTACGGGGGGGTTGGTTAGAGTAAGTTTTTTTTCTTTTTTTCCATTCTTTTTATTTTACAAATATATATATATATATATATATATATATATATATATATATATATATATATATATATATATATATATATATATATATGTATAATTCCAGAAAATTATATTATTGCATACAAATAATCTATTAACCCTCCACAAGGTCTCCTACATGAAATAAATTAAGGTAAAATAATAGTTCCTCCATAAATCTCTAAATGCATAATTACCTAGAAATAGAAATTTAATAAATTCTATATCTTCTAATTAACTAATAAATACTGAAAATAAAAATAAATAATTAATTAAATGATTAATACGGTTTTTAAAATTAGGGATTTTACAAAATTTGTGGCTATCACAAGAATGATACATTGAACTTGTTCTGGAGAGGTTCAATATGGTAAACTCTAAGCCAGTCAGTACACTGCTAGCAGCTTATTTAACCCTTCAAGTGAGAAGGAGAAAGAGGAGATAAAGAGCATTACATTGGCCTTGGCCGTCGAAAGTTTGATGTACTCAATGGTTTGTACAAGACCCAACATAGCACACGCAGTTGGAGTGGTAAGTCATTTTCTTGCCAATCCTGGTAAAGTACATTAGGAAGCAGTTGAGTGGATCCTAAGATATCTTAGAGGAAGCTCTAAATATTCTTTATGTTTTGGAGATGGCAAACCTATCTTGGAAGGTTACACTGATGACATGGTAGGTGACTTGGACAAGATAAAGTCCATATCATGATACTTGTTTACCTTTGTAGGAGGAACCGTATCATAGCAATCAAAGCTGCAAAAGTGTATCGCTCTATCCACAACAGAAGCAGAATATATTGCTGCTACAGAAGCCAGCAAGGAGCTCTTATGGATGAAGAATTTTCTAAAGGAGTTCTCTCTCAAGCAAAAGAAGTACACTCTATATTGTGAAACTCAGAGTGTCATTGACTTGAGTAAAAATACTACCTATCACTCAAGGACAAAGCACATCGATGTACGTCATCACTGGATCCGAAATGCTTTGGAGAATCTCTTGATACATATTAAGAAGATTGATACAAGACAAAATCTGTCTGACATAGTGACGAAGCCTCTACCAAAAGAGAAGCATAACTTCTGTTTTAGGAAGGCGGGTATTATCATGCCCCAATCTCCCACAAGCTCAATCGTCCCCGCTGAGCGTGAATCACCACGTTACAATGCTCCCGTAAGACAATCGTTCTCATCGGAATGTGATGCCGTACGAGCCTGGAGTTGCGTTTCCACAAGGCGATGTTGTCAAACATCAAAGTTATCATCGAAACGACCAAGGTGCAGCGAAAGTCAAGTATTGTGTACCAAGCACACATCAGAGTATACGCAGTGAAGCTCTCGATAGGGTCCAAATAAAATGCCACAAAGGAGATTCCAACACTCTTGCTCTTTCTCTAGCCCACAAAGGTACTTACCGTTCATACATTATGTCCCGTATATTCAAGCAGCGCCACTACACCTGCGTACCTGAAATAATGCCCACAAACGTGGGTCAGTACACAGCAGTACTGGTGAGTGGGGTAACCCACTCGTCTAAGCCGACACTAAGTAGAATAGTGGATGCAAACAGTTATATGGTGATCTTTCTACTTGAATCCTAGATTCATTTCATGGCATAGGTATGACATATTAAGGAAAACTGTAAAGCAGGTTAAACATGCAAGCATTCAACTCAAGCAATATACAAGCAAATATATATCCAACTCAAAAGGAAACTAGCATGCAAACCATCCTACTCAAACCCAAGCAACACGAGAACCTATTGAACCATCATCCAGGCCTTAATATCCATCCTCAAACGGTGCCACAATCCAAGTCTTATTAATCCAATCTTTGATATGCACACTCTTGACGAGGCAAGGTGGCCGACGCCTACCCAAAAAGCATAAACCAAACCAAAACAAAGCAAACCAACTCTTATTAATATGAAGTCACTGGCCAAGCCATAAAGGACTGTTCTAACTGTAGTTCTACTCGATCCAGCACTGAGTAGCTAGCCCACCTGAATCGCATCGAACCGTCGGCACCGCGCCAAAGGCACGTTACCAATTTGCACCCTCCATGGTCGAACGGTCCCGATGCCCCGGAGCCTTCCCGTTCGAGGAAACCAAACCCTGTGCGCAACAGGTTGTCCGTGACCGATGCAAACTCCAAGTAGGTATGACAAGAGAATCGAGCATTCTTGACCCACCAAACTATCTAGCCTCAATCCAACCAACTATCCATAACCATTCTGTCATGCTCCAGTCCCAAAATATAAAGGACTAGGAACACGTAAGCATGCCAGCCGTGTGTATATGGCAACTCCAATATATGGGTACCATAATACACACGTATGCTGTAATATGAATAAAACTCATATGTGGTATATATACTATCACAAGTCACAGGAAATACTAATCTCATCCACACAACAAGTCACAGAAAATAAATAACTAGACTAAAATAAAGAGTCTGAATAATCCATAAACTAATAGTCGGGTGGAGACAAATCCACTACCAATGACTATACCAATACTAAAATGAGAGAGAGATATAAAATCTCCAATATAAAATAAGGTGATGATAGAAGTGTATCAGCGAAGCGATCCATCGCTAGATATAATCAAGGATGCTCAGAAAGTAAGACCTCCTCGGAAGAGATAAGTAGTAAGTCCTGATTCGTGCTCCTGCGAATAGTCATGAACATCTACACCTGGAAAGGGACCAGGTCCTCAGAGGGACGTAACAAGATACATAGAAGCAAGCCAATTTAAATACGGTAAATATGCATAATATTTGAAAATATATAAGTATGCTGTACAAGACAATCTATATGAATGCAATGAGGACAACTTTTCGATGTATGGGCAAGGGTAGGCTACTCGATCTAAATCTCACAACTCACACACACGTCAGGGGACATCATCAGCCGACATACCGCGGGGGTAGCGACCCTCGTGACTCCATCAATCGACATACCGTGGAGGTAGCGACCATCGGACACGACCACCATAGTGCGTGCTAGTTACTACGGTTTACCAGATTGGGTACAGCCCCTACGCCTACTGATTGTCCTCTCATGATACTAAGTGTCATGTGTGTGTCAACATATCTAGTATATAGTACTGACTAAAAAAACTACACATATAAATGAATATACAGAAATGTAATAAATATACAGAAATATAATAAGCATGCAAAGTACTGTAAGCAATTTGCCAAGGTATCTTGCCGGATAAGAAAGCTGCAAGGTAAAATGTCCAGAAGTCAAGCACACAGGATCAGAAGCTACGGCCTCAGAATGAACGTCTCCGGATGCTGAAATAAACATCACCAATGTTCCCAGAATAAGCGAGATAGCTAGAAAATACTACCCTTTCGTCCAATTTGGACACAGGGGCAAAACGATAATTTCGGGTCAGAGCGGACTCCACATGTGGGCCACGTTGCACCAAAAAGCGTACCAAGGGTAAAGGTCTCTAAATGTGACAAATCATAGGTCAAACCAATTCTAAATGTCAATACGAACTCAACAGTACGTCCAATTTTGGATTCCGGTGAGTCGTACACAAATTCGCCCAAAAAGTCAACCGTGGGGCCCGCAAATAGATGGCTTGGTCAACTATCTCAAAATCGCGTGAAAATTGGGTCACAGGACCAGCGCGATACTACGAGTCCAGTAGCGTAAGTTTCGTCGTAATCTGACGAGCGTCCACTAAATGCGCAGAGCTTTTGCAAAAGTTACGACACAGAAGATTTTTTGCGGATACGGGCTGATTCCGACGCGCACACGCTTCCAAATCAGTTTTCGCAAAAACTCACACGTCCGGGTATACTGTGCGCACCTTTTGGTACACTTAGTACACGACGGGGCGATCCCGTTTGGCGGGATGCGCTCCGTATCACAATTTTTAGAATTTAGAAAAAAGTATATTTTTGGGATTTTCTAACTGATTTAATTTAACATACAGCAGTTAATAAATTATTGTATTTGACAGAAAATAAACTAGGTTAGGTGGTCTTCGCATACCAAAAAGAAAAACTGAATTCGGATCTCTGTGGTGGGAGATACGAATCCGTGAACATAGGTAGTTACCGCAGTTTTCTGCGATACCCAAAAGTTGTCGTTTTTTGCCAACTTGGTCGCTATTTTCGCCTAGGGTTACGCGTTGTTCGAGGTCAACTAACACACAGATATGGAAGGGGGTTAAGTCGTGAACGTACCGGTGAAGACGGGATCAAGTTTGGTCGAGCGGTGGCACAAAAAATGGAGCGTGAACAGGGGTACACTGTTGATCAAATTCTGTCGCGGCACTCGAACGACAACATGCGGTCGCGGGTGCTCCGGCGGTGCTGGCTGAGCGGCGCGGCTTCTCTGGTGTCGAGGCTGGGCGGCGTGGCTCAGGGTGGATGGGGGAGATAAGAATTTAGGGTTAGGGTTTTGGGATTTATCTTATATATAGAGAGGGAAAGAGGTAGGTCGGCTCATACGCGCGGGGTGGAGGGGGGTCAAATGCTACGCTGCTGCTGCGATTTCTAAGCCTACGCGGGTGCGGGTTTGTATTGGGTAGGGTAGGGTTTGATAATGGGTCGGGTTTAAATCCATTTTCTTTTCTTTATTCTTTTTCTTATTATTCTTTTATTCCTTTTCTATTTTCGTTTTCTAATTTCTAATTTTATATATATATATATATATATATATATATATATATATATATATAGAAAATTCTAAAAATTATATTAGTGCATACCATTAAGCTAGCAACTGTCCAAAGGGTCTCCGATACGGAATTAATTAGAAACATTTATAATTGCTCCATAAATCCCCTAAATGCACAAATACCTAAAATAAAAATTAAATAAATTCTATTACTTTTAATTAGCTAATAAATATTATAAATCAATTAAATAAATAATTAAATAATTAATACGGCTTAAAAATTAGGGATTTTACACATTCTTCAATTATAGCCCAGGGCAGCATCTCAAGTTATCCCCATAGGCACTATGCCGCTTCTCGACACAGTGTTCCAATTGGTGCAATACCCCTCGCTCAGAACAATCCCGTGGCACAATACCCCAACAGTGGCACAATGCCCTCACCGATGCAGTTGTCCGGTTATGAACCACAACTGCACGCTTTGCATGACAAAGCGCCCAAGTGATACTCGTGCACGGATGCACGCTCGCTCGCCCGCCCGAATGTTCCAACCAAGATGTATAATTCCAACTGTTTCTCAAACTGCCCCAAATATAAATCAACTCTAGCTCCAGCTGCCCCAACGCAAAACCAAGTCAAGCCACAAATCTATCCAAGCAAACGACGTACACTCTATGCATGTCACAGTGTAGTGATTTCCAAGTTCCAGTCCGAGTGTTCAAGCCATTACGTGTGTTCCATATTATTAGGCATGAAGGAGTAGAGGAGAAGGTACAGAGCCCACTCACCGAGTCTGATTCCGTTAAGCATCATATCCTGCCGATACAGCCGATCCCTTGAACCCGTGGTCCGATGCAAAGCACGATCTACTCAATTGGTATGACCGTGCGAGCAGGCCATGCTCTCGAAATCATCCGACCGATCGGATAAAGAAAGATGGCATTATCGCTCCAAATCCTGCTATCCCAGTACTGCTCTGAACGAACATCTGATTCAATCGAACTCCGCTAGCGATTTGCACATGAAACCAACTCAATCAATACTTGTTCCCAAATCCAACAAATCGAAAATATAATCAGCTATTGCCTCGTTCAATCCGACTCAGCGTAATGCACCGTGCAGTTGTGGGGCGTTACAGGTATGACTACTGTTTGAGAACTTTTTCCTCATGAGGATGGAGGGGGAGATTGATGGGAACGGGGTCCATCCCCATGATGAATAAACATGAATTTGATCCATGGAAATCGGTCACCCATGGTTGGGTTCGGCCAAGTACTTAACCATTTTTCTAGGTGCAGTTTCTGTGATAAGATTCAGTTTTGGAAGACTATTTCGAAGCTGTTGCAATCATTATTTGGCTCGGTCTTCATTACAAAAGTTGTTAAATTTTTTTTTCTCTTTCATCCAGGCTTTGAACCAGGTCATTTGGAGGTGTATTGAAGAAGTTATGACCATCTGAAGTAGTCTATCTATTCATATTCTGCATACATTCATCTTGCATGCAACATTGATGATAGATGAACGAATCTTCCCTTTGGACTTCTCCATGCAACGAATGTGATGTACCCAAGAGACATATCCTCCCTATAAATAGAGGAGAGATGGTGAAGGTTGAACATAACAAGTCACAAGAAGAACAATACACAACTTGTAATCCTCATACTTGTAATCCACCTCAAGTGAGTTTATGAGAGAAAGTGATCATCAAGTTAAGTTGTACCAACTTGAGAGAATGTCCTTGTAATCTTTCATTTGATTATAGTAAAAACGGTGAAGTAGGGACGGACGGAGGACTTAGGCTAAAATTGAGCTGAAACTCGATAAATCTTGTGTGTGTTTTCAATCTTAATCACAAACATGAAAAATATTTTGTTTTTCCTAACAGACCCAGCTGAGAATGGAAATTTTTTTGTTAAGGACATCACATACAAAAAAGGAACATAAAAATACAAAGGAGAGCAAGTTCTTTGATCTGTGACCTCATTAGCAACATGAGCCAAAACTCAAAAGTAAAGTTCACATAAGACAAAAGGCATTATTATTGGCATGTGAGCCAAAACAAAAACAACAGCAACAGCACCTTTGGTTTATCTGTAATCTGCCTCTCTCTCTCTCTCTCTCTCTCTCTCTCTCTCTCCTTCTCTTTGCTCTCTACGTGGAAGAGGCAGCGGCCTAGAAAAAGAAAAAAATAGCAGCACTTCCGTAGATTTTTTCCTCTTCCATGGTGGTCCCCTCTCTTCCGTGGTTCTCTCCCCCGTGGGGCTCATGTAACAGATATAATTAAATTATGCCCTATTTTTTTTTTAAATAATTTTTAATTGACTCATATCCTAAATTAAATTTTGGCCAAAACTTAATTTGTTTTTACAAGTTACATGGAATAAAATTGATTCATTATTCATATCCATTGGTGTACTTATTTTTAAAGTGTACTTGCTTTAAAAAAATTAGTTAAACGAAGGAAGAATGAATCATATCTATTTGTGTACTTGCTTTTAAAGTTGGTTATAGTCTTGTCCGTTACAACTGCAAATATTGAAAGAGAATTTTCGGCGATAAAAGTTATCAAGAATACACTTCGTAACCCGAATGTGAGATGAATTTATGAATAATTGTTTGGTGACATACATTGAGCAAGACATTTTCGCAAAAGTTGAAAATGAGGACATCTTACAACTTTTTTAAAATATGAAGTCTCGTAGGGGATTATTGTAAACAATTATTGTCGGTTATGATGTAATGCAACTATTTTAATGTCTTTGTGATCGAAATATTTTGATACTAATTTATGCTGTTAGTTTTTTTTTGCATTTTTATAAAAAAAATTGGATTAAAAATTTACTAGTCTATTTTGACTCCGCTGAACGCAAATCCTGACAAGACAACTTCTCATCTTATTCTTCTTCTTTTTCTAAATATTTTTTATTTCCAACTTTCAAGTTTTTCGTTTTTTTTTTTCTAAATATTTTGTATTCATAATTGATGACATGGAGATGGAGATATTGTCAAATGCATGATACAACTATTTCCATAATAATTTTTATAACTTTTGTCCAATAAATTTTACACTTTACTTAACAATTATAATGGAGAAAAAAATTTAAATTAAATTTTGTCTTTCGGCAACAATTTTTTGCCAAAGTATTGGAGAAGCTCGTGCTTTCACAAGTACGAAAATAGTTGTAGTAGTTTGAGACATATTTGTCTGTGTCACGTAAACAAGAGCCAGAAAGAGTTAATGGAGAAGTTGAAGAGTCACTCTCAATAAAGTGTCCAAAAGGAAGAAGTCTGGAAAAACACATGGATCATGCTATTGGATCTGGTTAATGTAGGAAAGTGGAATGGAAGTAATAAATAGAGATGCTTCCCAAGGTTATAGTTTTCTTTTCCATGAAAGTATCTTAAATTTTATCTTATTATTTTTTCTCACACAAATTTTCAAATATTGTTATTTGTTTAAAAAAAAATTTGTTCGTATGATAATAATTTTAAAAAAATACACTAATTTTTTTAATATTTAAAACAAATAAATCTAAAATATATTCCACCAGATGGACCACCCATCAGTCTGATAGGAATGATGCAGTTTGGGGTTGGATTTGTTTGGGGTTTATTTGGTTTGGCTTGTTTGCTTGTAGTTGGAGGTTTATTTAGTTTCGTTTATTTGATTTTAGATAGTATTAAATTTACTTTAAAGTTGGTTTTCATTTTAATTTGAATGATTCAAAAAATTTCTAGAAATTTTCTTTTATTTGAATCTTTGCTATTAATAGAAGAGTTAATTGTCGAAATGGTACATGATAAATGTAGTGTTTACCATTTTGGTGATCGAACTTTTTTTTTTGTCGAAATAGTACATGAGATTTGCATTTTGGCTCAATTAGTGTCTGAAATAAATTTTGTTGGTATTTTCGGATAAAAATCGATAAAAATGGACATGTGACGGTCACGTGTCCTATTTTTAATGGTTATTTTGTCAAGTTTTTGGTTTTGGACTAATATTTTTAACTATTTTTAACTATTTTCATCCAAACAATTTTCTTCGAACACTAATATTCTTCTGAAAATGATAGTCCAAAATCAAAAACTTGACAAAAGAACCATAAAAAATAGGACACATGACCATTACAGGTCCATTTTTATCGATTTTGATCCCAAAATACCAATAAATTTTACTTTAGGCACAAATTGAGCCAAAATGCAAAGCTTATACACCATTTCGACAAAAAAAAAAAAAAATCGATCACCAAAATGAAAAACACTACATTCTTGATGTACCATTTCGACAATTAACTCTTAACAGAGGCTCAGACTTTGTATATTTCGAGGAGATGAACAGTAGCATGGGCTATTGTTCACTCAATTAATTTACTTTTATTTTATTTTTTTCAATTCTTTTTATTTGTTAATTTTTGCTTTACTTTTTGTCTATGGTATTTTCTTTTAAATATACTTATTTCTATAAGACTTATATTTATTATTTCTAACTTAAATTTTGCTATTTATTTATTTTTTACCCATTATATATATGTTTGCATTCTTATATATATTTATATATGTACATTTGTTCATATATACTATTTTAATTGCTTATACATATATATGCATGTGAATACTCACACGTATATATACATACATACTTTCATGTATATGTATAACTATATGTGTATACTTAATGCTACCCAGAAAAAAAAAGAAAAAAATAATATACTTTTAACCACCGTTTTTCAAAATCTAAATTTTGAGGATAATGTTGTCAAAACTATTTTTTATTACTAATTGTATTTGTTAGTTAACATTCTAATTAGTAATTGGATTGGTAATTAGTTAGTTAGTCATGACCTAGAAATTAGTTTCTAGAAGCTTGAAGAAGTTTTCAAATTCCTAACTATCTAGATATTTTCAATTCCTAAATATCTAGATATTCTTAAAGTATCTCGATATATTTTCCAAAATATCGTCATAGTAAAATATCTAGGGGCATACTTGTAATTTCAAGCAACCACCCCACCCCTTGTGGCCGGCCCTATTTAAATAATTCCCTCCATTTCAAATGACCACCCACCACTTCATATTCTCCACTTCATCTTTTCCAACTTTTCCCACTAATTTCTAAACTCTATATTTTCTTCTACCATTATTCTCGATCCAAACTTCACCAAAGTTCTTCCAAAGGGAAGCCTAGGCTTGGAAGCTCAAGAAGAGGAAGGTAGAAACACAAGCTAGAGGATTGATACTCAATTCTTCTTCTTCTTCTTCTTCTTCTTCTTCCATTCATCATCCAATTTGGTGGATTATTATTGGGAGCCCTTTCCATAGTAGAAACACTAATCTAAACCAATAGGAAACCCATCAATGACCATGCCTAGTTTTTTTTAATGGAAAAAATAGATTGAAAAGGCTTAATCACCATTAATTCTATATGCTTAAATATGTAATTAGAACACTAGTGGATTGGTATCCACCAAGTGCTTGTGTTGTATCCCCAAAGAGATCTTTGTGTCATGATATAGTTTTTGCAAGTCTTGTGTCCTAAATATAATACCTAGTGTGGTGTCACGATACTACGTGATACAAATGTTTATAAATTGAGATACACCAGTATTTGTGTTCATAAGTCTCATTTGGGTTTTTATGTGTTCATTTAGATATGCCTTCAATTTGAATATAAACCATACTAGAAAATTTGATGGTTATACTCTCATTATGTTTAGATTCATATGATATCTATGTTAATATAGTTATTATTTGCGAAGAAAAGTTTAAACAAAACTTTTGTATTATAAACTTTTAAAGAAGAAATAAGAGTACAAGAGATCCTAAACAAGAATCTAAGTACAATTGATTATGGAAAAGTATAGCTATAGAGATATGATCTGCGGGCGATCACTTTACTCCTTGGACCACACGACAACGAAGAAATGCAAGGATGCTATTAACAACTTGAAGAGTTGATCAATAAGAAAGCTTTGCAAAAATGGCACGACAATCTTCTATCTCTCATTCTGTTCTTGAATTTCAAAGACTTAAAAATTCTAGCATCTTTCCGCTCGTGCTTCTGTAACGTACACAATGATCCTATATTTATAGGATTTTAGAGCAGTTATGAAAGTGTGTGCGTACTTTGGATAATCTGTACTATGCGCGCACTTTTAGTATACTAACACCCCACGTTCTTAATGAGTGGGTGCACAACTTGCTGCCTGCTTGACATATAGCTTCCTATACGAGGAAAGTATAAGTCGCCGGGGATAGTTCTTTTTACATGTTTCACGAGAAGCATGGCATGTAAGACAAGTAATCATAACTCCTCATTGTCAGCTATGATAGTAGGCACACTTTGGAATGGGTATACAAGCGCTCTTTTGAAGAAGTTGGCCAACGTCGCACTTTTGAATAAATTGGCACATCGACACACTTTTATTGAAGAAGTTGGCTCAACGGTGCACTTTTATTGAAGAAGTTGGCACATCGACGCACATTTGAAGAAAATGGCTCAGCAGCGCACTTTTGATGAACTTGGCTCAACGGTGCACTTTTATTGAAGAAGTTGGCACAACAGTGCACTTTGGATGAAGTTGGGGCAACAACACACTTTTATTGAAGAAGTTGGCACAGCGAGGCACTTTTGATGAAGTTGACGCAATGTCGCACTTTTGATGAATTTAGCACAATGGCTGGGTCACTAAACGACAACCTGGGTCTGCATGCAGAAGATCTTCTGCAATAAATGAATTGATCTCTTCGGTTTCTGCAACTGTCAGATGTCAGTCTGTTGTATTAAATGCTGAGAGCGGGGTAGGGCCATTGTGCGCCAATCTTCATAGCATTAAGATAGCGTGCCACATTATGAAAGTGCACCATAGTGCTGAGAACTAAGAAAGCGCACATTTTTTTTGCTGAGCTCTTTATCTAGAGTGCGCCACCTGTGTACGTGGACATTTTTATGCTTCTACAAGACCCCCTTCAAAATTTTTAAACTTGAACAAGTTTGGAATACTTTGAACTAGATGCATAAAAAGTAGTTAAGATTTGATGTGCGTATTTCGGGTGAACTTATTACCCATGGCATATAAGTAACAAGTTAGAGTGAACTAACACTTATCAGACATAATATGGACATGATAGGTTAGAACAATTCAACTTGGGGAATTTTGTGGACTTGATATCCATGGTGTAGTTATGCAAAGTACGGGTAACAAGTGTGAATATGAAATAAAAGATAAGAGGGGACAAGATGTCTGTTCAGAGGTAATATGGACATGACAAACTTCTATATGAGGGACCCACTGGAAGTATCTGCTCAGAGGTGATATGAACATGACAGAATAACTCTGTAGGAATAATTTTTTTGTGGACTTGATACCCGTGGTGTACTTATGCAAAATACGGGTAATAAGTTTGAAGGTGAAACACTATCAGAGTTAATATGAACATGATATGTTGCATATTGTGAGGAAAATAATACAGAGGTAAGGAGGACATGATCATTTTCTTTAGCGGATTAGTTCTACTAGAGAACTGGAAGAAAGAATAGTTCAGAGGTAATATGGACGTGAACCATCATTTCTCTGTTGGCGAGAAGAAAGAGAAGTAGAATATCTCTAATCCAACTGGGGATTTAGAAATAAGAAATCCTTAGGACAACTGGGCTCTAAGAATCCGTTTATTTTTGTAAGAGAATATTTTGGTTGATCTCAACGAGAACATTTCGTTGGATCTGAGAACTTGTCCACTATGGGACATTTTGTGGATCTATTACTTGTTGTGTATCCAAGACTCTTGAATACAAGTAATAGTTCAAAGTAATGCATGAATGTCTTCCTGTATTTTTACAATGTTGGGGAATAAGAATGTAAACACTGTACATCTTAAACATTCAGCTGGGGATAAAGGAGAATAAATAATGTACATTTATAATGTCCTAATGGAGATTGGAAAGTAAAAGTCTAGCCTAGACACAGTACTTCGGGAGAAATATACCACTGACATCATTAACAAGTTTCTGTTAGGCTTCGCTAGCCTGAGTTGTGGCTTAGAGATGACGCCTCTGGAATTTTTTGCACTAGGAAGTCACCAAATTAGTGTGACATCACATTGGCGGTAACTGGCTTATCGTCATTGTGAAGGGTGATAGCTTCAGTATCAATCAGTCGCTAGATGCGTTTCTTCAATGCGTTAAAATCTCGCGTAGCATGATTTATGTATCAATGATACATGCTGTACTTTGGATCGTCAATTTTGTCTGCCTCTTTATGACATATAATGTGGGGCAATTTGATCTTGTCATCCTTCACTAATGCATTCAAGATGTTGAGAACATCATTGTCGTTAAAGGAATAAGTTTCCTTTGGCCTGAGCTATAGCTTGGGTATTGAAGAACCCTTTGAGACAATGATAGCAAGAGACTGATTTGCTTTATCAGTACGATTATCGTCATTGTTGAGTGAAAGGGCTCTTCCCTTTTTCTTCTGTATTGGGCATTTATAATCCCAAATTATGTTCCACCTTCGCGCTACCTTCAGCTGCTTCGGCCCCGATGATGAACGTCGTCTAGTCATAAAATTGAGTTGGAACCATCAAGAGCCCTACTATTGGATGCCCTACTATTGGCAGTATATTCTTTTGGCAAGTAGCGATAAATGCGGAGTCTGGAATATCGGGAGGCAACTTCAGAGTTGCTTGCAAAAAATGCTCTATGAATTCACAAGCAGATTCCTTCTCTTTTTTCTTGATATCGATGAGTGACGACATAGTCATGTCCATGCCTCCCTCATAGAATTATGAAAGAAAAAGATATTTTATGTCATCGAACGAGGATATGCAGTTATCAGGCAGACTGCGATACTAATCATAGGATATGCCGGCCAAGCGTCCTATGAACAACCTGGTAAGGAGAGCGTCCTCATTCTACAGGTGACCCATCATCATTTTGAAGTAGTTAATATATTGGCTCGGTAATGTCTTGCCTTCAAACAAAACCATCGATTGGGGTTTGTATTTAGGAGGGAAAGGAATATTATCCCAGTGAGGAGGATAAAACTATTTTACCCCCAGCTTACGGAGTTGTTCTTTGTTCTTTAAAATATCGACCTGTGCATGCAACTCCCGGATAGCTTCGAGAGGATCTTCTAGTCGGAGTGGCGTAGCTGAATGATAAGATCCTGGTTGAAAATGTATTATCATCGGCGGATGTCCACTCTCAATATTGAGAGTATTAAGAGTCGGCGCTGCTGACTCTTGGTTTAAAACTGCTTCTGGATTTGTGTTATCCTACAAAAGTGTTATTCCAGGAGTAGGCTGTGTAGGTATGAATGGAGCAACTTGGACAGGTAATGGTGTAGAAGAATATTAGGCTATCATTATTTGATGCATATTTTGCATCATAGTATGCATGTCACTGAGAGCGGCCTCTAATGAGTTGAGACATTGTTCGGTGGCTTCTGGTGGAGAAGTATCTTGTTCGTCACCGATGGCGTAGATGCTAACATCTCTGTGTACAACAAAGAGATTGGTAGAAAAAACTGTGTAGTTGGAGTCTACATTGTCAGTTTCAGAATTAGGGGGATTGCTACCCCCAGATTCTGATTCTGAGGAATGGGGATTCCCGCAAAGAACGAGCTCTCGACTTCGAGAACGGGTATTTTGGTATACTCCTTCAAAGGAGTCGATAAGTTGGTCAAATTTTTACTGGCTAGGCGTTCTTGAAAAACTTTGTCTTGATTGTATCCCGCCACAAGGAAGATGCGAAGTCATGTACGCTGTAGTAAAGAGAGGTTCGTCATCATCATACTCCTTGTTGTCAACTTTCTTTGCATGTCGAGGTTTGGAAGACATAGTATAGGTCAACTGGTCAAACACATACCGTTTTGCTGATGCAGAACAATATTTGATTGCTACTCTATGACAATTGCAATGATGTTCATTAGGAAACACCGTTGTAAAGTCAGAAGGGTCTCTCTCTTTACGCTTTTGTACGATAAGCTCATGTAAATCAAAAGAGAAAAGAGAAGAGGGGGAAGATGGCAGACTCTGCCTCTTTACATAAGATATATTGAATCTTTTATGATCATCTTTTATGCACATTGTTGGTCCCCTGTGTGTAGAGTGAAGTGCTGGCTTGATTAGCGAATGATTCGTCACCTCGCGCACAATCAGCATATTGTGAAGATGTTGACCCTACTTGGCGCACTTTCTGCGGTGTAGGTAGAGTTGGCACAGTTTGTCTACATGCATTTGATTTTGCATGAAGGTGTTGGCTTGTCGCACTAATATTAGGCTTCTGACGTATGGCGCATGAATTTTTTTCTACTGTGCGTGTAATCATGATGTTAGGAGAATGATTCTCCCTGACTAACTTTTGTCTCTCTTTAAAGAGTGCGCCTATAGAGAGATTAGTTTGGATATCGGTGTCCATGACTTACTAGCCCTACATATTATAATGAATATGCGCGGGTTCAGAAGCTTGGGTATGGATCACCCTTTGCTTGATATTGTGCGAGTTGCACAATTTTTATCCCTTGTTTAACGTAAAGGACTTAAAATCTTGGGTATGGATCACCCTTTGCTTGATATTGCACGAGTTGCGCGATTTGTATCTGTAAACCCCCTCACCCAAAATTAGGCCTACTTGGCTTAGATAGTAAAATTAGGGCTAGTTTGCATCCAAATGGAAATAGGATACGTAATTTTATTTAATTTACAGTAATTAAATCACGTAGCGCACCTTATCGTTGCTTTGATAATTGGAGCACTACACTAGCCATTGCCTTCCTACAAATTTCTCATCCTTGTCCTAGACGTGCCTGCCTTTTATTCTGACCTTTGTGTAACTTACAATTATGCTCTCTTGTGCTACATTTTAGTCGCACAACATTCGTCGCGGACGTTTATATTAAATTCTAAATAATTCCAACTTTGTATCCTTGTGCGTTCAAATCAAAATTGGAGACACAATCTTGACCCATTTTGTGCAACCCAATTTATAATAATATTCTATTCTGAATCCTCTATGTCCATGACACTTGTATCCCACCTAATTTTATCTCCATGTACTTCTAATTAATTCTAGAATACCTTGCGCATTAATTTTAATTAATTTAATCCAATTCCCATCTTTGTGCAATTTTCCAATTATTGGGCGCTTTTATGCAAAAATATATTAAGGTGTCCACACCATTGGACAATATATGAAGAAACCTATTTTTCCCTTTATATGATTTTTTTTGTAATTTTTCGGAATGTGCAACGCACAAACATCGCCCCCATTTAAATCTATCCTTCATTTTAAGCGATGTAAATCCTAGCCCTCCAAACATTCCTATATGAGGCCAAGGCCCAACCCCAAGAGGTGTTGACCAAGCCCACTCCTAGGTCAACAAAACCCTAGTTCACATGTATAAATATACAAATTTATTCCTTTTTCCTTCCCTTTTTCTATTTTTCACCAAACCCAAAATCAACCAACACATAGCCGACCAAACACCTCTTCCTGTTCATCCTCTTCCTTCAGCCTCCCCGGCCGGAGCCTCGCCGGAGACACGCCGAAGACCCCGCCGTTCTCCACCTAGCACTACCATCTCTCCCTCCGCCCTTCCCTCGATGAGCAGCCCGCTCACCACCCGCAGCACCCGCCTGCACATCATCGACTCCCTGCACCTCGTCCATTAACGCCGCACCACCACCGTCGAGTCCTCCATCGTCCCCGGCCTTCCCCGTCTCTACACACCACCACTATTACCACCATCACCACCGCCTCTCGTTCACCTCGTCGTCCTGGAGCAACTCGCCTCCATCACTATCCCATTTCCAGAGCAGGGTATTTTTTTATTTTAATTTAGTTAATTGTGTATTTATTATAAATATTTGTATTAATATTTAATTGTTTGTTGTATTATTTTTTTATTAGTTATTTTAGTGTTTTGGCTAGCTTGGACCCATGTCAGACCCTAGTGGACCTATGCCAGACCCAACCAACACCCTTGTCAGACTTATTTATTGACTTAGAATAGTTATTTATATTTTTATTAGTTAGTTGGAGTGATTAGGAATTTATTAGAGTGCATTTGGAACCCCAAACCCAAACCCCAATTATGATGACTTGAATTGGAGGGCAATTTAGTCATTTTAACCAAACCCAACCCTAACCCATTTTCTTCCTGGCCGATTAGGAGCAGCACCCCCCCCCTTTCATTCATTTTTTTCATTTCCTTTCTTCTTCTCCACTCCTTTTCTTC